>OZ038381.1:176352892-176922249 GCA_964036045.1 Eutreptiella sp. 'Long Island Sound 2002'
GAAGAGGCAGGGCATTGCGCCCATAGAGCGATAGGAGAATACAGTGGAGGAAGGGGCGTCTTGTGGTGTATGTGTGTGTCTGCGTGTGTTGCATGTTGCTGCATGTCGTGTTGTGCATTAATTAAGAGGTGGAGCCCGTGGCGGAGGCCTGCACGGGGGTCCTGGCCGGCTCTACTGCCAGCTGGGCGTGAGGGGGGGATCCCTGGGGCAGGTGGTGGGGCAACCGGGGGTAGGTCTGGTAATGGCCTGCCTCTTGGACACAATGACCTACCGGGACGTCTTGTGGTAGGCTCAGGCTAAGGCCTGGTACGTCCGCAATCATGAATCATGAATCATGTGTGTGTGTGTGTGTGTGTGTGTGTGTGTGTGTGTGTGTGTGTGTGTGTGTGTGTGTGTGTGTGTGTGTGTGTGTGTGTGTGTGTGTGTGTGTGTGTGTGTGTGTGTGTGTGTGTGTGTGTGTGTGTGTGTGTGTGTGTGTGTGTGTGTGTGTGTGGGTGTGTGTGTGTGTGTGTGTGTGACCCCCATAGCTGCCCAGGGGCGCGTGACCTCACCGTGGTGTGGGGGTGAAACCGGGGGGGGGTCCCCCCCGGGCTAACACGCAATCTGGGGGGTGCCCTGGTCCAGCCGCGGCGGCCAGGGCACGGGATCGCGCGCCCCACCCCTCGCCGGCCACCGTGGGAAAGCCACGATGGCACAGGGCGGGCTCCACCGGGGGGTGGTGGTATGCGGGAGTAACCCGGGTCCCCCTGTGACCCAGCCCTCTCCAGGGCTCGTGTGCGCTCCCCTGCCCCAACCCACTGCACCTTGTGTTCTGCACAGGTACATCGTGGGGTGGGGACATCGTCCTATCCGACGCCCGTCCGGGCCAGGGGCACAACCACTATGGCCTTCGGCCAGGGGCCTGATGTCACGGGGGGCTACCGGTCCTGCCCTGCGATGCAATGCGGGGCAACCGTGACATCAGGCCTCGCAGCCACGCGCCCTGCTGCACCCGGCGGGATGCCTGGACCGGAGCTGGGAGGTGGTGGAATAAAGGGGAGACAGCATCGGGGCGGAGGTAAGGGCCAGTGCCTGCCGCTACGGTGCCCACTACGCCGGGGCAGTGGCACCTGCCGGCAGCTCCGGCAGTCAGTCTCCCCATGAATTGCTTTGAAATAAGGGGAGGCCCCCCGGTCACAGGTCATGGGGCGATTTGCACCTGGCCTGGCTGCGCAACTGGAGGGATAGGGACGCCCCGTGGGTTCGTCAGGTATTTCTCCTTCCCCCACACAGCGGCGGTTACACCCGAGTCCCTCCGGTCCAGCCTGGGCCGCGGAGGGATAGGGACGCCCCGTGGGTTCGCCAGGTATTTTTCCTTCCCCCACACAGCGGCGGTTACACCCGAGTCCCTCCGGTCCAGCCTGGGCCGTGGGGGGATAGGGACGCCCCGTGGGTTCGCCAGGTATTTTTCCTTCCCCCACACAGCGGCGGTTACACCCGAGTCCCTCCGGTCCAGCCTGGGCCGCGGGGGGATAGGGACGCCCCGTGGGTTCGTCGGGTATTTTTCCTCCCCCCACACAGCGGCGGTTACACCCGAGTCCCTCCGGTCCAGCCTGGGCCGCGGGGGGATAGGGACGCCCCGTGGGTTCGTCAGGTATTTTTCCTTCCCCCACACAGCGGCGGTTACACCCGAGTCCCTCCGGTCCAGCCTGGGCCGTGGGGGGATAGGGACGCCCCGTGGGTTCGCCAGGTATTTTTCCTTCCCCCACACAGCGGCGGTTACACCCGAGTCCCTCCGGTCCAGCCTGGGCCGCGGGGGGATAGGGACGCCCCGTGGGTTCGTCAGGTATTTTTCCTCCCCCCACACAGCGGCGGTTACACCCGAGTCCCTCCGGTCCAGCCTGGGCCGCGGAGGGATAGGGACGCCCCGTGGGTTCGCCAGGTATTTTTCCTTCCCCCACACAGCGGCGGTTACACCCGAGTCCCTCCGGTCCAGCCTGGGCCGCGGGGGGATAGGGACGCCCCGTGGGTTCGCCAGGTATTTTTCCTTCCCCCACACAGCGGCGGTTACACCCGAGTCCCTCCGGTCCAGCCTGGGCCGCGGGGGGATAGGGACGCCCCGTGGGTTCGCCAGGTATTTTTCCTTCCCCCACACAGCGGCGGTTACACCCGAGTCCCTCCGGTCCAGCCTGGGCCGCGGGGGGATAGGGACGCCCCGTGGGGTCATCAGGTATTTTTCCTTCCCCGACACAGCGGCGGTTACACCCAAGTCCCTCCGGTCCAGCCTGGGCCGTGGGGGGATAGGGACGCCCCGTGGGGTCGTCAGGTATTTCTCCCTTCCCCCACACAGCGGCGGTTACACCCGAGTCCCTCCGGTCCAGCCTGGGCCGCGGGGGGATAGGGACGCCCCGTGGGTTCGCCAGGTATTTTTCCTTCCCCCACACAGCGGCGGTTACACCCGAGTCCCTCCGGTCCAGCCTGGGCCGCGGGGGGATAGGGACGCCCCGTGGGTTCGCCAGGTATTTTTCCTTCCCCCACACAGCGGCGGTTACACCCGAGTCCCTCCGGTCCAGCCTGGGCCGCGGGGGGATAGGGACGCCCCGTGGGTTCGCCAGGTATTTTTCCTTCCCCCACACAGCGGCGGTTACACCCGAGTCCCTCCGGTCCAGCCTGGGCCGCGGGGGGATAGGGACGCCCCGTGGGTTCGACAGGTATTTTTCCTTCCCCCACACAGCGGCGGTTACACCCGAGTCCCTCCGGTCCAGCCTGGGCCGCGGAGGGATAGGGACGCCCCGTGGGTTCGACACGTATTTTTCCTTCCCCCACACAGCGGCGGTTACACCCGAGTCCCTCCGGTCCAGCCTGGGCCGCGGAGGGATAGGGACGCCCCGTGGGTTCGCCAGGTATTTTTCCTCCCCCCACACAGCGGCGGTTACACCCGAGTCCCTCCGGTCCAGCCTGGGCCGCGGGGGGATAGGGACGCCCCGTGGGTTCGTCAGGTATTTTTCCTTCCCCCACACAGCGGCGGTTACACCCGAGTCCCTCCGGTCCAGCCTGGGCCGCGGGGGGATAGGGACGCCCCGTGGGTTCGCCAGGTATTTTTCCTTCCCCCACACAGCGGCGGTTACACCCGAGTCCCTCCGGTCCAGCCTGGGCCGCGGAGGGATAGGGACGCCCCGTGGGTTCGCCAGGTATTTTTCCTTCCCCCACACTTGGCTTTCGGACCACCGAGGCCCCCGCCGCTGAGGCGAGGGGGCCTCCTTCGCTTTGGGACCACTGAGGCCCCCGCCGCTGAGGCGAGGGGGCCTCTTTGGCTTTGGGACCACCGAGGCCCCCGCCGCTGAGGCGAGGGGGCCTCCTTCGCTTTGGGACCATCGAGGCCCCCTCCGCTGAGGCGAGAGGGCCTCCTTCGCTTTGGGACCATCGAGGCCCCCTCCGCTGAGGCGAGAGGGCCTCCTTGGCTTTGGGACCACCGAGGCCCCTGCCGCTGAGGCGAGGGGGCCTTCGCTTTGGGACCACCGAGGCCCCCGCCGCTGAGGCGAGAGGGCCTCCTTCGCTTTGGGACCATCGAGGCCCCCTCCGCTGAGGCGAGAGGGCCTCCTTGGCTTTGGGACCACCGAGGCCCCCTCCGCTGAGGCGAGGGGGCCTCTTTCGCATTGGGACCATCGAGGTCCCCTCCGCTGAGGCGAGGGGGCCTCCTTCGCTTTCGGACCATCGAGGCCCCCGCCGCTGAGGCGAGGGGGCCTCTTTCGTTTTGGGACCATCGAGGCCCCCGCCGCTGAGGCGAGGGGGCCTCTTTGGCTTTGGGACCACCGAGGCCCCCGCCGCTGAGGCGAGGGGGCCTCCTTCGCTTTGGGACCACCGAGGCCCCCTCCGCTGAGGCGAGGGGGCCTCCTTCTCTTCGGGACCACCGAGGCCCCCGCCGCTGGGGCGAGGGGGCCTCTTTGGCTTTGGGACCACCGGGGCCCCCTCCGCTGAGGCGAGGGGGCCTCCTTTGCTTTCGGACCGAGGCCCCCGCCGCTGAGGCGAGGGGGCCTCCTTCGCTGTGGGAACACCAAGGCCCCCGCCGCTGAGGCGAAGGGGCCTCTTTCGCTTTGGGACCACCGAGGCCCCCGCCGCTGAGGCGAGGGGGCCTCCTTCGCTTTGGATTCACCGAGGCGGGGGTTTGCGTGTCCCATCCGCAGACGTGCGGCACTGCGGATTGGGGGGACACGACCGGAGGGTTAGAGGATGGCCCCGCGCACGGACACCTTCGGCAGAAGTGCCGTGCGCCGGGGGAGGGGAGGGGACCGGGCCACGGACCAAGCCCCCGTGATCCGCCGGCCAAACGCCGCCCAGTCGGTAGTACCTGGCGGCTAAGGGCCCACACCCGTGAGACTGCGTCCCCCTTCCCTTGGGGGGGTGGTGGACCGTGCCGGAAGTGGAGCCGGCGCTCCGCCTCGCCCCCCATTCCGTGCCCCTGGGAGGGGATCCGGCTACGTGTAGGGCGGGTGCATGCACGTAGCGCGGGCCATGGGGACAAGGGGAGGAGACGAAGAGGAGAGCCGCCGCCATGATGCTTAGCCGGACGGGTTGGGGTGAAACCTCCCTCCCGGTCGCTTTCCAGACCGTGGGGGGCCGGCGGGCACCATGGGGATGTGCCGCGGGGGCGCCCTACCGGGGGACCGCATCTCCTCCTCCTCCTCCTGTGTGTGTGTGTGTGTGTGTGTGTGTGTGTGTGTGTGTGTGTGTGTGTGTGTGTGTGTGTGTGTGTGTGTGTGTGTGTGTGTGTGTGTGTGTGTGTGTGTGCGTGTTTGCGTGTGTGTGCGTGAGCCTGCGCGCGCGTCTGTGTATGGGTTGCGTTTCGTGTCGGGTGCTATGGATTGTTGGTCTGTTGCCCCTGTGGCCCACTGTCACCACTTAGATGATCACTGGAGCAGATGCACGGCCCCCTGTCCGCATCTGCAGGATTGAGAGCGCGCGTGGGAATCGACACAGGCAGCTGCTACGCGGAGCCCCTGTTCACCGGCACGATGGAGTACTTGGGGCGGCCCGTTGGGCGTGCCGCAGCCTTCCAGGGTTGCGCTGCCGGGGGAGAGATCGTGCTGTCCCAGGAAGGTGTGTGCGCAAGGCAAGGCATGTCGGGGTGACGCCGCCAGGGGCCTGCGGCAGCCTGCCAGCCCCCCTTCCCCAACCCATGGGTCGACCCCAAGGGGGCAGATGCATTTGAGGGGCAGGCGGCCGAAGGCGGGGTTTCGAAGGTGACTGCCAAAGCGGTTACTTGTGGTTGGGCAAGTGGTTGGGGGCCAGGTCTGGCGGTTACAAGACGATTCTTCTGCCGTTGGCGGCCAGAAGAGGTGGGGCGGGACGCACTGTCACCCTGAAAACAGGGGAACCCCCCTTTCAAGCACATCCACTGGGGGGGCGGGGGCGGGGCATCGAGACACATCCCACTTCTATGTGCCCGCCCCGCTGCTCGTCGCATCTATTTTAGCCCCAGGCCTGGCCACTACTGCCCTTCCCGCGCCCACCGCCTTCTCCACAGCGTATCAGCAACTCGGCACGGTCCGCACGGACGTTGTGTCCCAGGCCAAGTGGCGCCTCCAGGGCTTGGAGAGCGAAGAGGTCCTCCTCAGCCTCGTGCCGCAGGAGCTGAAGCTGCGGCTGAACGATATCCAGAAGGCCGAGGAGGCGGGCTCGCCCGGGAACGTGGTGTCGGTGCTCTCACCCTGGCCCTGTGCCCTGTGACCCAACCACAACCACGGGGAACATTTACGCGTTGGGCCGGACCCCAACAACGCCCCCGGACCCCAAACCAGTGATGACTGTGGTGCAGTAGGCTGATTGCGGAAGGGTCTGCCGGGTCAGACGGGATCAGAAGGGTGCTGGATCTTACTGCGTCAGATGGGATGCAATTTGTTCCTACTGAGTTGTGGTTGCGATAGCAGCGGATATTACCGAGTGGCACATGGTACAGGGCTGATTCCGAATGAAAAACCCACTTTGTGAGACCCCCAAACCTACGCCAATGGGGAGGAACAGTTTTTGCAAGAGAGGAGTGATGACTCTGACTGGGATGAGCCGCGTCAGCGATTTAGGGACGCATTGGATTTGATTTTCAGTCGTGGTGAATGGGGAACGGGGTATGAGCCCCCGATTTGTGTGTGTTCAACGTGCTCAGGATGCAAACGGGGAATTCAAAAACGCCCCATGTGTGCGAAACCTTTTTGAACCAACCAACCCCCGTACCCCTGGGGGGGGGGGGGGGGTTGTGGTGGCCGAAGCAGTTACCGTCGGTTGGAGAGGGTGGCAGGGTTTGGTGGTCGCAAAAGAATCAGTGGGCCGTTGGGGGCGGGAGGGGTGGAACAGACTGTCACTCCGAAGGGGGCAGGAGGGGCCCCTTCAAGCTCACGCCTGCCTGCACTGGAAGGGTTGATCGGCGTACTGTGCTGTACCCGCTGTGCTGTGGCCGCATATTCGGGGTCCAGCACTGCACCCCCCCCCCCCCCCAGAGGACCACCTGGATCGCACTTTCCCGCATGGCTGTGAATTATTGGCCTGTGGCGGGTGTACAGAGTTCTTCAGTGTGCCACGGTGCAACCTTGCACCTGTAGACAAGTTGCCCCCAGCCCTTCCAATCTGTTGGGGAGAGTGCTGTCAAAGAGGTTAACATCCCCGGGATCCCCAAAGCAACCCCATGGGCCGACCCTGTGGCCCAGCTGGTCTCTTTCGTTTCCTAGGGCAACACAGTGGCCTTTGCATATCTCTTGTAGGATCACCCATTGAAGCCTTTTGGGTTGGATGCCCCTGCTGAAGCTCAGAGCGCAGGCCTAGGGTTAATAAAGAAATGAATGTTTGGCGGAGGGCCCCCCTTGTATCCCAAATACATTTGGCTGGTTGGAAAAAGGGGCTCCACGAGCGATAAGCCTACTGCCTCAGTCTGGGTGCCATACCAGGGCTCCAAGGGCCAGTGTATTGTTTCTCAGCCAAAGGGCATCAGAAAAGGGCTCCAAGGGCTAGCGCCGTTTTCCCAATCTTGGTGGCAGCTTGTGAGCGCTATGTACGGACAAGGAGCTGACCACCGGAAGGTTGAAACAGGATGGATGCAAGGGATGCAGTTAACATTTTTCTGGAGTTAGCCTTGCTTAGGGACAGGCTTAGGATTAGAGTCACTGTGCTTGTGGAACCGTTCCGGTTTTGTAACCCTTTTTAGGGTGTAGGGTGTAGGGTGGAAGCAGATGCGACAACAATCATGTGTGAAATGGCAAAAAAATTCAGAACTCCATCATGGGAAATTGGCCAAAATCACCTCGAAGAGAGGTTGTTAGATCAAGCGCAGGTGCGTGCGTTGTATGCCCCCCCTTTTTGGGGGTTGTTCACATAGCATACCCCAAGGCATGATATTGGATGTCCAACCCCTCGTAAAATCATTATTTAGCCCAATAAAATGATCCCCCAATGGATTTTTTGATTCCGAGGCCTCTATCCCCTGAAACTGGACATCACTTTTTTTTTGAGGGGGGGTTCAAAAGTTTGTGCCCAGGGTCCAGTAGAACAAGGATTGTGGATCGAGCGGCAGGTCCGGCGGTCGGCCGCGCCGGGTATTCGAACCGCCGACCAGTCGGCTGTTGACTGGTTGCATTACCGTTCGACCGCTGATTGGTCTGCTGTACTGATCCCCTTTGCTTGTAGGGGAGTCCGCCACTGAAAAAACCCAAACTGTGTGTTTCTGTTTGCCTGCCTACCTGCTTGCCTGACTGACTGCCTGCTTGCATGACTTGACTGCCTGCTTGCATGACTGACTGCCTGCTTGCATGACTGACTGCCTGCTTGCATGACTTGACTGCTTGCTTGCCTGACTGACTGCCTGCTTGCATGACTGACTGCCTGCTTGCCCAACTGACTGCTTGCCTCCTGACTGCTTGCCTAACTAACTGACTGATTGGCTGACTGCCAGCCTCTCTTCGAGATGCACTGCCGAAGGCAATAGAATTTGGGTACAATAACAATGAAGTACAATAACACAAAGTTTGAGCAAGAAAATCAATAGTGGCAGCCGAGAGTAGGCGCCACAAGTGGCACACCGAGGTTTCAAAGTCCGCCAAAAATTGCCCTCAGGCTTTTTTTTTTAACCATTTTGGGTATCTAGGATGTTTGTGGAGCATCTCATTTGCGTTGAAACCAACGTAGATGATGGCACCCGACTTGCGGCCTCAAGGACCCTTTTTTGGGGTTAGGAATGGCCAAAATCCACTGTAAAAGAGACCTTTTATGCTTCCTAATTGAAGTATCACCTTCCTCTGCTGTGTTCGGCTGCCATGTATTGCCTTGGGCACCCTTGTGTGAATAGATAATGATGAATGGGGATCATTGCAAGCCGTTCCAATACCGCCAACACTAGTAACTGCCATTGGCACTTGGGAGTGGTGCTCTTGGGCACGTGCTAGGCTAGGGTTACCACGGGTCATTTGTGGGTCAAAAGATGTGTTCCCAAGTTGTTCTTGGGTGTATACGATACCGACCTTTGCTAATCTTCTATCCCGAACTTTTGAGCAACGCAATCACGACGCAAGCACTGGACCTTGGATATCATACATTTCCCGGTTTGTATGACTGTTCATCCATATTAGTACCCTGAAATAATGCACAATCTGAAATGGCCCCTTTCCCGTAAATTCTACATTAAGAAACTGATGGGCCACTTGGGATGCTCAAACAAGTGATTTTGGCCCATTTTGAGCTTGTGGTGACCTGTTTTAGCCCCTCAAAAGACCCACAAAGTTTCAAAAGCCACTAGCAAATCTAGCGGGTCACGGCATACGACACGTGTTTTCTATTGTTTGGCCAATTTGAGGGATTTTGCAATCTAATGTTTTGGGCAAAAAGGTTGCTATTTTTGCCCAAAACTACGCAAATTTGGGAGGGTACCTCCCAATTTGTGGCCAGCGCCGTGCACTGCCATCGGCATTTTGGGATCATATTTGGGGTATTGCAAGGGCACCTACGGAGGACTAAGCTCCTAGATTTGCAGCTGATGCTGGGCCGCTATGACGGAGTAACTCACAAAATAGATTGATGAAGTGCTTGTTGCTTGTGTGTTGTTGTTTCTTGCTTGCGGCAGATTTATGGGGAGGGTGTGGCAATATATCACAAATGGTGTAGGGTCACCATGTGAGTTTCCGGAAGCAAGTGGGGAGAGACCCCCGCCCCCCTCTTAACTGACGGGTCCTGACTGTGATTGTCTAACTAATGTAGTGAAACATGTTGTTCTGTGTGTGTCTTGAGGTTTAACCAGGTTTGGCATCGAGAATAAAGATGCACTTATGCCTGACTGTGGAGGTGCATTACCTCTAGTTTGCATTTGTCTGTTTTTTAATTAGGTCACACAGCCCCTCTTGATTTTGTGGGTGGTGAAATCAGAAAACACGTTTTAGAAGAATTTTGGATGGTTTTGATTGGGTAATAGTCCACACAAAGGGGCAGGATGGCTAAAACTAAGGTATGACATCGCCACTAATCGAACACCAACAACAAAGCATAATTACCTCATTTATCCCCCCAAAATGGTCTTTGCATCCCCTTGATACACCCAAAACATAACATTTTGAGTATTTTGTTAATTTTTGTTCATTATTATTGTGAAAATGATAGTAGCTGAGATGCAACAATGTATTCGGATGGTAGTTATCCCTCATGTTGGGCATTAAACATTGTATATAATAGGATTCTGGAAGCAGTGATGCCATGCCCTATTTTTAGCCGTTCCTACCCGTGCCCCTGCTACCTATTGCTTAATACCCAATGGAAACCGTCCACATCCCTTCTAAAGATTGTTTTTCTGAGTTCCACATACCCAAAAATGGAGGGCTCCCCCACTTGCCCCCAAAGCCCACCAAGTGACCCTACACCCTTGGTGATACATACATATATATATATATATATATATATATATATATATATATATATATATATATATATAAACATACATGTCAATGACATCAACAAAATGACAAAAAAATGTTTGGATTTTGAATCCCCCTGGAATAGTCATATGCACACCATATTGTTTGTTTTTGCCTTGCATTATTTGGGATGCACCTTGCGTCCATCCTTATCTTCATGCTAAGATGCATCGCTGAAGTTTTTGTTGGAGGAATCTCATGAATTTGACGAGTGTGTTGTGAGGCTGACACTCACAGGGCCCAATACAATGACATACTGACATATTAAGTGAAATTGATGACATTATGATGATGATGGTGATGATGTTTTTTGTGTCTTGTTGTGTAGGTGCATTATGGTATCTCACGCGGTATTGTACCATTTAAGCGTGTAAAATGATGTGATGCACCGAGCGTCCCCCCCCCCCCTTCCTAAGCCCCCCACCCTAGCAGGTCCGACAAAAAAATCCTCACAGCCGGAACCAGATTGTGCAAAAGGAGTTTTTTTCCCCTTCCATCTTTTGTATGCAAAACCCTTGGGTCCCAGACCCCGGCCACCCCTTGAGGCGCAAATTTGGGGGGGGGGGTGAGTGCTAAAAAAAGGGGGGGGGTATGATATTGCGGGTCTCAAGGCAACCCTAGGACCCCCCCCCCCCCCATGCAGGGCTTTTGGGGCCGGGATAGCGGCGAGGTCAAGCGCCTGAGCCAACACTCTTGGCACCAAAGATGCCAGAGGAAATATAGCCCCCCCTGCTATGAGCTTTTGTGGCCTGCAACCCCCCCTCCCCTTCAAAAAAGTGGCCTTGATGGCTGAAAAAACCACCTAGGCCCTACCGGAGGGCTTTGGTAGTGCAAACACTCGTGCTGCCAGGCTCCCCCCCCCCCACCGGTAGCACGGGGGGCAGCAAAAGCATGACCTCAGGCTTTGCGACCCTCCCCCACAACCACGGCACACAGACCCTCCCCCCATGCGGCAGGCGGAAGCACACCTTTGGCCCCCAGACGATGGTTGTCAGGACCGGGCACCGGAGAGCGGCCTTGGGCGGGTTTCCGAGTTCCTGTTGGTTTGGCCCCTTCTGCACGGGTTCAGTGGCCCTACCTAGGTAGTACACACACCCACTGCAACATGATGCCACTGATGGGTAACACTTGGTGATCAGGAAACCCCTGGCCCTGTGGAACATTTCTCACATCAGCGTGGTGGTGAGCACCTTCCAAACTTCATGGTCTTGGGAAAGACTTTGTGCAAAACATGGCCGACGCCGGTATGGGAGGGACACCAAGGGGCAGAAGCAGCAGCACTTGTGAGTTGCAGGACAACTGTCCTGCTACTCATGCAGTCAAAATATTTTTGCCCCAGCTGTTAGGTAGCCTAACAGGCTGCCCACCTCTCGCGGTTTTTTGAACTCGCCCTCTTCATCCCCAACCCAATGGATGGGCAACCAACACACTTATCCACCAGTGGAGGATTCCCTCCTCAAAGGGCGAACACTTACGTACACCCGGAAGTATCAACTGGCACACTCTTTCAGCGCCCCCCCCCCCCCCCCCACAAGGCCCTCCAGGCCCCAGACAGTGCACACCAGCTGGGTTTAGACGTACTGAGCAGGGTGTGACATGCAGAGTCATGCAACGGCAACATCATGACCTCGTTTCTCTCTGTGGTGTTTTGCAGATGCACAAAGCCCTGAAGGCGGCTGACAGAGGCAATTTCGAGGACCTGCCGTGTTTGGAGATGACGCTTGCGATGGTCAGGTAGTGCCCCCTCCATATCTTTCTATGCATGTCGGTCTTGCATCTTCCAACCGGGAATGATCCCCGCAGCGCATTGCGCGGTGTATTTGCTTCACCAGCAGTGCTGCAACAATCCACAGAAGTTTCCGACAGGGGGAACGGAGGAAAGTGCGCGACCAAGTCCCGTGACCTGTATGGCTGAGTGGCCGGCCGATTCTGAGTCATTGTTCTCGCCCCCGACCCTTTTCTTGTTATCACCCACCAAAATGCATTTCCCCACCGTTTGTGGGCAAGCAATGTGGACAAGTTCCTCTCCAGTGCGTACACTCCAAAGTACTAAGTACCCTTAATGGGTGTCAAGAAGGCGGTTGGAGGTGGTTGGCAAAACCGTTCCAGCGCGGTTGCTGTCAACTACAAAATCCGTTGAAAAGGCTCGGTCCTTGGCCTACAGAGAGGGGAGGGAGGGGTTGGGTTGAACGACACGTTGGGTGTCGGCCAGTGTCCTCAGACATAGACGGACTGTGGGCACTGCAGCAGCAATCAATCATGCACTGTGACACCTGGACTTGCCGGAGGTCCAGGGTGCATTCACGGAGCCTGATGTGTGCCACTGCTTGATTACGTGGGTGGGTCCCAGTCAGCTCGGTAATCAGTGCTCTGGTTGCCACAGGTGGGCGTCCAGGTGGCGTTGGTATCTGGGAGCGAGGGCTGGCTCAATAGGTGATGTAATACGCCTCAGCCAATGGGTATTTGATCTAACATGTGTATTAGATCCAATTCGCATTTTAGACAGGTAAACGGAGCTCTTCCACCTTTTTTGGGAGGGGGCGCTTTGGGAGGGAGAGCTCGTGCCCCCTCCTTGATGTTACCTGTTTGTGCCTACAATATGTACATGTTGTACACCAGGTGTGCACAGTGTCCACAGACTGCACACCGGTAGACAGGTATGTGCACCATGTCCACAAAGTGTGCACAGTGTCTACAAGCTGCGCACAGTGCCCACGCATTAGCTCCTACGCGTGTTACACCGAATGCATAATAGAACCAATACAATCTAATATATATCAGCAAATACGTATGAGGTCGCGTATTACGCCATCTCTGTTTGGCAGCCACAAAGACCCCCCCCCCCCCTCCCCCGATGCCGCCTCGCCCAGGGCGATATCCGTTTGCCCTTACCAGCGTTCCTCGGGGGCGCCAAATAGACAGGATTTGCAGGGCCAGGGGATGGGGCAGCACGGACACAGCACAGCCACTTCCAACGCATACCTGAGTCCGAGGCCCCTGGCAGAAATACAAACAACGTCAGCCGACAACAGCAGGCCACACCAGAGACAAAGCACTGGACGCCGGGTGTACTCCACACCACACACCAAAGGCGCTTTATTGACTGAGGGGGGTCTCTAGAGTTGTGCCTTGTTGCACGCCAACTCAGACTTGTCAGCCATGCAGTGGATGAAATCCATGCGCATATCATGAAAAATCAACGGAACACAAGATGTCAACTGCGCATGCTGCCTACAACTGAGAAGGCAAACACTCACATGCTCTCATTTTCTGTCAGATACTTTCTTTCCCTCTTCACTGTATGGGGTGTTCCACACACGGCTTGACGTGGTAACCGACTGGCCTGCCAACCCCTCAGCCCACTGCCGGCCCACAGGGCAGTGCATCCTTTATGGCGCACATGGCATCGCCAAAAGGCATTCGTCGTTGCAGAGCCCTGTTGCGTGCTCCAAGATGCACCCATGAAATGACAATGCCTGTCCTTAGTGTTCAGTGTGTTGGTGCATGTGTGGGCGCAACCATACTCGGGTGGCTTTGTGCTTTTGCTGTTGTTTGCCCAAAGGGAGCAGCTGCTTTCGAGCCCCACCGATGCCCCACAGTTACCGTCTTGCCGTCTTCAAGCGGGTCCACAGGCAAACGACTTCACCAGTGCGCGACTCGAGGAAGCCAGCGTCACAAGGGCGTCTGTTCCCACTTCGCTGCAATGCAAGGCGATACCCACCGCTTGCTTCAGCATCACCGCTCTGCGCTGTGTGCACTGCGTGCACCACACCTTCAGCGCTCTCTTTTTTTGCCGGGCACTGCTCCATGTGCGTTTTCAGGGGTGGTGTGTCGGGATTGGCAGTGGGACCTTGGAGATGTTGGTATCCCCTTTCCCAAGGGACGCACTGCCGGCCATTCACAGAATCGATAGAGTGCAACAGATCAGCGAAATGTTGTCGGAAGAGCAATTGAAGTTGGTCCTTACAATCTTCACAGAGGAGGTTGGGGCTGTTGCCGAGGCTCACTCAGGCAGTATCCACAGGTCTTATTGCCAACCCACCAGACCCGTTGCACCAACCTTTGTGCATGTGTGCAGGATCACCCATTACAATTTTCGCAAGTCTTGCAAATTTTGCGTAATTGCTTTTGTCCCCATCGTCCTCCCTGCCTCCCTCCCTCCCAGGCCATTACTTAGTGTCAGAAAACCCCCACCCCCCTGGGGGCGCGGTCAGAGGCCAAAGCCACTTTGTGTACCTAAACCGGCCTCCAATTTCGGGCCCATGCATTACATTTCTTTCCCGAGGAAAATGTTTCTGATGTGGGTGGTAGGCTGGATTTGACCAGGGCCCTAAATGACCGGGACCACCTCACCCGGTGTCCCCCTCCCGCGCTGGTTTGCACACCAGGGAACGACCACACCGTCTTCGTCATCAAAAGCGGACACACAGGTATCCGGCCATGGAACCCACCACCATAGCCGGGGGTTGTGGTCCAATATGCGGGGGACACGGCACCCAGTGGGCCAACCCTGGGCCCCTGCAGCGCACAGTCCTGGTTTGCCAACGCCCCGGGGATCTGGCACCCAGTGGGCCACCACTGGGGCCTCTGAGGCATCCTGTGGAAATGTCTGGTTTGTCAGGAAAGGGAAGGAACCTCCGACTAATTCGGGGTGGGAAGAACCAAGGACAAGGGCGCGGGCACAGTGCGGCACAAACCACCCTTGCCACCACAGAGGCATGCGACGACACCTGCATCAACCACAGAGGAGCATGCACCACCCGCGGAGGTGCGCACGACACCCGCAGAAACCATGAAGGTGCACGTAATGCCCACGTACACTACGCAGAGAGGTGGAGTAATTGGGCCTCACGCATATGGCAACGTGGGGAGGCAGGTGGCTGACGACCAGGACAACAGGCCTCACGCACACGGAAACGTGGGAAAGCATGGAGTAAAAGATCCGGACGTGGAGGAGAGTGGGCAACAAAAACCGCAAAACAAGCCTCGCAACGACCAGTACAACCCCAGTGCGCCAACTACTGGGCCCCGCTAACGCGCAAACGACACCACAAGGAACACTGGCCGCAATGGTCGCCAGGAAGCATTGACCCCATGCAGCCAGCGAAGGTAAAAACAGTGACTGTCCCGGGCCTGTAAAGAAACCGCAACCCAACGAAATGTCACACAGGGGAATTGTCCCTTGAGCAATGGCTTGCTCCTCCAGCCACCCACATTGTGTGGCACCCGGAATGGTAGAGTAGAGGTAGGTAAAGTAGAGCCACCTGTCAACAGGGATGTGGGGTTGATTTGCGGTCATTTCGTTGTGCTTTTTTGGTGATTTGTTGGTGCTATTGGTGTTGATTTGGTGTTTCTTGGTGTTGATTTGGTGTTTCTTGGTGTTGATTTGGTGGTCATTTGGTGGTCATCAGATGGCGGATCAAGGGTGTTTGTTTTGATGTGGCATTCTGAGGGTGTTGGCTGTGCGGATTGTTCAAAGCTGTTGGAGGTTTTGGGGGATGGTTGAGGGTTATCCACATTTGTTCCGGGTTGCAGAGGGCAGTCGGGGTTATGTCAAGGCTGTCCACAGTTGTTGAGGGAATAAATGTCAGAACGATGGGGAGCCATGCATTGTCACGTCCACCACCCCTCTCCCCCCAATCACTGTGTGGGTTACCCCCGGTTGTTACTGCAGCGTGAGCGGCGACAAGCTGATCATCAAATTTCTGACTTGCGGCAGTGCGATGGAGTTCGCAATGGACGTGCAGCTCGCGCTGATGAATGCGCAGTGGCCCCAGTACCTGCTCGACATCCCGTGTGCCGGGGTCATGCACTACGGGAAGGACACGGAGCTGTGCATCTTCAGGGGCCCGTGCGCGAGCATCAGCCTGAATTACTGCAAGGCCCAGGTCGGTCCACGCCCCACCAAGGTAGGGGGTGGGTGCGACTTCGTGCTGTCATGGCGATCCTCCCCAATTTGGGGACTCAAATGAGGTTGAGTTGATGCAGCCTCATCTGCACCCACCTCAAAGCCAGGGGTCGCGGACCCATGTCTCATCCCATTGTTGGGTACCCTGATGCAGTCAGGTCGCAGCGTTGAACGTTCCCAATGCCTCCTTTATACATTTGTGGCTAGGATTTCGGTGGGGCAATGTTTGTTGTCTGAGGGCAGGTCCAGGACCTCAGGAGGTGGTTGTCCACCCCCGGTCAAGCAATGTTTGGTGTTGATGAAGTGGAGGCACTTGAGCGCTATTGGCAGCACTGCGAAGTCACAAAACACAGACATAGGCAGGCATTGGAGAAACGTACAATCCATACTGCACGGTTTTGCATTGGAAAAGGCCTATAATCTTATCAACTGTGCCCAGTGCGAACTCTGGTGAATGGTTGTGCAAAATGTCCGAGGTTTTGTGTTTTAAATGCGAGGCCTTGCAGTGTGAAACACAACTTTGGGTCTTTTTTTTGGGCGCATTCTCAAAAGGCCAGTAGCTACAAGGAAGAGAATCATGCGTCGAATACGCAACAAAATCTGTGCCAAAGCGGAAGGAACGCCGACAGGTCCAAATGTGGACAAAAGATGGGAAATAGCTTCCACAAGCACCGTTTTTGGGACCACAACAGGTTTTTTTCGAGGTCAACTGCAGGAAAGCCTACGTCATGGAAATGGATACACAAAGCACACGGCACCCGTGCGAGCGCGCACACACACACTTTGCGACCCGAACCCACGTGCGAGGGAGACCAGTCAGTTTCTTTGTGGAACAGATGGTCTAGAGCACATGGTATGTGCAGTAGGAAGCCACCGGTACGCAGGCGCACACACACACACACACACACACACACACACACACACACACACACACACACACGCACGCACGCACGCACGCACGCACGCACGCACGCACGCACGCACGCACGCACGCGCACGCGCACGCGCACGCGGCCAAAAACCCTACCACTTTGCAGCAGGATAGCCCTGATGAGCACATCGGTAAAAGGGTCCCAATGCCGTGTGTGTTTGTGTGTGTTTGTGTGTGTTTGTCTACATGTGTTTTTGCGCGTTTTTGACTCAGTGTTCTTGCGTTGTTGTGTGTATGTGTGTGTAGGTGTCTGCGTGCGTGCGTGTCCGCATGCGTGTTGGTGCGTGTGCGTGGATACACCGTTCATGCCTCTGATGCAGGTCCAGGCGGATGATTGGGGCCAGCACATCCTGGGCCCCGGAGTCCTCGTCGCGACGTGCCTGTGTCTGTTGGCCAAAGGGGGCGAGGTGCTGTTCTCTGGAGAGTTTGAGGAGCAGCTGATGATGGAGGTACACGAGGTGCAGAGCCTGGGCGCCCTCGCCAAGACCCTCCGGAGCATCTGCCTGCAGACCCACAACCTGGAGGCGTTCGAGGGCATCGAGGGCATCATCAGCCTCCACACCGCAGTCCCTGACGAGCTCTTTGGCCGCCTGGAGGTCCTGCACCCGGACCTCGGCAAGGGGAAGCAGCACAAGCTCAGCATGCAGACCGTGTGTGAGCTCGTGCAGGTACGCAGCTCGATGGGCTGGGGCCAGGCCATGGGGGAGTGGTGGTCTTTCACTGTAGCTGGGAGAGGGAGGGGCTGGCACAGGTTTCTTGGTCCTATCCGTGGCCATCCACGCGTCTCACGCTTTGTGACGCAAAGGTACCAATGGCCTCGTGGGCCTCCGACGGGCCGATTGTCTTCCTGCGCTTTGTGCTGATTGCCTCTTGTGCGCATGTGCAATAGCCCTGGCTTCCTCCAGGGGTTTGGTCAGGGCCAGAGGGCAGTTGCCATTCCCTCCCCTGGGAGCGGGAAGGAGCTTTTAGGACGTTTGGGTCCTGTGCAGGGGCGTTCCTTCTTGTGGACAGGGATGTACTAGAATTGGCGAGGGACCATAGGAGGAAAGGGGGGATACATCCCCCCCCCCCCTCTGGACCCCAGATTTCGTAATGGGAAGAAATGAGATGTACAGAAGGAAAGATTGCTTTGGGCCGTTTTTGGTGCAGACTTTTGAGTTCCGGACCCCCCTCCCCTCCTGTCCTCTTATGCATCTGTGCTGTGGGAGTGGCACAGATTTTGGTCCCGGGGTGTTATTCGGTCCATGGAAGAATGGATGCGGCGCAGAGGATTTGCTAGGGTGGACACAGGAAAGGGTGGGGCACGCCGTTGTTTACACACAGCACAAGAGCACATGGGCCAGCATTGGGGCTGGCTGGTGGGGAACCAGGGAGGCTAGAATGCATCATTCACCAAATCCCTTGTCATACAGCTTGCCACCAAAATCACCACCAATCATACCAAACGGCATCAATAGCTCTAATATCCACTGTAACGACAAAAACAAGGAAGCACCAATTTCATGGTTCCAAAAACAGCTGCGGAAACAACACCCCTTGATTTCTGGGCAAGCTGTTGTTTGGACAAGGGGGTGGGGGACAACAACAACAACAACAACAACAACAACAACAACAACAACAACAACAACAACAACGATAATGATAACAATGACCGCTGCCTCCGCAGCAGCAGCAGCATGAGCATCATCAACCACAAAAGCAGGATCAGCAACAGCAACAGCAACACAAGTAGTCATTTGAGGCGAAAGCGGCGTTCGGGCTCGGATTGTTCGGATTTCTCTGAACGTGACAACTGTATTGTCATCAGACGAGTCACTGGGGCCATGTAGGACATCCAGCACTGTACCATGAGCAATGGCGTTGGATATTTGGTCCCATTTTTAGTTCACAGGGTCAACCCCCGCCCCCTCCACCCAGGGGGTGGATGGATGGTGGGGCGGGTGGTTGGGTCGGTGGATGGAAGTGTGTCAGTGGGAAACGGGCTCTTGCCGTGACAGCCCCCTCAGAAGGTGCGCGTGGTGCACGTGCGGCGCAAGTGGTGCCCGACAGGGTGACCTGCTGGCATTGTGGAGCGCGATTCAGATGGAGATGTGGATGGAAACGATGGAAACGAGGCAACAGGAGGAAACATAGGGGCATTGGGGTCGGGGCTCACGGGGGCTGATGGAATACAGGGTCCCGTGAGTGTATCGCCACTGCCTGCGTTGGTGCATTTGGATTTTGACTGTGCCTGTGCCTAGTACCCCGGCGTCTACCCTAACACTATCTCTGACACCATTTGCAACAACATGATGCAAAACCCCCGTCTCCGCACCTTTCGTCACACCTGCATTTGCATGTTTTCGGAATGCTGATGACGCTGTCGTCTTTGTTCCTCCAAAGCTCATGGGGTGTTGTTTTCCCCACTTTTTGTCTCTTTCCTGTTGTTTGGGCAAGGGTTGTTGTTATTGTTGTTGCTGCTGTTGTTGTTGTTCCTGTTGTTGTTGTTGACCTGCCTCCATGTGTTCAGGTGCAGCAGGAAATGGTTTATGACGTCCTGCACCCATGCATACGATTGGGAGTGGAGTCTCGGCAGGTGCAGGGGAAGCTTGCACGACTGGAGGCGGTCCGCATGGGGTGTGAGGACAGCTATGGCAATGGAGGGCGCCTGCATGATGGTGTGCCCAAGTGCCCATTTTTTCTGTCCATTCCACGTCCGTCCTTGTATTCGGAGTGGGGTTGAGCGTGACGCGATGCAGACGGAACCATGAGTAGGGATGGGGATTGGGCAGGGGCTGGAAGCCAGAGCTCCAGCCTGGTTTGGGGTTGAAATTGGGGCTGGGGCCGGGCTCGATTTGGCTTCGGCTTTGGGTCTCCATGGGGTCAATGTGGAAGCTGCCCCCTCTTAATTCCGCCACCCCTAGGTTGCCGCACTACTACCATTCACCCACCAACCACCATGGCATCCGGCTAGGGCTGGGGCTTGTGCTGGGGCTGGGGCTTGGGACAGGAAGTGTTCCGCCGTCCGTACCTCGTGCCTCAGCCTGATTTGTGCATGTGTCTTGCAGCTGTCGATGCGGTCAACAAAATGCTCCTGACCTTTCCTCTCAAAGAGGCACGTGCTGCTCTGTTGCAGTCGTTTGCCCACCAGGTGAGGGCGCACCGCAAGGCCCCCCTTGTGACCCAATTCAATTCAACCAAGGCCGCCATCGACGTCAACAGTCCTGAACTGATCGCATACATCCAGGCATGCCTCATGTCAAGATTGATCTCTGTCACCCCAGTGCCCATGGTGTTGTGCCTTTGGCCTAGCACACTGGACACATTTGCATCCCATCCTTGCCCATCCCCGCATACAGCCCCCCCCCCCCCCTCCAAATAAAACCAACCATTACTCACTCCACCAAGCATTGTGTTTGCTGACAGTGGCGTTGGGAGGGGGATTGACAATGTGTTTTACTTTTGCTTGTGCTGTTGTTGTGTGGTACTGTTTTGTTTTGTTGCTTGCTGCTTGGATGCTTTCGTTGTGTTGCACCTAGAGGTAAGTTCCCTTAGATAGGTACATTCTAGCAATGCACCGTTGAGCTGAAGTTTGAAACCACCAAAATGCCACATTATGGTGCCTGAAATTGGGAGCCCGGTTCCTTGCAAAGGCTGTTACGAATAGTGGTGAATGATGGGTATAGGGGCATCGATGTCAAAGTGTCATGGATGACAAACATTTTTTGCATGAAAGTTGATGTTTTGGGTTGTTTAGTGGGTGTGCAACCTTGCTTGCTGTGTGTAGTACGTGTATTGCGCAATTGTCTTTCATATGCTCTTTTTTGTTCTGGACCTTTTATCTATCTACCTTTGCATTGATTGATGGCTTGGGGGACGACGTCACTTGAGTCATAATCATAAGTGGATGAAATGTCAACATCAAGTGTTGTGCACAACAGCGTCAAGATGCTGCGTTGAGCTCACCCCAATCTTTGTCAATATCAAGGCCAAGAAGGCCATGTGTTGGTGAATGACAAAGCTGAATTTCATGATGCTTGATGAGTTTGAGAAAGGCATGGAAGAATGTTAATGGTTATGTGGTTTGGTAGAAACAATTATGTGTCTTTGCACGGATACATGAGATACCAAGGAGCCGCAATGCAAGTACGAACAAAAAGGTGCTTCACATGAGATGTGCCAGGCACCATTCAATTTCCTCTACAGTACATGGTATGGCCCCTACTGTCCCGGCTTTAACAACGTACAACAAACCTTGCACTTCGGAAAGTGCATCCCTCCGTCCAAGTGCTGCATGGACCTTGTAGATGTGTACGATGTGCTCAGCCCATAGCACCTCAAAAAGAGGCAAAAATGCAAACCCAAAATGTTTGATGGCTGGGAGGAACAACTCAAAACCCCAAGTCTTGTATGGAACAATTTCTTTGTGCAAAATGGACTATCATGCAATGCAGCTTGGCTACTATTTTTTCAAGGTGATTTGAGACCGTGTAACACACTTCCCCTGAGCTGTCAAACACCAGTCTCCATGCAATATTCCATCCTTGGCTACCATGAGTATGATGAGCATGGGGCTGCAAGATGGAGCGGTGTACTATGTTTCATTTTATGGAATGCTTTTGATGTAGCATTTGTGGTGCACATATATGGGATTCTTCGATAATGATATGGTAGGGTGAGGTAGGTATATTGTTACTCTCTGCTTTGGAGACCTTGATATAGCCAAAGGCATGCATACACACAGATTGGATGACTGCAAACTCACCCATGGTAGTGCATATTGCCCAAATTAAGGGCCACAGGGTGGAAGCAGTATTGACCCTTGCTTCTTCCCAACAGGATGACATCCCTCCTTTTTAACTAGAAGGAGGGTGGCATTCCGTACCACACTTTGTACGCTAGGCTAGGGCCATAGTCTTTGCTTTGTAGGGAGCAATGTCAATTTCATTGTCAATAGTGTCAATAGACCAAGGTGTGTATGTTGCATATTGATCTGGCAATAATTGATGGAAATGCATTGGAACGTGAATGCTTTGTTGCTACCCCTTGAAGGACTTTGTATCTCACCAAAGCTGTCCTATTCTGGCCATGGATAGCCTTGAAAGGGCACGGGACCTCAAGACCTATAGTTCATGATGCATCGTGTTCAGTCATGGCAACAATGTACAGCAACATGTGTCATGATCATGATGCTTGCATTTTTGCAACATGTGTTGTGACTAGCAAACTTGGAGGTGATGGCATTACTTTTGATTTGGAACCCAATGGGACTTGTTTTCCTTTGATATCTTCTCTTGTTTTATGCTCTTGCCATTGTGTTTGCAAAGTGAAACTAAAGTTATGCAAATAATTTTAGTTTTGCCACGGGATGAGGGACAGTGAACTGTGCGCATATTACAGAAGTGAAACAGTACAGTTCTCGGGCTACTGTTACAAGACTGCCACCTTCAATGTACAGTTGATGACAGGTGAGTCCCACTGAATTTCAATTGCCCGCATCACACCATTGCTTCACCGTACATAAGTCTAAACCTCGGCGGCCAATCTGCCACTATGCAGCACCAACCAAATGTCATCGTGACAGGCGCAGCCATGTTGATGGCTACATCTTGCTAACAATGAACCAATCCCCAGTGGTATACGTTTGCTGTTTTTACTCATCTGATTTGGGAACCGTGTCTCGTGCAGGGTGATAACAAGCAGGAGGAGGGGGGGTCAGTCGACACCTGCAAAACGTACATCCTCTCTCGCAGGTTACTTTGCAACCGTTCATGTATGTGTGTTGTTCAGTGTGAAAGATTCACCTCCCCAAGCAATATTGGGAGTTTTTCTAGGGGAATTTCATAAGTCTATAAATCGACATTGTTTTGAACACTTTCTTTTGCAGCGGAACATTTTACCTGTACCAGAGGACACTATACATTTGTACAAGGACGCTGTGCATTTGTATGGAAATGCTTTATGTTTATGGGGGGACACATTGTATAGGCCCCTGCCCAGGCACTTTTCATATTTCCCCTCTGAGGCTCTATCCACAATGATTGTATGTTATGTCGGCAATCATCCCCTCGTTGCTGTTTCTGTTCGTCTGTGTTTGGGTACTCTCATGAACAAATATTGGATTTTGTGCTGCAAAATTGAGTATGTTTGTGTGTCCAACCCACCCTTCACCTCCGACAACTACCGCCCCCTCCCATGCTCTCGTCACATGCTGTGCCGAAGCCTGCTACAGAGCGTCCCATGTGTCCGGGATGACACTCCATTATTTGTACATTCAGGGCATCAAACGTGACTTGGAGGCCAATGCACGGGCTGAGCACGTGATGTTGCAGCAGCAGCACGTGGGACGGGTCCGCAAGATAATGGATGCCGTGGGGGAGGAGCTCAAGAAGGTGCACCAGTTGATGCGCCATTTTCTCCATTTGCTGCAGCGGTATGCTTTCTGGTCAAGGCCGTTGGAGGGTGTGTGGGCGTCATGCACCGCCAAAGCCAGGCACTGTAAATGGCGTGTGCTGTGTAAGGCCATGTGGATATCCGCAGCTGTGGATATCCGTCGCTGTGGATGTCTGTGGCTGTGGATGTCTGTGGCTGTGGATGTCTCTGGCTGTGGATGCCTGCGCACCCCCATCTTCACCCACCCAACACCGTCCCCGAACCCAAGCCCCAACCGTATGCCTCCATTGCAAGGCCATTGTGCCCACGTTGTGGGACTTGTGCAGGACCGTTGCATGGCCACTGCAGAGCCCCGGACCCAGAGGTTTGCCTGCAGGAGTGCCCGGCGCCAGGGGCACTCCTGCTTCCACAGGAGCCACTACTACCCCCAACCGCTGGCAACTGTGCCCCCAGCCGCCCTTCAACTGGCGCCGCGCGGGACCCAGACCGCTTTGAATCTGCACAGGCAATGGTTCCATGGGCCATGGCCTTCAGCAAAAGCCGGATGGGGCTGTTGCCACCGTTTCATAAGCATTGCTTGGAGACGCATGACCGTTCCGACGACCGCAGGTGCCAGACCCCCGGAGGGGGCCTGGCCAGTGCACCCCCGCGCGTTCTTTGTTGTGCAGGAGTCGAATTTGAGAGGCGCGTGCTCGGGTTGGCAGGGCGGTAAGGGTTGGCTGGTCTTTGTAGGCCGCAGCGAGTACACCCGTGTGTCGCGTGTGCAGGTACATGGACGGGCTCCACGTGGAAACCATGTCGGTGTTGGATGATGACACGCTGAGCATGCAGTGGCTCACCTGGTGCTTGCAGTATGGCCTCCTCCCAGTGGCATTTTGATGTGGCAGGCGTTGTTGCACTGGGCCCTCCACCGGCCGCTGTCCACTGCACATGTTAAACGCTATGCAACTTTTTCTTCACAGGGGGGGTGGGTGTACTTCGAAGAGCCTTAGTATGGTTTCGCCCCGACTACAACATGTGCACAGTGTTCACCACCCATTCACGTTGTGTGCAGACTCAGCACCGGGCGCAGTTGTATGAGCACCGTGTCTACAGACTGTTCACAGGGTCTGCGAACTGCACACAGTGTCTACAAAGTACACGCGGTGGTCACTCACACACACAGTCACAGTCACACTCACTCACACAGTCACAAAAGGGAATCACATGCACATGGAGCAGTGGTCAAGGGCCACGGATGTGGGTGCGGAGTGTTAGTTCACGGTGCAGAAGGTGCTGGCGGTGGGCATCGATGGATTCGGTTACCCTCCAGCTGCTTGGGGACCAGGCTGGTTGTCTGGTTCCAGCGCTGTACGCCCACAGCCAAATGGGGGGCACAGCTGCTCGACCGGTGCCGAGAGTGGAGCCAAAGGCCCCGAACTCTGCCCCAAGGCCTCCCCAGAGGTGATGGCAAGTGGGGCTTCCAAACCCGAAACTCTCTGACTGGCTTCGGGATCGCCCAGGACTCCCTCGGAGCTGGTCATACATTTGTGCCCCACCTGGGGCTTGATCTCGGTGCCTATTGGTCAGGAGCGCATCGCGTGAAACAGAAATTCCAGCAGGAGAAGAGGGCGGTCAGCCCCCAACTACTTCCTCACTTCTTAAGCAATTTTTAAGGGACCGGTCAATGGCGGCTGCTACTCCTTGACGACCCCACCGCTCGGCGGTTGGAGGGGACCGGCTGACGGTTGGAGGGCGGCGGGCGGTCGAAAGGAACGGCGGGGGGTTGGAGCGGAAGTGCTGGTTATTGGAGGCGAACTACCGGGGAGCGTTCTGCGAGCGGAAGGGGCTGAAACAGGTTCGCTGGTGCCTGCAGATTGCCCGGATGTTCTACCTCGTCGCAGCCCCAATGGTGTGGTTGCGGAGGCGAATCTGCTGCAGATCCGCGTTGCTGTTGCCTGGTCTGTGCAGAAACAACAGCGACGCAATGAATAAAAATGTGAAGAAGATGCTGAAGAGGACCAAGCACCACGGGAAGGTGTGCACGGAACGGGGGGGACGAGGGGAGATGTGGGTGTTGCCCTGGGCAGCAGGCAGCCCCACAGGCAGGGCGGTCTTTAAGGTCCCGGTTTCTCTCTTTTTGGTATTTTGCGGAAGCCGCCCCCTTGACGACCGCCGTACGTGCTTCCAAATGCGGTCAGTTATTCTGCCGTTGATTATTCTCCAACCGCCGTTGGTTAGGCTCCTGCGGCTGTCGATTGCCTTAAACCGCCAGCCTCGGTGAAACGGATGCCAAAGGATTGTTTTTTTGGTTTTTGCTGTTAGGGACCGCCCTGCCGGCCATGAGAGCCACTGGGCGCATTTAAACGAGCAGTCCTCGCGCTCAGAGATCCGCCGCTAACTCTTGCCCTCCGAAGCCTGGCGTTGCCCCGGTTCATCGACACACGTCTGGGTGCTGCGGGCCGAGGCCGCAGGGGGTACCCGGATTGTTGGTCAGATGGCCAATTCAAAGAGAAGACTCCCTTGGCTGGCCATGGTCGGCAGATATCAACACCATTGCAGGCGCCAGTGCAGTGATGTGGGTGTGCAGGAAGTCAAGCTGTCTGATTAGCACTGTTCCCCATGTACGTTGACGCTTTTCCTACGCTGTTCTTAACAACATTACGCTGTTCCAGCGCCGTTCCCAATGTGCTGCAGCCCCTGTGCTGATTTTGTGTGCATTGTGGTCTGTTGGTCCAAGATGTCTTTGTCTCATCATCATGCCGGTCTTGTCTACCAAGTGTACAGAAGTTCGTTGCGCTGTGCCTGAATGTTTTGAACCGCTCCCCGAAAGTAAGATCCGCCCCCCAAAAGTAAGTAGCCCCCCAAGTAAGACCCCTCCCCCTAAGCTCCAGAACCCACAGACCCCAAAGTAAGACCCCCCGAATGGCGCATGCAACGCAGCGAGCAATTCGGTCTTGCATCATTCACAGAATCCTGTGAATCTTCCATAAAGTATTCGCCGAGACTGGAACCATGAGGAGATAGGGTTTTACTTTGCTGGGAAAGGGCGCAAGTGGATTGGTGCTTTCACCCCAGGATCATCAATGTCTGAGCCATCAGATGACTCGTCGATGGTGTCATTTTCCTCCAACTGCAAGTCGTCTAAAAGCATGGGCTCAGGCATTTTCTGTAGTGGAAGAGCTGATGTGGGAGTACATGGGCTGACTCGAAAGTTGGACCGCCGGTCTTACTTTCGAGGGGAGTTTACGCTGTTCGGACCAGCGCTCATAAGGGCAGCTGGCAGGACCCAGAGGCCCGCATGAAAGTCCATTTCCCCCCCCGTCTGGTGTGCCTGGGGGCTGTGTCAATGCCTCTGTGGGTCACCCCCCCATCGCGTACCGCGTTGGTCCTGCCTCCAGCACAGACGCCCCAACGCCCACTGTTCTGCCAGGATCTCCTGAGGGACCTCCTGGAAGACGACGCAGAGCTGGAGGATATAAGGCTCAGCAGTGAGGCCACCAAGTTCCATGAAGTGCGGAGGTGCGTGTGGCTTGTAGGTGGCGCACTTGCGTCACCGTATGCATCGTCAGCGCGGCGGTAGTGCTGATGCCCGTGTATGTGGTTCTCCACGTGCCTCTGGGTCTCGGCCCGCGCGTCCATCGAGCTCCAGGCCCAAGTTGCACAACACCATCCCAACTGTTGGCAAAACACGCAAATATCGGGAAAAGGCTGCACAGCGCCTGGGGGACTCAAAGAGCGCACAGACACCACCCGCCGCCTCGGTGCACTCCGGCTTTGGGACCAAGGCCTTCCCCTGTGGCGAACACCACGCAACACCGCTGTATCGCGGGCGCAGTTTCGCGATAGCGTCCTCGTCTCTTCAAATATCATTGGACCCATGCCGGATACAGTTGTTCACAGCACCTGTTCACAATACCATTGACAATTGCCAGAAACAGCCAAATTGTGGGTTTGCGCCCAAAGACCACATTGGGCTGCGTGCGTGCGCGCGCACACACACACACACACACAGTAGTGTGTGGGTTCTGGTTGGGTATTCTGCGCTGTGCAACAGAAAATTCACCCGCGAGGATGGGTGGACCCGGACGTGCCTGGCAAACAACTGCCCAACTGGCCGCAACGGCACCGCGGCGCGCGCAAAGTCCCGGTGCAAGCAGGGGGGGGGGGGAGAATTCGCTACTTGCGAAATTTGCGAAATTTGGCGATTTTGGCAATTTTGGAAATTTGCGAATTTTTGCGAAATTTGTGAAATTTTGCGCCTGCTATAGTGCTCCCTGCAATACCCTGTTCCTGCATGTTAGGCCTTTTTTTCTGATGAGTGAAATTCCTCCCGAGGAAGATGCATTGAATGAGCTTGTTGCTGCCCCTTATGATGAGGCAGCAGATGCTCCTGCCAAAAAAAAGCCAAAGTTGAACTACGGAGGGTGGGGGCCACCCGATGGTGTTCATGGCGCGATGCTGCAGATTGGTGGTGTCCAAACGTGCACTTGTGGAAGGAATTTGTGGCTCAGGAGGTGGAGCGTACACCGTGGAAGGGAAAGGAAACTGATACCCCCCCTTTGTTGCACCGCATCCACAATATTTTGCAGACCAAATTTGAAAACCTGAAGTTGCGGTTGGCATTTGTCAGTGATCACTCCCAAAGCCTCAGCCAGACTTTGAACGCCCTGCAATCATCCCAGGGTGGACTGGCCCCCTTCGTCCATGATTTTGTTCCGAATTTGGAAGAGGAGTACAGGGAGTTGACGAAGCTCGACGCAAAGTTCTCTTCCCATGTTGAGGAAAGGTTGAAGCGATTTAGGGACCCAGCACCATACAAAGCTTTTCTGGGTGTAGCTGCAAAGCGGGCTGCTGATCATCCGACAAAGAATCCTGAACAGTGGCGGTTTTACAAGGAGTTGAGAATTTTGAACCCTGCCAACCTATCTACCCTGGCTCATGATATCTCTTTGTACAGTACCCTCCGGTTACCATTGCCTTTGTCTGTTACGTGTGGGGCTGAAAGGGAGCTTTGTGCAAAATAGTATGTTGCCAAATTTTTGCGAAGTTTTGCGAATTTTTGCGACGCGAAATCGGCACCCTCCATTTGCGAATTCTCCCCCTCCCTGAGTGCAAGCGTGGTGCATGCAACATACAGCTTGTCATGTTGCCACTGCCGCCTAGGGCCTCCAGGTCAGGGGTAACAGGGGCCTAGTGCTTCTGCACAGCAGCAGCCACTCCACTCCACTCCCTCTATCCCTCTGCCCCTCTGCCTCTCACTCCGTTCCGCAGGTCCATGATCAGCCATTTCTGCCGTCATTTGTATGCCATGACAGCATTCGCCGCGATCTCCGGCTTCGGCGCCCAGAAAGTGTCCCACGGCTCGCCCATATCCCCGCAATACAGACCGCACCAGATCGCCGCCAAAAAGAATCGGTGTGCAGTCGTCCCTGTGCTTGTGCTGGGGGCGTGTTTTGTGAGGGAAGCGTTGAGAATCACGTCGCTTCTGCTAAGGGGGCAGAGGGGGTGGATGGCAAGACGGGGGCCTCTCCTGGGCGACATGGGGCGACACAGACAACGAGGTGGTTGGGTGGGTGGAGGAGTGCGCGGATGGGTGGGGGAGTCAGTGGGTGGGTTGGTGGTTGGGTGAGGTGCGCAGGTGAGTGAATGAGGCGTGAATGGGTGGGTGGTGGTGTGGGTGAGGCATTGGTCGATGGTGGGAGGGAGGGTGAGAGAGAGGGGGGGGGTGGATCCAAACTTGGTTTGCTATGGTGTCTATATGGGTCCGACAGTCCGTTGAATGGGTGTCTCCATATACGTCTCGCCGTCTTGCACTCTTGCACATGCACACCCCAACGCACTGGATGCCAATTGGCAACTAAAGTTGCACCCTCACAGAGCCACTGGACTACGACCACACGGCACACCACCAATGTGCTGCCGTCGGCTCTCGCAAATGTCTTGCCTTTTGTCCATTCCTGGGGATCATTTTTACTGTCTGTGACGGGTTGGATGCAACTGGGGCAGGGCCGCCTATATGCCTCCTGGCACATTTCCCATTTGGGTACCTGTACAGATTTCTGTGCCGACTGGTCTAAGACCTGCTGGCCCTCCAGGGCCAGGGCCAGGGCCTGCAGTCCCTCCTTTCCTCTCATCCACGGGTGGACTGGGGTGCCCACCAGGGGCGGGGGATTGCTGCTGTTACAATTTGATGTCAGAGTTTCATACCAGGTACCTGGTAGCACCTTTTGCTGCTGCCCTGTACCAACCAGATGATAGTTCATAGGACCACAGGAGTAGTGGACAAACAACATTCACCTGCTGTCTTGTTTGCTACAGTGAAAGGCGCTTATGGCATATCACTGAAGAGCTTCATTCTTCGACTTTTGCATTGCATTTCTGCTTTGCTTTGGGCAGTGCCAGTCGTGCACACGCAACTGTTTCCCATAGTGGGGGGGGGGTGGAGTTGGTGGGTGAGTGGGTTGGTGGGTGGGTTGGTGCCCTCGTTCTAAAGCGTACCTGGCTGGAGGGATGCACTGGGAGACCATACCAACGATGGTCCGGCAGAACGTTGTGAAAAGACGGATGTAAGTGCGCGCTTTACGCTTACACACCAACGTGGAAAAATAGCCTCTTCAAATAATGCATACAACATGACGCAACAACGTGCGCTCTGCAATCCGCTGCACTCGAGGTGGACGCGGAGGTGGAGGCGGGGGAAGAAGAGGAGGAGGAGGGAAGAGAGGGATGTAGAAGCAGAAGATTGGGACCCGGTTTGCAGCCCCACAGTGCATGGGGAACGGTCTTGGGCTTGAAGGCGATTGGGCTGCACTCTGAGCGCACTGCACCTCTGGCAGTGAATCGTCCTCGGCCGGGGGAGGCAGGTTGGGAATTTTTTCCATGCCACTCACTGACACACCCCGATAATCCCACCAGTGTGGTCGCTGGCACCCTCCTTGGCCGCTGCTCACACACACAGACAAACAAGGGGACGCACATACACCTGGGTACACAGTGGGTGACATCCTTGCGAGTCACCGCGAGAGTGGTGGCTGGCAGCGTTACAGGCCGCCGGTCCGTTCGTTTTTTGAATTTCTCAGTTGCCTTTACAGAAGTGTACCAACAGTTCTGCTTGTATCATGGCGTCCGGGTCGTCATGGCGTCCGGGTCGGGCGCCCGCGGAAGGGGCTCACAGTGCAGGGAACCGGCAAGGGCGGGGAATTCGCTGCTGGATTTGTGGGAAACGCTGCAAATTGTGAACCACTGACCCAAAATGGTGACCCAGAAGTCGCCTCTTCTACGCACTGTGTGTACAGCACAATCACAGACCCCGGTCACAGGAGTGTGTGGGGGACTTTTGTGTGCAGACCCCCCTCCCCCTCCTGACTCCGCTGTGCTGCGCAACCCCTCCCGAACCCCAACACTGCGTCTCATGACCCCTCAGTCCCTCTCGGTCCTGCATTGCTTCAGCTGTTCGAACAGCCCCGCCACCGCAACGCCCGCCCACACCCGCGCGCCCCCCGCCTCCAACGTCCGCCCGGCCTCCGCCGTGGAGGGCGTCGTCCGCCTGCCCGCCAGGGGCTCCCCGAAGCATTCTTTCAACAAGCCCACCCTGAGCGACGCCCTCAAACCGGGTTTCGGCGACCACCTGATGGACGGCACCCACCACCTCAGGCCTCAGGACGTGGACCTGTCGGACAATTCCAGTGGCCGCGAGGTGCGCCGGTCTTTCGTGTCCGCCACAGCCTTTGCGTGTTGGTGCCGCCGGAGGTGCGGTGTTGTTGGGGCCTTGCGGATGGGGGCATCCCGGAGGCAGTCCTGGGCAGTCAGGGGGAGTGAACGTTGTACGCCGCACATGGCAGACCCCACACACGGCACACCGCCCGCCCCGCACACCCCGCCGCCACTCACTGCCCCCGCACACACTGTGTACGCGCTCAGCACTTGGGGACACTGGGCACTGTGCGGGGGAGGAGGTCTGGGCCCGGGGCTCGATGGACCGGAACCATTGATCAGTCACTACGGAATACGGCGCCGAAGGTGCCAAACAGTTTTTTGGGCCAAGAATGGCCAATTCTCGCGTCCTGACCGTTCCGGACCCCTGCGTCGCGCTGATTCCACAATTTTTACTCTTTCTGACACTTGGGATGCGGGTCACCTCCGGGCCATCGCAGGGGACTTTATGGGGGTCTGGTCAATGGAGCCCCGTTGGGGGCAAGGGGGGCCTAGCCAAGGGGTCACCCCCCCCCCCCGCAGGGCTTTGGTAAGACAAACATCCATTGCAAAATGCTGCCTAGGCCCCGCAGCAAGGCCTTGGTGGGAGCAACACCCACTGCACACAGCACGGGTGGAGACTCCCTAAAACAGTTGCCTGAGCATGCTGCGCACCACTGATGGGTAACACTTGGTGATCCGGAACCCCCGGCCCTGTGGCACATTTCCCCCATTGGTGGTGGTGAGCACCCACCAAACTTCACTGTTTTGGGAAAGACTTTATGTGGAGCATGCCGGTGCTGGCGTGGGGGGGGGGGCGCCAAAGGGTAGAAGCAGCAGCACTTGTGAGTTGCAGGACAACTGTCCTGCTACTTACTCATGCAGTCAAAAATAGGTTTTCCCCAGCTGTTAGGTTGCCTAACAGGCTGCCCACCTCGCGCGGTTTTTTGAACCCGCCCTCTTCATCCCCAACCCAATGGATGGGCAATCAACACACTGATCCACCAGTGGAGGATTCCCTCCTCAAAGGGTGAACATGTACGTACACCCGGAAGTACCACCCGGCGTACTCTTTCAGCTTTTTATGGCCCCCTCCGAAGTTTGAAGTGCGACAGTGGACAACTGCGTGTGGAACAACGTACAGTGTGGAGCTTGTACACCGGTTGCAGGAGGGCTGCATGGCATTGCAGGGCCGTGTTTTGGGGCTGAGGTGGTTGCGCGGAAGGAGGCGGGAGAAGGGGGGCGGGGGCGGCCAACGTCTCCCAGGGCCGCCGTGTCAGACAAGACGCATGGTTGTGCAGCGGGAATGAGGTTGTGCACTTGTCAACACTCGGCAGACACGTCGAGTTTTTCCGACCAGCAGCACCCCAAGGGAGTATGGTACAAATTTCCAGGGGGCACAAGCCACAGTGCAGCAGAGTGCAAAAAATGAAAACTCACTCTTTGAGATCAGCGCAGCGCCGCACAACACAACACAGCACAGCGGAGCGCAGCACAGCACATCACAAGACAACACAATACAGCACCGCAATGCACCGCACCGCGCATCACACTAAGCTCCCCACTACTAACCAACACCAACACCAACACCACAGAACAGAACATGGCACACCTCAACACAACACAACACAACACAACACAACACAACACAACACAACACAACACAACACAACACAACACAACACAACACAACACAACACAACACAACACAACACAACACAACACAACACAACACAACACAACACAACACAACACAACACAACACAACACAACACAACACAACACAACACAGCACAGCACAACACAACACAACACAACACAACACAACACAACACAACACAACACAACACAACACAACACAACACAACACAACACAACACAACACAACACAACACAACACAACACAACACAACACAACACAACACAACACAACACAACACAACACAACACAACACAACACAACACAGCACAACACCGAATGCCAGGACGTCATTGACTGAGGTCACGCTGTGTGACCGTCCGTCCCCAGATTCCGTGCTGCTCGTGTTTTTTCGCCCGCACTAGTCACGCGGATCACTGTTGAGTTTGGACCCCATTGCTGCTGACGCCGACCGTGACACGGATGCACACACAACGCCGCCGTCCTTGGGTTCGCCTCATTCGCCTCCACTGCAGGTCACGCTTGCTTCTTGCATCTGCATGTGCACTCAAGCAAGTTCATCAATGGCATGCTGACGCTGTCGTTGCTCCAGCGAGTTTGTAAGTCTTTTCTTTCAAGCCCTTTTATGATAAGAGCTGCGCAATTGCAGCATTTGAAAAGATGTGTCCACAAAAGGCAGAGGCTGCACATGATCGTCACACACACAATCATATTGCTTCATATTGTTTCTTCGCAACTACAACATGTGTACAGTGTTCACCCACCTATTCACGGTGTGTTCCGACAGAGCACCGAGTGCACTTGTATGTGCACAATGTCTACACACACAGTCACAGTCACAGTCACTCACACAGTCACAAAACAGAATCACATACGCGATGGAGCAGTGGTCAAGGGCCATGGATGTGGGTGCGGAATGTTCGTTCACGGTGCAGAATGTGCTGGCGGTGGTGTAAATCAGATATCCACAAAATTCAGTGAGGACACGCTCAAGGACGTGCACATGGAAAGCTGGGCTCTCAACTGAGGGCAAGGGTCCGCAGAGCCCCCCGAACACTCGCAGGTGCCCGGACAAAGGGGCCAGCGTTTGGGCCGGCAAGGGCAGGTGGGCGGCGGACGCGACGTGGCGCCTGGTGAGGTCGCGTCGCCGTTGCGGAGGGGGTCATCTTTCCCGGCGGCCGGAAGCAATCAGTGTAGCCGCCCTTCTCGTAATCGGTGGACTCACGCGCTGCGAACCTGCAGTTGATGTGGTCAATGCGGATCCTGCCGTCCTCGAGGAGCATCTACCGCTGAGTCCCCTTCCCCTTCCCCTGGTGCTTCCCGTCACGGTACTGGTGGTTGTCCCTGCACGGGCCCTCCCACACGCACCATGCCGTCGGATGCCGCGACCGATTTTCCCTTCAGTCCTTCCTCTGTTCCGTCCCCCCCTCAGTATCTCGAGTCGTGCCTCCTTCTCCTGGGTCGGTAGTAGCTCGTAGTCGGTCGTCAATCGCTAGTACCTTGCACGTGTACAATGTCGTAATCCTCACGCCACACCACACCATGCCACGCCACACCGCATCACACATGCCACACACATTTCGCCACACACCGTGTTCATACGACTGGTCACAGTGTGCGTATGTGTTTTGGGTGGGGGGCAATTTGCTGCTAGTCGTGCATGCCCCGCTGTTGTGTTTCCAGGGATCTTCGATCCGCTACTTAAAGAGCCGCCGTGACATGACAAACGGCAAGCAGGAGCACGGTGTGACATGATGGACTCTAGCAGGCTGGTGCTTTGGCTTGGACAAGAGCGACCAGCACCTCCTTTGCAAGAAGTTGCGCTGAAATGATTGGTGCGGTGAGGTGCGGTGAGGTTGCCAGGGTAATTTCCGGGCTCCACCGCTCCGTCACCTTTTATCCCACGCACTCTTATCTGGCTCGCGAGGTTGCAGACAGACCCTAACGCCGAGGACGTTGCGTTGCTGCTTTATGCCCCACCCGGGCTTCAGCTGGGGACCTCTGGTTCAGGTGTCATTTGCTATGACAGCTGACCCAAGTGACCTCGTTAGCTTAGTTGATTAGGGCCAGCCCCCACAAGGTAGTTGAGGCGATGGAACTTTGTGGCCTACAGGGTGCCTGCGCTGTGATTAGGATGCGCGCATTGTTTATGTCGACAGAAAACCCCAGACGATGTGTTGTGGCATGCAAGTATGGGGCAGCACACGCATTGGGGTGCGCAGGCTGTGCAGGCACTGTGCGCAAATGCAGCTGTTTCGGACCGCCCAGAAGCAAATGCAGAGTGATTGGAGCATAAGTGCAGTTTCGTGCATCGATTCCCTTTTTTTTTCTTTTTTCTTTTTCTTTTTTTTCTTCTTCAATGGGGATGTGTTGACATGGTGGGTGAATGACACTTGGGGTGGTTTCGCGGCATTTTGCTTGTACTCTTCAATGTTGCCCCGATACGTCTGTGTAAATGATAAGGTCCAGAGCTATGGGGGGCCCCCTATGTTCAAAGACATCGTGGCAGCAACCTTGCACTGCTCCAAGGCGTGTATCACCAGCATTTGAGTGGTTGGTGGTTTTGCTGTTGGTTCTGGTACATTCAGCCCAATAATGGGTGCCGTGTGTACCCTGGGTGCCGTGTGTACCCCCCGGCTGGTCCTAAATATGAAATTCCCCCCTACCCCCCGGCTTGTCCAAGCACGGGATCCGTGGTACTGTTGAGAATGCCAGAGTGATTGTGGAGGGTGACAACCATCGTCGATTTATGGCCCAGCACGGGACCCGGAGTATGTGTATAAGGGGGAAGTGGACTGGCCGGCAAGTTGGCGCTGTCACGGGTGGTGGTGCTCAACGGGGGAGGTGGGACACAGGGATTTGTGGGAGGCCATCCTGTGGCTGTGAGAGGCGGGGGGCGGGGATGTGCAGCTGCGGTCGGTCCCGTCACATCTCGGTATACACGGTAATGAGGAGGCGGCCACACTGGCGTTGATGGGGAGACAGCTCCATCCAAATAACCTGCTCCCATTGTCGAAAAAGCGCAGGGTGACGGAGTGGGATCAGCTGGGGCTGGAGCCTGTGGCGGAGTGTGACCAGCTCTGAGACCCGGATAGTGCAGTCGATTCGGGGGCAGAATTGTCAGAAGTGATCGGCATGGGGTCGACGTCGTCGGGGTCGGACAGCGATGGGTTCTCCACGGACGTCAGTGATTGGGTGCGGGGAAGGGCGCGACAGATGTGTTCGCAGACAGTGTGGGAATTGGACTACAGTCCGGAAGGGCAGGAGGGTAATCAAGAGCAATGCTGACGTGGCCTGAAGGCACACGCCTGACCTGAGACCCAATCTGTGTCGGCGCCTAACAGCGCCATGTTGGACAATACACACTATTCATGGTGGCGCCCCGCAGCGCCGTGCTGAACATTCCGGACAATGTGTGTCGCGGCTCCGCCGTGTGATACTGCTTGGAATGCCAGAGTGGAGGATGACGACCATCGTCGATATATGGCCAAGCACGGGACCCCGTCTGACCGTTGTTTTCCTGGTTTTTTCTGACCGCGGTTTTTGTGGTCAGAAATGTAATGTGACGCGGTTGTGCTTCGATTGTAGAGGGAACAGGAGACTGGATCATTTTTGTGGTAATTCCTCCTGCTCATACCAACATTCTGCTTGCAACTGCAACCCCATGCTGTTTGTTTTGATGTGAATTTTAGCCATCATTAATGTTGCTATTGCTGGCATGGCTGTTACGCACATGCGGTCCACCGGTGAACATGTTCCTGCCACAATTACGGGTCCTCCTACGTGTAGGGATAGTTTCTTTCATGTGAAGGACATGCGGAATGGTCATCAGTTTGAGCATTGTGCTCCTTTGGACCATGTCTTGTGACTCTGCCCCTTTCTCTTTCGCTTTTTGATTACTAACCCCATCTCTTCAAAGGCCCCAGGTAGAGGTAGAGGTAGAGTCCTTGAGGGCACGTGGAGGGCGGACAGAGAGGGCGATGAACCTGAACCTTAACCCTAACCCACAGTCATTGCAGCATTTTTCTGGTGTGGTGTGATGGTGGTAGCCACTTACCCCCCTCACTGTTCAAGCACCCACCCCAAGCCTCCATCCCATCCCATCCCGCTCCTCCAACCTCCTGACCTCATCCCCCAATCCCCCTCCTCCAACCTTCCGACCCCCTCCTCCCCATACCCCCTGACACCCCTGCGCCAGCCTGCCAGCCTCCCCCGCCCCCCTTCCCACGCCCCCCCCCCCTCCCTCTGCCCCCCCCCCCCCCCCAAGGTAACCCCCCCCCAGCAAGGTTTTATCAGACCGTTGGGGTCTGGTCACAGCGGTACCGGGACCAGCCCCCCCCCCCCCCTGTGTCTGTGCATGTCTGTGCATGCGGTGGTGAGGCAGACGGGCTAGGTCGAGCGTGCATTCGAGTGCCGCACACATCATGGGCAGGGTAAGATAGGTGTTTTTCATCGGGCGTTGTGTGACCTTTCATGACGTTATGTCATGAAGTTTACCCCCAAATCCCGGTATTCTGTGGAATGCCCGACAGGCCGGACGGGCACACGCGCAGGAAGGAGGTGCAGTCGCACCCCTACTCGAGGCTCCACCAAGTCACGAGCTAACCAGCGGAACATGCGATAGCCACATGCGGCGAACCCAAGGCCGGAGGTGGGACGGTTGTAGTTGCCTTGGGAGGGAGGGGCGGAAGCCGTCTGCAGACGTACGTGCGGAACAGCTCGAACGGCCACCTGTTGACCTGGGTAACCGCAGAGCCTTTTCTCAAAGGCAAAGCGTCCATGTTCCCTGTGCGGCTTCTCCTGCACGACCTAACCATTCGCCCGGCAACCAGACCCAAAAATCCACACAAGACACACGACCAGACGGGTTTGACGAGACATTTGTCATCCCGGTTATAGCACGGCGTGTTGTGCAGACGGAAGGACTGTGTGGTCCAAGCAGACCTGGACCGTGGGGTCCACTGGGCACATGAGCAATCAGTGGAGCACCCGCGATCGCGCAGGACTGATGGGTCCGATTTCTGCCCATGCAAGACTGTAAAACTGAGTTCTTTCACGAGGGCGTGCGTGGCTTTGGGGCTCAAGGCCCACCGGTTCTGGGAAAAAGCTCAGAGGAGGGGTGGCTGCACGGTGCGCGCAGCAACGGCCAGTCACAAGGCTGAGCAAGTCTTGGGCTCTCGGAGGCCATACCTTGTCCCGAGTTGCCACTTGGCGACCCAACTTCGCGCAAAAGTCGCGATGTTGGATTCCAGCCGCAAACTTGGGGCGTTCACTGTTCGCCACTGCGGGATGTGCGCACCGTGCATCGGCTCCCTCCGACGCAGTGTTGTACCCACATCGGCATGTATCATGTGGGCGAGTGATGTGGCTCTGCTCGTTGCCGTTTGTGATGTTGGGTTGGCAGTGATGTGTGAACGATTTGGAATGACGGTGCGCGTTTACTCGGCTGTTGGGGTGTGGAATGCTGCGGATGCCTTCGGAACGGTGACCCGTGGGGTGAGGTTGACGACCTGCTGTACCCTGGAGCACCCTTTGACTCTCTGGGTGGTGGCAACAACTCCAGGTTCATCTGACCTAGAGACTGTGGTTTCGCTGAAAGGTGAACTAAGGAGATCAAGAACAGCCATGTTCGGGTACTGCATCTTGGCGGGTTACCTCTGTATGTCTTTCTACCCCCCCCCCCCCCCCACGCCCCTCCTATCGCTCTTAAGATTGGAGCCCTGTGGAGGGCCGGGCTTGCAGCTGGACGAACCACGTCAGAGTCTGCAGGGACATAACAGCAGCCACGGAGGTCTATGGTCATCTTGGATCTGGTCAAGTGGCAACCCCACGGCCCCAATTCTTTTGGACTCCCAAACCAAATGGTCTTGACAACCAACGCCGTACCAAAGCACGACGTGCGGCACTAGACCCAAATCGTGAATGCGTGCACTTCCTGCGACACACAATCATGTCTCGGAGTTTTTGCGCCGGGTGGTGCCTGTCTGCCACGGGCCGCGTACTAATAAGGCTGGTCTGTGCCAATCGGCCCTGCTGCTCACAGCGTGGCCACTACCTACGCCGGCAGGCTTTTTGCCTTTGCTTTTTTCTGCTCTTCTACTTCGAGTTCCTGCTTGAAGACAAGCGCATAATTGGCGGAGCTCTCGTCTGGTTTTGCTGCGTCTCTGCAGGGCTTGAGCTGTTGGTCGAAGCACCCTACAACCGGAAGTACTAACCGGTGCACTTGCTCAGGCATTATGGCAACCCCCTGCCCTAATATTTCACCCCCTTTTCTATTTCAAAATTATCAGCTCGATGTGGTGACGAGTTTGAGCTGCATGTGTTGTAACCCCCCCCCCCCCCCCCAACCCACGCAAGCCAGCTACTCCACCTTTTTGGTTCAGCCCCCCCACCCCGCGGGGTGCGTCGTAGTGGAACTGGTCCGGACGGGCCCCGTAGGCTGCCAGTCACAGATCTTTGCCATTGGACCATACCTTTTGGCAAACTGCCTCACCACATAAATCGACCGCACCGATATTGAAACCGAAGCCCTCGTTGTCCTTTCCCGCTCCAAGTGTTGTGTGGAGCGCCTACATTGCGCATGCTGACCCTTGCGATATAAACGTCGGGCGAACCAGCCCATCGCAACCCCCTCCCCCCTGTCCAAGATACGGCCAGATTCTGACCTGAAACTCAATCGGTGGGGGCGCCTAACAGCGCATTGCTGGACAGCGCGGACAATGCGTGGTGCGGCCTCGCCGCATTGATACCCGAAGTCCTGTTTGAGATGCCAGAGTATTCTGGAGGGTAGCGACCATCGCCTGCCGTATCTGGGACACAGGGGGGCGGGGGTTATTGCGGCGCCTGTTATACTATTTTTGTGACGAGGCCCCCTGGCACCGCTGTGTACTAGTGCGGCCTTGTCTACGCACGCCCACCCCCGACCGGTGTCTTTGTGACCGTGAGGCTTTGGGGCCAAGAACGTCAGAAGACATGGTTTTGGCGGCGGCAGTGGGAAAGAGAGGCTGTCTCATGCCCAGGGCTCTTCCTCTGAGGACAGCGCGAGGTGTCGGGTGAAGGATTGTGGGTAGCCGACGGCGGTTGACGCTCAACCGATGGTGATTGACGCTCAACTGACGGCGGTTGGCCGGTAACCGATAGTGACGCCTGACCAGCCGGTGCGCTGTCCAGCCCCAGGCGGACCGGAGTCCGCCAGTTTTTGGGGCTTTTTTGTTCGACCGTAAGGTCCGCCCTGGTCATGCCTGTGAAGAGTTGGTTGTGCTCACAGCAACATGCTGCTTGATACTGTAGTCCACGTCGCATTTGCGAAGATGTACATTTGAGGCGGCCACTGTACTGGGGCCCAAGCCTCCAAGAACTGCTTGCCGTCGGAGCAAGTCAAGGGGCGGTCACTTTCCCTGGCCTCAGCCGTGCTTGTGCACGGGGGGCGTGTACCGATGTGGGGGTCCCCTGAACCGCCCCCCCCCCCCCCCCATACACCCCTTGCGATTCTCTAACACACAAGTGGCTGCACAGTCAGCCTCCAAGGCCACAGGAGTGCCGAGGACGACACGCAAAAGCCACTTGGGCTGTAGGTTCAGGTGACATTGTCCTATAATATGCATGTATGGCCTTGGTCTGTAGCTATGAGTGACTCTTCCTCTATTTTGGTGCGAGGCACACTGTACATAGTGTTTTGCAGCTCTATTGTGAAGAACACACATTGGACTAAAGGCTGGAAGTGCCTATGGCGGGGGCATTCAGTCAATCAGAACCGACCATTGCTCTCTCATACACCCCCTCTGAGGGTAGCCAGCCACACGCTGTGTGGGTCATGCTGGTGCCGCCACAGAGGAAGGCCAGTCTTTCTCTTCTTCTTCAAGCCTACGCATCGCCCCAAGGAAAATCTGTCTGCACTTAGAAAGTGTGGAGGGCAGTGGACCCGCCCATGGATGCCCAAGGAGTTCTCCCCACATCACATGCCTCAAAACCATCCGTTTGATCTGCCAATGATTTTGAGGTGTATATGGTGGGACCCCCCGCCCGCCGGCCCTCTCTGTGCCTCCCCGCCGCTTAGCCCTCTCACCTCCTCCCCCCCCCCCCGCCCCCTCAGCCGTTCCCTTCGGCCACTGTTTTTTTTTGTGTTAGTTTTGGGGGGAATCCATTACCCGAGGAGCCCCCTCCCCCCGCGAGTGGGGTGGGGATTGGGGTTGTCTCAGGAGCTATTTTTCCCCTTTTATTATTAAGTTGCCCTGGAGAGACAAATGCAAATGTTCTCATTCCCGCGCCCCCATTTGCCCGCGTGTTCGTCCCAGTTGCTCTAGGCTCTGCGTTGGAGGCTGCCAACGGAGTCAGTGCGTTGTTGGCATGAATATTGGGTGTGCTACCTGGCGTCTGCTGAAATGATTGGTGCGGTGAGGTGCGGTGAGGTTGCCAGGGTAATTTCCGGGCTCCACCGCTCCGTCACCTTTTATCCCACGCACTCTTATCTGGCTCGCGAGGTTGCAGACAGACCCTAACGCCGAGGACGTTGCGTTGCTGCTTTATGCCCCACCCGGGCTTCAGCTGGGGACCTCTGGTTCAGGTGTCATTTGCTATGACAGCTGACCCAAGTGACCTCGTTAGCTTAGTTGATTAGGGCCAGCCCCCACAAGGTAGTTGAGGCGATGGAACTTTGTGGCCTACAGGGTGCCTGCGCTGTGATTAGGATGCGCGCATCGTTTATGTCGACAGAAAACCCCAGACGATGTGTTGTGGCATGCAAGTATGGGGCAGCACACGCATTGGGGTGCGCAGGCTGTGCAGGCACTGTGCGCAAATGCAGCTGTTTCGGACCGCCCAGAAGCAAATGCAGAGTGATTGGAGCATAAGTGCAGTTTTGTGCATCGATTCCCTTTTTTTCTTCTTTTTTTCTTTTCCTTTTTTTTTCTTCTTCAATGGGGATGTGTTGACATGGTGGGTGAATGACACTTGGGGTGGTTTCGCGGCATTTTGCTTGTACTCTTCAATGTTGCCCCGATACGTCTGTGTAAATGATAAGGTCCAGAGCTATGGGGGGCCCCCTATGTTCAAAGACATCGTGGCAGCAACCTTGCACTGCTCCAAGGCGTGTATCACCAGCTTTTGAGTGGTTGGTGGTTTTGCTGTTGGTTCTGGTACATTCAGCCCAATAATGGGTGCCGTGTGTACCCTGGGTGCCGTGTGTACCCCCCGGCTGGTCCTAAATATGAATTTCCCCCTACCCCCCGGCTTGTCCAAGCACGGGATCCGTGGTACTGTTGAGAATGCCAGAGTGATTGTTGAGGGTGACAACCATCGTCGATTTATGGCCCAGCACGGGACCCGGAGTATGTGTATAAGGGGGAAGTGGACTGGTTGGCAAGTTGGCGCTGTCACGGGTGGTGGTGCTCAACGGGGGAGGTGGGACACAGGGATTTGTGGGAGGCCATCCTGTGGCTGTGAGAGGCGGGGGGCGGGGATGTGCAGCTGCGGTCGGTCCCGCCACATCTCGGTATACACGGTAATGAGGAGGCGGCCACACTGGCGTTGATGGGGAGACAGCTCCATCCAAATAACCTGCTCCCATTGTCGAAAAAGCGCAGGGTGACGGAGTGGGATCAGCTGGGGCTGGAGCCTGTGGCGGAGTGTGACCAGCTCTGAGACCCGGATAGTGCAGTCGATTCGGGGGCAGAATTGTCAGAAGTGATCGGCATGGGGTCGACGTCGTCGGGGTCGGACAGCGATGGGTTCTCCACGGACGTCAGTGATTGGGTGCGGGGAAGGGCGCGACAGATGTGTTCGCAGACAGTGTGGGAATTGGACTACAGTCCGGACGTCAGTAACAACTGGCAGTGGAAGGGCAGGAGGGTAATCAAGAGCAATGCTGACGTGGCCTGAAGGCACACGCCTGACCTGAGACCCAATCTGTGTCGGCGCCTAACGGCGCCATGTTGGAAAATACACACAATTGATGGTGGCGCCCCGCGGCGCCGTGCTGAACATTCCGGACAATGTGTGTCGCGGCTCCGCCGTGTGATACTGCTTGGAATGCCAGAGTGGAGGGTGACGACCATCGTCGATATATGGCCAAGCACGGGACCCCGTCTGACCGTTGTTTTCCTGGTTTTTTCTGACCGCGGTTTTTGTGGTCAGAAATGTAATGTGATGCGGTTGTGCTTCGATTGTAGAGGGAACAGGAGACTGGATCATTTTTGTGGCCCTTCCTCCTGCTCATACCAACATTCTGCTTGCAACTGCAACCCCATGCTGTTTGTTTTGATGTGAATTTTAGCCATCATTAATGTTGCTATTGCTGGCATGGCTGTTACGCACATGCGGTCCACCGGTGAACATGTTCCTGCCACAATTACGGGTCCTCCTACGTGTAGGGATAGTTTCTTTCATGTGAAGGACATGCGGAATGGTCATCGGTTTGAGCATTGTGCTCCTTTGGACCATGTCTGCACATTGTCGGCCGGTGCTGTTGGGACAATTGTGGTTACGGTGAGGTATGGGCAGGTGTTTACCACATGCATTCTTTTGGTACCGGGTGTCGAGCGCAAGCACTGCCTTGTCTACGCACGGGACCCGTCTGACCGTCGTTTTCCTGACTTTCAGCATGCTTGTGCAACGGGGGGGGGGGGGGCCTGTGGCAACACCCTCTATGGCTGCAGGTCTGCATATGTAGAAATGTAAAATACAGTCGTCTTTGCGCAGTCACTCTATTTGTATCCAAACAAGGCAGCCTTGTGCTCAGCCGCTCTGCGCTGCCTGACACTTTTGATAACAATCAGTGTTGTGTGATGGCGAGGGTGGACCATCAGCAGACATGGCCACGCCACCTGCATCCCCACAGAGTGTGCCATGAAACTCCTTCCAATGCATCGTACACATGTGCACGGTGCACACAATATTCGTTGATTGTGCTGCATGCACCCAGCTGTGCACTGCACAAAATAAAAGCAAAGTACATTCCGCCAAACTGTCCCTGTTTACACAAATTGATGTTGTTCCCAATGATCCAGTTTTTGTATGCCATGCCGTGCCATGGGACTGCAAAAACCCACGACAAGCTGATCAGCTTGTCTCCGCATGTAGTGGCATAAAGAACCGACCATGAACCCACCACAATCCCATTCCACCGGGATCTTGGTCTCCAGCCTGCCCTCATTTCAGGAACAATGGTATAACTCATAAAGCACCTGTCAGCGTACACTCTCACTCTTCTTCACTACAGAAGGACAGAAAGATGTGGACATGCTAGTTCCACGGCCTGCATCAATATTGTGTTTTGCTGCCTGTGGGGAGATGTGTCAAGGGCCAGGTTGGCTGCCCCATGTATGTGCTATTTAGGCGTACTCGGATGGGTAGAAAAGGCAAAAGGAACCTCCAACACACAGCAATTGGTGGCAATATGGAATAGCCTATTTGGGCGCCAACAGCGCTGGAATGTTGATACCGCCATGTGTTTTACACTGCTTGCTGGATGCTTTGGCTGTTCAGTGATTTGTCAGCCAGAATGTTTGGGGGGCAAAATGCCCCCCAAACCCGAACTTGGCAATCAAAATGCCCTCTCCAGCAAGTGTGCCACACTCACTGGTGCTGCCGCGCAGGCTGGAAGCAAGTGGACCAATAGACCCCATGGTGTTTCAAGAAGGGCCTGGAGGAATTGGAACTGGACGATCTTTTGTCCCCAGGAGAGGCTTCTATGTCCCCCAACTCAGCAATGTCAGAGCCTAGGGGGGCGCCCCAAGCGCAGTGCGCGCGCAGTGCAACTATTTGGGCGCCTGGCCGTACTAGAGACCCATACTTTGAGATACTAGGGGCCCCTAGGGGCATCATGGTGACCCCTAGCGGAGGTTTTGACTTCTGATTTTGTCCCCCTTTGTTTGGGGACCCCCGAGAATGCAGGGGTGACGTAGCATTTCCGCCCTCTTTTGGGGCCCAACCTTCCGGTGCTATTGAGGAAACCGGGACAATCTTTGATTCCACGCTTTGTTGCGTGAAGTATTCTTTTCTTTTTTGCATGTTGCTTTGCTGAGGTCAGGTATATGGGTGGACAACATTGCCCTCTCTCAACATGGCAAAGTTCATTTGATAATCGCCTAGAAGTTTTCAAAGTTGCCTGGAAAAATGCTCGGAAGTTTTGGCAGCCAGCTCGGGACCCAAAACGCAACCAATATCGCTTGGAATTTCTGTATGTACCATGTGATACGAGTCCCATTTGGTGACCATAAGTGCTAAGCGTTTCCAAAAATCCCCTGCAAAATGCCCAGCTTTTTCCTGCCATTTTTTTACCTTCTATGCTGTGTGTTCCAGCCCCATGTGGTGTGTTATGTGAAGGGAAGGTAGTTTGCAACTTTCTTGAGCTGGGGCAGTTTGGGTCACCTAATTCTAAGGGCGTTTCCAAGGAGTCTGCTTGGGGGCTCTTCGGGGGGAACATAGTCTAAAAGTAGCGCGCAGTGCAAAGACTCCCCCTAGAATGCTTTTTTAGGGGCACCTTGCCATGCTGGTGGACAAGACGATGTTAGTTAGTAGATAGCAGGGACACTTGGACACTGCTACACCACCTCACATAATGGGATGAACCAGTCTGATTTCAATAGATGTGAGAATGCTTGTCGGTTTTCGGCTCAGATGATGCACAGGGAGTTAGTGGGTGCCCATTGTCCCCCCCCCCCCCCCTTGAATAGTCACCGCACGCCTTGCCCATGCTGCCCAGCATATCAATATCTCCTGCATAGATTCGTCGTAGTATAGCGGCCACGCCCCTCGTCGTGTGGACTAGGGAGACGGGTTCGATTCCCGGTTCGTCTGCTTGTGGAAGTGGTCTGCGTAGATCTCGCTGCCATCCGTGGATTCTCGCTCCCAGCCAGCGGCAACACACATGGAATAGCATGCAACATGATAGAGAATAACAACAAATACAACTGTACCTTTTGCTGAGGAATGTGACCTGTACTACTTGGCACCCTCTTTGGGCCCAAGAAACACCATTTCCAAAGATGACACTAGGTGCAGTAACACAGGCTCTACCAGGTGATAGACACGCACATATAGAGGGTGTACTATGCGCAGTGTGCGCGCGGTATTGGGGTGATTTCGTAGACCTACCCACCTATTTGACAGTGAAGTGTATGTGTTGCCAAGCTGTAAAAGGTATTACTATTCCACATACTGCACTATGTCCCCTTGCAGTTTCACCCATGTCTCTTTCACGGCTTCCTGTGGGCATCACTGTCATCTACATCTAATCAAATGGTGATGGGGGGGCTGCCACCGTCATCTCTGCCTCCGAGTGTGGGCAGTACATGAGCATTGAGTAACCCAGGAGCCAAGGAATGACCTTTTCCCCATAGTTTGTTCCAACACATGCGGTGCAAGTTGTCCCCCATAAAACTACACACAACACACTACACACAGGATGCAGTGTCCTCATAGGACAGCTAAGTAAGCACCACAAGGCAATCTGGGAATTTTGCATCAAATTTTGCAGTGGCATTTAAGAATTTTAAGACCATTTTTTCTCTGCACCAAGTTTCACCAATCCAAATTTTGCATGTTCCTGACACCCCCCCCCCCCACGGATTCAATTTTCCATGCTGTCGACGTATCTTTGACCCTGGAATACGAAGGGTCGCCGTGCCCACATTCGCTCAGCAGCAATGGACGTGTGGTAATGGACGTGTGGTGCAGGGCCACCAGCATAATGTCTGGCCCTTGAGGGTCAGTGATGGGGCTGGTGGCTAAACCCTATCGGGCCTGGGAAATACCCTCCGAAGTGGCCTGGGAGCACGCTGCAGCAGCTCTTTTGAAAAGCATGTTCGTGAAATTTTGACAGTGGTGTGCAAGGCCTTGCAGGGCTGGAGCATGCCCCTGCACACACAGCTCCTTGTCACAGTTGACAGCACAGTTAGTACTCTGGGTGTTGCCCACAGCAAGGTTGCACCAGGGGGCAACACAGTTCCAAAGTGCCTACAGTTCAATACAACAAGCAAGATTTACTGCAAGGGTGTGCGGTGTAACTCTCCTCAACCAACACTTAGCAGCAGCAGGTAGCAATAGCAGCAGCAATTGCAGCAGCAGGAGCAGTAGCAGCAGCAGCAGTAGCACGATTAGTGCTCCCTCAGCATAGTCTGCCAGTATTACCGCCACACCACAACCAGCGGAAAAGTACAAAATCCAAAAAAAAAGGCCGGACCATGCACTTTGGCAGCCGTGGGAGGTGGTGCTCGGTGCTGTTTAACCCCAAGAAAGCCCCCCCCCCCCTGTTTAAAATTTCATAGGAAAGGAGCATGGGCATGCAGGACTGCAGGCATGCAGGACTTTGTCTGCATGTGTTGCCATGGCCCAGGTATGGGTTGACTGTTATGCCACGCCAATTCCATGCTCGGCCACCACCACATGCCGACCCCTTTTGATGGTGAAAAAATGGACAATCCCGGGCACCTGGGCTGGAGAGCAGGGGAGAAGGAAAGGGGAAAGAGTGGGAAGGAGTTGGTGGGGGGGGGGGGGGGGAGGGGGCGCACAGGGCTGCAGTAACGCCGTCTTGGTCAGACAGACCTGATTGTGTAAGCCAAAGAATGGTCTATCCGGAAGCAACGAAAATCTAGCAACGCAGGGTACTCCAACATCCACAGGGGAGTACTTGCTCCGCACACCAGCAGGCATGGTCCTTGAGGATGTGAATCTCATCCCACTTTGTTTCTGTACTCAATGGCGTTCCCAGGGGAGACCTTGTGCCGTGCTCACCTTTTTGAGGTGGTGATCCAACAAATGGCTGGAGTATTTCCCACTATCAAGGCTGTGTGTCGTTCGCTTCTGGCATCCACAACACAGCACATGAGTTGCATGGAATGCAGTAGGTGGCAACACAAAGCTGCAACATAAAGTGCTAAAGGAAACACTTCTCCTCCCCCCCCCCCCCCTTGTCCTTCCCCGCCCTTTGTCCTTCCCCAGGGGGGGTGGGGGGACCGTCACTTGGTGAACCCCAAAAGGGCCAAGCCACCGCCCAAGGGTGCTGTCCAAAGCATTCTGTGGAAAGTGGTGAGCATGTTCAGGAATTCAAGGTCAAATGTAGCAGGACGAAGAAATTCTACACCTAGCAAGTCAAGGAGTAAATTTCATTACAGTGGTAGTCCATCGAGCGTGCACATGATTTCATATTGTTGCAGTACTTGCTTTCATTTGTCACCGTGACAAGCTCTGCACACCAACGTTTCTTGTGCTGTGTTATTTTGTCTTCTGCCGCAATTTCTGTGTGTATGGCTGTACTACGGTCCCCGGGGGGGGTGGTGGGGGACCGTCACTTGGTGACCGTCCCCCAGGGGGTGGCGGGGGACCGTCTTCCCTGGGTGGGGAAGGACAAGGGGGGGCGAGGGTATGGTGTCCAGGGCACATGAGGTAGTGGTAATGCCGAAACCAAACTGTAGTCTCGTGAACAATGAAGGGATTCTTATATGAATTATATCATTTTGGTGTTCAATTGATGTTGCATCCAGGCCATTTCCAGACGGTGCACATGGGGCCCTGAAAAGGGCCTTAGACCTGCAACCCCGCAGCAGGCAAAAAAAAGAAGCATTCTCAAATACCACATTTGGTCTGGTCTGGTCTGGTCTGGTAGCACGAGCATCCTCCACACATCAGCCTGCTGGCGCGTCCGACGGCAAGACGGCTGGCCGTACCACACACACTCCGATGCACATCCATTCTGGTGCCCAGAGAGGACGGAGCCGCTCAGAGAGAGCTCAGACAGTTCCCAGAGAGGGAGACTCAAATGCCACATTTGGATGGGCCGGAAGTGCCCCCACCACAAGGGAACACAGCCCGCTGGGGGAGGTGCTATCCATATGGGGCACCACCACCACTGCCACACCAAGTGGATGAAACAGCAGTTGCTGTTCATGCTCTCATGGTGGGCCTGGCTTTGGCACAATAGGATGCGGGTCTTGCATGGGTTATGTGTTGTGTTTGGTGCACCTGTGAGGACGAGTGACCCTGTCTCACTCCCCTTCACATTGTCTCCAGGGGGTTTGTCATAGCTCAAGCAATGCAGTCTGTACCCCCCACCCACGTCTTAACCAAAGACACCATTGGCCACGTAGCACACGCCAAGAAAATGCCTGTGCCACAGCCAGAGCTGCAGTACAATCCTCAGCTGAAGGCAGAAGTGACGCGTTTCATTGCCAGTGACGTCAAGACCCTCCGTGATATCGATGTGAATTCGTTCCGCTACATGTACGACCCCCCAGAGAACAAGAGGGACGTCCTGAATGCGCGGGTTTGGAAGGTCGGAGGCCGAATCCGGGCCCACTACAAGTTACCCGAGTTCTCCAAACTGACCGAAGTCTCTCAAGACGACCGCGTCTACCTGGGCATCGTCCAGAGCTGCGGCCAAGTGGGATCGGCAGTGACCTGCATTGTCGATGGGCCCTGGACCCCCGACGTGAGCTACGGGGCCAACATTCAGCTCCAAATGGATGACGTGGCGTCCTACAGCCTCTACCCCGGGAAGATCTTCGCCTTCAAAGGGAAGAACGTGGGGGCGCACACCCTTGACAACGGGACCAACGGCACTGTGCTGGTCTCGGAGGTGTACGACGCCCCCCCGCTCCCACTGGCCGCCGCGACGCACCAGCGCGTGAAGATGGAGGAGGACGCGGCCGCGCCCACGCGCGTCGTCGTGATGGCGGGCCCCTACGCCACGGACCAGGCCCGCACCATCAAGCAGATCGAGGACCTGGTGAAGTTCGCGTACCGCAGCCGGCACGCCGCCGTCGTCGTGCTGGCCGGCCCCTTCGTGAGCGCCCCCCACGACGGGGCCGTGGACGAGGCCATGATGTACGACGACCAGTTCGACGCCATCACCGAGAAGATCAGCCAACTCGCGGAGGAGTACCACGGGCTCAAGGTGCTGGTGGTCCCCTCCCTCAAGGACCTGGCGGCCGACTACGTGTTCCCCCAGCCCGCGTTCGACGTGGCCTTCGACAGCGACAACGTCCTCGGCCTGAGCAACCCCACGGAGGTCCTGGTCAACGACGACGTCACGGTCGCGGTCTGCACGAACGACATCATCAAGCACATCAACGGCAGCAGTTTCGTGGAGGTGAGGCCGGACCCCGCGACCGGCCGTCTGCCGCGCGTCGCGGCGGAGGTGGTGCGGTCGCAGAGCTTCTACCCCCTGATGCCCCCGGCCCCGGACGCGCAAGTGGATTACGCGCACCACGAGGCCTTCGAGTTCGCGAAGAGCACGCCCGACATCCTGATCCTGCCCTCGTACCTGCCGGCCTTCGCAAAGAAGGTGGAGGGGACCCTGGTCATCAACCCGGGCATCGTGAACAAGCGCAACTTTGCCGAGGTGACCATCACCCCTGGGGCACCCAATGCGCTCGTGGCAGACCGGGCCACGGCAGAGATTTTCAAGCTGACGTAATATATCGCCGTTCGTGGACGACGGTTGTTTGTGAACGACGGTTTCAACCGGTGGACACCCGGCACAGGTGTCTTGTGCAGTTCAGGGGATTTGTTTTGTCATAATGGTGCAGTGCTGTGGACCATTCTCTTCGACTGTCTTGGGGCAGGCCGTGAGGTGAAGCCCATGCGATGGATGCATGTGATGTAGTATCTGCGGGCACAGAGACTTGCATGCACCACCCCTCGTCACATGAAGGTGCACATGCCACACGAGACCCAACACCGGCAAAGTGGTGTGGGCCGCAGTGGCGTCCGTGCAGATGATGAAAAGTGTTCCTCAACACTTCTCACCATTTGAACGCCAACGCTTTGCACTGCCCCATGTATTACAGCACGTTTTGCTATTTGCTATTTGCGACCGGCCGCGATGCCCAGTCTTGGAGAACATTCTCTCTGCTGACCCTACTGCCAAGCCGACCTCGTCAGAGCTTGCAGCACATTGTCTCAGCTTGACCCCCGGGTGATTTGTTCAAGGCTTCCGCTGTGCCGGTTAGCGGGTGTCTGTGAACGTGGCACATTGTGCCAACGACCAATGTATTCTTAACGGTATGGGCTCGCAGGACTGCAAGTTGTCATGGGGTAGTTTTGGAGGTGTTTGCAGCTGCCAGCCTCTGAATGATTGAATCTTGGACCTGACCTTTGATGTACCTCTTTCAGGCGACCTCAAACCTTCACATGCATGACGAGTGTGATGCCATGCACTTGGTGGGTGGCAGCTCTGCCAGAATGCCTGACCACATGACCCCATCGGCAGCAAGCTGGTGATCTCTCTCCTTATCGCAATTGTGATTGAAATCATATTCAAACCTCCACATGTAAGAAATTTGAGCCATCAAATTGCTTCCTGGTTCAGATGCTTGTCAAATTGTTCATGCCCACTTGTTTGCAACAGGGGTTTCACATCATCCTCTGAGGGTGAATTGCGCCACTTGAAACCCCTTTTCCCAAGACCTGAAATGGCGTTTGAGACAAATCACCTCGAAGAGGGTTGTTAGATCAAGCGCAGGTGCGTACGCCATATACCCCCCTTTTTTGGGGTCATTCGCGTACAATACCCCAAGGTATGGTACCGGATGTCCAACCCCTTGTAAAATCATCATTTTAGGAGAGAAAATGATCCCCCAATGAATTTTTCGTTTTTTGACCCCTTTACCCCCCCGTACCCGGGTACCCCTTTTTGGGGGGGTGGGGGGGGGGCTGGGGGGGTGTCGGGGGGGGGGTCAAAACTTCTTTGCGTATTCTGGGTGCTGTGTGTGGATTTGGACCCAGGTCCCGGGCAACTTTTTTCTTGTACATGGACCCCCTAACCCATGGCGGGGGTTCCGGGTCCGAACTCCAGGTACCCCCGGTCGCCCCCCCCCTATGGGCCCTTGCTAGTGAGGACTTGGCCGTTTTCACGCTGGATAAGGCTGTTTAGTGACACCTGCAAGATTTCCAAAAATTCGACTTTTTCGGAAACCCTGCTGTCGCCCCTGGGATGGGTTTGGGTGATGATTTAGTGACAATACAGGTACTTGAGCACCCATGGGGACCCACGTAGTGGCCGCCAAGCCCATATAGCCCTAGCCATGGCCCCTCCAAAAGCCCCGAAATTGCCGTTGTGTAGGCTGGTTAGTGACACCTGCAAGATTTCCGAAATTCGCCTTTTCCGAAACCCTTCTGTTGCCCCTGGGATGGGTTAGGGTGATGATTTAGTGACAATACGGGTACTTGAGCACTCAGGGGGACCCACGTTGTGGCCGCTGGGCCTATGTAGCCCGTGCCACGGGCCCCCCAAAAGCTTCAAAATTGCTGTTTGTAGGTGGTTCAATGGCATTTGGTGTGAGCACAAACCGCCTAAGCAGTTTTCAACCCTTTACAAGTCAAAAATGGAAAATTTTGCAAAACATTTTTTTGATATTGTGACCACTTACAATGATGAAATATGCTATGTAAAGCATGTTTTAGCCCCCTTTTATGCGTTTTTCACCCTATTTGGGGGGGGGGGGCTCCCAAGGGGTCTAGGGCGCAACCTGCTAATGCAGTTTTCCCGCCTCAACAGCTCAAAAATGGAAATCACCTCGCAGAGGTTGTTAGATCAAAGCCAGGCAGGCGTATATATGGGGAAAACGCCACATACCCCCCATTTTGGGCCTATTCGCGTACCCTACCCCAAGGGGTTGAAATGTTAGTTTAACCCCTTGTAAAATCATTATTTTGTCCAATAAATGCATCCCCAATGAGTTTTTGGTCCGGACCCCCCCAGACCCCCCCCACTTGAAACCCACTTTTTTGGGGGGGGGTGGGGGGGGGTGGGGGTGGGGGGGTGGGGGGGGGGGGGTCAAAATGTCGAAAAAATGACCCCCCCTTTTTTTGGGTCGAAAATCATGAATCTTTTGGTTTTTTCGATTTTGAGCCGAAAAAGTGTTTCCGGGGTCCCGACTCCATAGGGTTTATATGGGGCAGAGTGGGACGAGCGCTTATGCAGTTTATGCACTTTTCAGCCATTTTTGCTATGTTGGTGGTTTGGGCGACCTCGGTGACCCCGTGGTATCCACTTTGAGGGGTGTGAGTGGGGATGTTGTGACAGTATATGCCTACTAGGATACGGAAGGACATTTTTTGCAGTCTCTAGCCTTGCTTAGGGCCGTTCACAATGCGTGCCAAAGACGCGACATGACTGCTTCCACCATTAATGGCCTAGTGAATGGGCTGGTACACAACCTGCTTATGCAGCTTTTCACCCCGGGCAGCTCAAAAATCGAAGTTTTCGAAACTTGTATTTTTGATGTTGTGACCACCTAAAATGACCATCCAAGGTATTTAAAGCATGTTTTAGGCCGTATTTACGTGTTTTTCACCCGATTTGGGTATTAGGTCCGGGGGGGGGTCTTCCAAGGGATTGGTACACAACCTGCTTATGCACTTTTTCACTATGGGCAGCTCAAAAATCGAAGTTTTTGAAACTTGTTTTTTTGATATTGTGACCACCCAAAATGACATTTCAAACTATGCAAAGCATGTTTTAGGCCGTATTTGCGTGTTTTTCACCCTATTTGGGTGTTAGGTCCGGGGGGGGGGGGTCTCCCAAGGGACGGGTGCACAACCTGCTTATGCAGTTTTTCAACCCGGACAGCTCAAAAATCGAAGTTTTTGAAACTTTTTTTTTGATATTGTGACCACCCAAAATGACATTTCAAGCTATGCAAAGCATGTTTTAGGCCGTATTTACGTGTTTTTCACCCTATTTGGGTGTTGGGTCCGGGGGGGGGGGGGTGTCTCCCAAGGGACGGGTGCACAACCTGCTGATGCAGATGCAGTTTTTCAACCCGGACAGCTCAAAAATCGAAGTTTTCGAAACTTGTTTTTTTGATATTGCGACCACCTAAAATGACCATCCAAGCTATGGAAAGCATGTTTTAGGCCGTATTTACGTGTTTTTCACCCTATTTGGGTGTTGGGTCCGGGGGGGGGGGGGCGTCTCCCAAGGGACGGGTGCACAACCTGCTGATGCAGTTTTTCAACCCGGACAGCTCAAAAATCGAAGTTTTTGAAACTTGTTTTTGTGATATTGTGATCACCTAAAATGACCATCCAAGGTATGTAAAGCATGTTTTAGGCCGTATTTACGTGTTTTTCACCCCATTTGGGTATTAGGTCCAAGGGGGGGGGGGGGGGCTCCCAAGGGATTGGTACACAACCTGCTGATGCAGTTTGTCACCCTAGGCAGCTCAAAAATGGGAAGTTTTCGAAACTTGTTTTTTTGATACCGTGATCACCTAAAATGATCATCCAAGGTATGTAAAGCATGTTTTAGCCGGTATTTATGTAGTTTCCACCCTATTTGGGGTGTGTGTTGCTCGCGGTAGATTCTCTGCGAGGTGGACTTGCCGAAGGCAATAGAATCACCTCGCAGAGGTTGTTAGATCAAAGCCAGGTAGGCGTATATATGGGGAAAACGCCACATACCCCCCATTTTGGGCCTATTCGCGTACCCTACCCCAAGGGGTTGAATTGTTAGTTTAACCCCTTGTAAAATCATTATTTTGTCCAATAACCGCATCCCCAATGAGTTTTTGGTCCGGACCCCCCCAGACCCCCCCCACTTGAAACCCACTTTTTTGGGGGGGGGTGGGGGGGGGTGGGGGTGGGGGGTGGGGGGGGGGTCAAAAATGTCGAAAAAATGACCCCCCCTTTTTTTGGGTCGAAAATCATGAATCTTTTGGTTTTTTTCGATTTTGAGCCGAAAAAGTGTTTCCGGGTCCCGACTCCATAGGGTTTATATGGGGCAGAGTGGGACGAGCGCTTATGCAGTTTATGCACTTTTCAGCCATTTTTGCTATGTTGGTGGTTTGGGCGACCTCGGTGACCCCGTGGTATCCACTTTGAGGGGTGTGAGTGGGGATGTTGTGACAGTATATGCCTACTAGGATACGGAAGGACGTTTTTTGCAGTCTCTAGCCTTGCTTAGGGCCGTTCACAATGCGTGCCAAAGACGCGACATGACTGCTTCCACCATTAATGGCCTAGTGAATGGGCTGGTACACAACCTGCTTATGCAGCTTTTCACCCCGGGCAGCTCAAAAATCGAAGTTTTCGAAACTTGTATTTTTGATGTTGTGACCACCTAAAATGACCATCCAAGGTATTTAAAGCATGTTTTAGGCCGTATTTACGTGTTTTTCACCCGATTTGGGTATTAGGTCCGGGGGGGGGGTCTTCCAAGGGATTGGTACACAACCTGCTCATGCACTTTTTCACTATGGGCAGCTCAAAAATCGAAGTTTTTGAAACTTGTTTTTTTGATATTGTGACCACCCAAAATGACATTTCAAACTATGCAAAGCATGTTTTAGGCCGTATTTGCGTGTTTTTCACCCTATTTGGGTGTTAGGTCCGGGGGGGGGGGTCTCCCAAGGGACGGGTGCACAACCTGCTTATGCAGTTTTTCAACCCGGACAGCTCAAAAATCGAAGTTTTCGAAACTTTTTTTTTTTTGATATTGTGACCACCCAAAATGACATTTCAAGCTATGCAAAGCATATTTTAGGCCGTATTTACGTGTTTTTCACCCTATTTGGGTGTTGGGTCCGGGGGGGGGGGGTGTCTCCCAAGGGACGGGTGCACAACCTGCTGATGCAGTTTTTCAACCCGGACAGCTCAAAAATCGAAGTTTTCGAAACTTGTTTTTTTGATATTGTGACCACCTAAAATGACCATCCAAGCTATGGAAAGCATGTTTTAGGCCGTATTTACTTGTTTTTCACCCTATTTGGGTGTTGGGTCCGGGGGGGGGGGTGTCTCCCAAGGGACGGGTGCACAACCTGCTGATGCAGTTTTTCAACCCGGACAGCTCAAAAATGGAAGTTTTTGAAACTTGTTTTTGTGATATTGTGATCACCTAAAATGACCATCCAAGGTATGTAAAGCATGTTTTAGGCCGTATTTACGTGTTTTTCACCCCATTTGGGTATTAGGTCCAAGGGGGGGGGGGGGGGCTCCCAAGGGATTGGTACACAACCTGCTGATGCAGTTTGTCACCCTAGGCAGCTCAAAAATCGAAGTTTTCGAAACTTGTTTTTTTGATACCGTGATCACCTAAAATGATCATCCAAGGTATGTAAAGCATGTTTTAGCCGGTATTTATGTAGTTTCCACCCTATTTGGGGTGTGTGTTGCTCGCGGTAGATTCTCTGCGAGGTGGACTTGCCGAAGGCAATAGAATCACCTCGCAGAGGTTGTTAGATCAAAGCCAGGCAGGCGTATATATGGGGAAAACGCCACATACCCCCCATTTTGGGCCTATTCGCGTACCCTACCCCAAGGGGTTGAATTGTTAGTTTAACCCCTTGTAAAATCATTATTTTGTCCAATAAACGCATCCCCCAATGAGTTTTTGGTCCGGACCCCCCCCAGACCCCCCCCACTTGAAACCCACTTTTTTGGGGGGGGTGGGGGGGGTGGGGGTGGGGGGTGGGGGGGGGGTCAAAAATGTCGAAAAAATGACCCCCCCTTTTTTTGGGTCGAAAATCATGAATCTTTTGGTTTTTTTCGATTTTGAGCCGAAAAAGTGTTTCCGGGTCCCGACTCCATAGGGTTTATATGGGGCAGAGTGGGACGAGCGCTTATGCAGTTTATGCACTTTTCAGCCATTTTTGCTATGTTGGTGGTTTGGGCGACCTCGGTGACCCCGTGGTATCCACTTTGAGGGGTGTGAGTGGGGATGTTGTGACAGTATATGCCTACTAGGATACGGAAGGACGTTTTTTGCAGTCTCTAGCCTTGCTTAGGGCCGTTCACAATGCGTGCCAAAGACGCGACATGACTGCTTCCACCATTAATGGCCTAGTGAATGGGCTGGTACACAACCTGCTTATGCAGCTTTTCACCCCGGGCAGCTCAAAAATCGAAGTTTTCGAAACTTGTATTTTTGATGTTGTGACCACCTGAAATGACCATCCAAGGTATTTAAAGCATGTTTTAGGCCGTATTTACGTGTTTTTCACCCGATTTGGGTATTAGGTCCAGGGGGGGGGTCTTCCAAGGGATTGGTACACAACCTGCTCATGCACTTTTTCACTATGGGCAGCTCAAAAATCGAAGTTTTTGAAACTTGTCTTTTTGATATTGTGACCACCCAAAATGACATTTCAAACTATGCAAAGCATGTTTTAGGCCGTATTTGCGTGTTTTTCACCCTATTTGGGTGTTAGGTCCGGGGGGGGGGGTCTCCCAAGGGACGGGTGCACAACCTGCTTATGCAGTTTTTCACCCCGGACAGCTCAAAAATCGAAGTTTTCGAAACTTGTTTTTTTGATATTGTGACCACCTAAAATGACCATCCAAGCTATGGAAAGCATGTTTTAGGCCGTATTTACGTGTTTTTCACCCTATTTGGGTGTTGGGTCCGGGGGGGGGGTGTCTCCCAAGGGACGGGTGCACAACCTGCTGATGCAGCTTTTCACCCCGGACAGCTCAAAAATCGAAGTTTTCGAAACTTGTTTTTTTGATATTGTGACCACCTAAAATGACCATCCAAGCTATGGAAAGCATGTTTTAGGCCGTATTTACGTGTTTTTCACCCTATTTGGGTGTTGGGTCCGGGGGGGGGGTGTCTCCCAAGGGACGGGTGCACAACCTGCTGATGCAGTTTTTCAACCCGGACAGCTCAAAAATCGAAGTTTTTGAAACTTGTTTTTGTGATATTGTGATCACCTAAAATGACCATCCAAGGTATGTAAAGCATGTTTTAGGCCGTATTTACGTGTTTTTCACCCCATTTGGGTATTAGGTCCAAGGGGGGGGGGGGGCTCCCAAGGGATTGGTACACAACCTGCTGATGCAGTTTGTCACCCTAGGCAGCTCAAAAATCGAAGTCACCTCGCAGAGGTTGTTAGATCAAAGCCAGGCAGGCGTATATATGGGGAAAACGCCACATACCCCCCATTTTGGGCCTATTCGCGTACCCTACCCCAAGGGGTTGAATTGTTAGTTTAACCCTTGTAAAATCATTATTTTGTCCAATAAACGCATCCCCCAATGAGTTTTTGGTCCGGACCCCCCTAGACCCCCCCCACTTGAAACCCACTTTTTAGGGGGGGGGGTGGGGGTGGGGGTGGGGGGGTGGGGGGGGGGGTCAAAAATGTCGAAAAAATGACCCCCCCTTTTTTTGGGTCGAAAATCATGAATCTTTTGGTTTTTTTTGATTTTGAGCCGAAAAAGTGTTTCCGGGTCCCGTCTCCATAGGGTTTGTATGGGGCGGAGTGGCCACGAGCGCTTATGCAGTTTATGCACTTTTCAGCCATTTTTGCTATGTTGGCGGTTTTGGCAACCTCGGTGACCTTGTGGTACCTACTCTGAGGGGTGCTAGTGGGGATGTTGTGACAATATATGCCTACTAGGATACGGAAGGACGTTTTTTGTGGTCTCTAGCCTTGCTTAGGGCCATTCACAACCCGTGCCAAAGACGCGAAATGACTGTTTCCACCAATAATGGCCTAGTGAATGGGCCGGTACACAACCTGCTAATGCAGTTTTTCAACCTGGGCAGCTCAAAAATCGAAGTTTTTGAAACTTACTTTTTGATATTGTGACCACCCAAAATGACCATCCAAGGTATGTAAAGCATGTTTTAGGCCGCATTTACGTGTTTTTCACCCTATTTGGGTATTAGGTCCGGGGGGGGGGGGCTTCTAGGGGATTGGTACACAACCTGCTTATGCAATTTTTCAACCTGGGCAGCTCAAAAATCGAAGTTTTCGAAACTTGTTTTTTTTGATATTGTGACCACCCAAAATGACCATCCAAGGTATGGAAACCATGTTTTAGGCCGTATTTACGTGTTTTTCACCCTATTTGGGTATCAGGTCGGGGGGGGGGGGGTCTCCCAAGGGACGGGTGCACAACCTGCTGATGCAGTTTTTTACCCTGGACAGCCTAAAAATGGAAGTTTTTGAAATTCTATTGCCTTCGGCAAGTCCACCTCGCAGAGAATCTACCGCGAGCAACACACACCCAAAATAGGGTGGAAACTACATAAATACCGGCTAAAACATGCTTTACATACCTTGGATGATCATTTTAGGTGATCACGGTATCAAAAAAACAAGTTTCGAAAACTTCGATTTTTGAGGTGCCCAGGGTGACAAACTGCATAAGCAGGTTGTGTACCAATCCCTTGGGAGACCCCCCCCCCCTTGGACCTAATACCCAAATCGGGTGAAAAACACGTAAATACGGCCTAAAACATGCTTTACATACCTTGGATGATCATTTTAGGTGATCACAATAATCACAAAAACAAGTTTCAAAAACTTCCATTTTTGAGCTGTCCGGGGTGAAAAACTGCATCAGCAGGTTGTGCACCCGTCCCTTGGGAGACCCCCCCCCCCCCGACCTGATACCCAAATAGGGTGAAAAAAACGCAAATACGGCCTAAAACATGCTTTCCATAGCTTGGATGGTCATTTCGGGTGGTCACAATATCAAAAAAACAAGTTTCGAAAACTTCGATTTTTGAGCTGTCCGGGTTGAAAAACTGCATAAGCAGGTTGTGCACCCGTCCCTTGGGAGACCCCCCCCCCCCCCCCGACCTGACACCCAAATAGGGTGAAAACACGTAAATACGGCCTAAAACATGCTTTGCATAGCTTGAAATGTCATTTTGGGTGGTCACAATATCAAAAAAACAAGTTTCGAAAACTTCGATTTTTGAGCTGTCCGGGTTGAAAAACTGCATAAGCAAGTTGTGCACCCGTCTTGGGAGACCCCCCCCCCCCCCCCCGACCTAACACCCAAATAGGGTGAAAAACACGTAAATACGGCCTAAAACATGCTTTGCATAGTTTGAAATGTCATTTTGGGTGGTCACAATATCAAAAAAACAAGTTTCGAAAACTTCGATTTTTGAGCTGCCTGGGGTGAAAAACTGCATAAGCAGGTTGTGTACCTCCCCATTCACGAGGACATTATTGGTGGAAACAGTCATTTCGCGTCTTTGGCACGGGTTGTGAACGGCCATAAGCAGGGGTAGACACGGCAAAAAACGTCCTTCCGTATCCTAGTAGGCATATACTGTCACAACATGCCCACTCACACCCCTCGGAGTGGGTACCACGGGTTCACCGAGGTTGCCAAAACCGCCAACATAGCATAAATGGCTGAAAAGTGCATAAACTGCATAAGCGCTCGTCCCACTCCGCCCCATACAAACCCTATGGAGTCGGGACCCGGAAACACTTTTTCGGCTCAAAATCGAAAAAAACCAAAAGATTCATGATTTTCGACCCAAAAAAAGGGGGGGTCATTTTTTCGACATTTTTGACCCCCCCCCCCCCCCACCCCCCCACCCCCCCACCCCCACCCCCCCCCCCCCCCTAAAAAGTGGGTTTCAAGTGGGGGGGGTCTGGGGGGGTCCGGACCAAAAACTCATTGGGGGATGCGTTTATTGGACAAAATAATGATTTTACAAGGGGTTAAACTAACAATTCAACCCCTTGGGGTAGGGTACGCGAATAGGTTGTTAGATCAAAGCCAGGTAGGCGTATATATGGGGAAAACGCCACATACCCCCCCATTTTGGCCTTTTTGGGCCTATTCGCGTACCCTACCCCAAGGGGTTGAATTGTTAGTTTAACCCCTTGTAAAATCATTATTTTGTCCAATAAATGCATCCCCCAATGAGTTTTTGGTCCGGACCCCCCCAGACCCCCCCCACTTGAAACCCACTTTTTTGAGGTTTTGAGGGAGGGGGGTGGGGGTGGGGGTGGGGGGGTGGGGGGGTGGGGGGGGGGGTCAAAAAATGACCCCCCCCTTTTTTGGGTCGAAAATCACGAATCTTTTGGTTTTTTCGATTTTGAGCCGAAAAAGTGTTTCCGGGTTCCGACTCTATGGGGTTTGTATGGGGCGGAGTGGGACGAGCGCTTATGCAGTTTATGCACTTTTCAGCCATTTTTGCTATGTTGGCGGTTTTGGTTTTGTGCAGTCTGTAGCTTTGCCAAGGGCCGGTCAAATGCCCGTGCCAAAGACGCGAAATGGCTATTTCCACCAATAAAGGCCTAGTGAATGGGCCGGTACACAACCTGCTTATGCAGTTTTTCACCCGGGCAGCTCAAAAATCGAAGTTTTCGAACTTTGTTTTTTTGACATTGTGACCACTCAAAATGATCATCCAAGGTATGTAAAGCATGTTTTAGGCCGTGTTTACATGTTCTTCACCCTATTTGGGTATTGGCCGCATGGGGGGGGGGTCTCCCAAGAGATTCGTACACAACCTGCTTATGCAGTTTTCCACCCTAGGCAGCTCAAAAATCGAAGTTTTCGAAATCTGTTTTAATGATATTGTGGCCACCCAAAATGATCATCCAAGGTATGTAAAGCATGTTTTAGGCCGTATTTACATTTTTTTCATCATATTTGGGTATTAGGTCCGGGGTTGGGGGGGTCCCAAGGGATGGGTACACAACCTGCTTATGCAGTTTTTCACCATGGCCAGCTCAAAAATCGAAGTTTTCGAAAGTTGTTTTTATGATATTGTGGCCACCTAAAATGACCATCCAAGGTATGTAAAGCATGTTTCAGACCGTATTTACGTGTTTTTCACCCTATTTTGGGTATTGGGCGCACGGGGGGGGGTCCTCCCAAGGGATTGGTACACAACCTGCTTATGCAGTTTTCACCCCGGACAGCTCAAAAATTGAAGGTTTCGAAATCTGTTTTTTTGATATTGTGGCCACCTAAAATGACCATCCAAGGTATGTAAAGCATGTTTTAGGCCGTATTTACATGTTTTTCACCCTATTTGGGTATTAGGTCCAAGGGGGGGGGGGGGGGCTCCCAAGGGATTGGTACACAACCTGCTATGTTTTTGATACCGTGATCACCTAAAATGACCATCCAAGCTATGTAAAGCATATTTTAGCTTGTATTTATATAGTTTTTACCCTATTTAGGGTGTGTTTTGCCTGGGGTAGATTCTCTGCGAGGTGGACTTGCCGAAGGCAATAGAATTTTTCGAAACTTGTTTTTTTGATACCGTGATCACCTAAAATGATCATCCAAGGTATGTAAAGCATGTTTTAGCCGGTATTTATGTAGTTTCCACCCTACTTGGGGTGTGTGTTGCTCGCGGTAGATTCTCTGCGAGGTGGACTTGCCGAAGGCAATAGAATCACCTCGCAGAGGTTGTTAGATCAAAGCCAGGCAGGCGTATATATGGGGAAAACGCCACATACCCCCCATTTTGGGCCTATTCGCGTACCCTACCCCAAGGGGTTGAATTGTTAGTTTAACCCCTTGTAAAATCATTATTTTGTCCAATAAACGCATCCCCCAATGAGTTTTTGGTCCGGACCCCCCCAGACCCCCCCCACTTGAAACCCACTTTTTAGGGGGGGTGGGGGGGGGGGTGGGGGTGGGGGGGGTGGGGGGGGGGGGGGGTCAAAAATGTCGAAAAAATGACCCCCCCTTTTTTTGGGTCGAAAATCATGAATCTTTTGGTTTTTTTTCGATTTTGAGCCGAAAAAGTGTTTCCGGGTCCCGACTCCATAGGGTTTGTATGGGGCGGAGTGGGACGAGCGCTTATGCAGTTTATGCACTTTTCAGCCATTTATGCTATGTTGGCGGTTTTGGCAACCTCGGTGACCCCGTGGTATCCACTTTGAGGGGTGTGAGTGGGGATGTTGTGACAGTATATGCCTACTAGGATACGAAAGGACGTTTTTTGCAGTGTCTACCCCTGCTTATGGCCGTTCACAACCCGTGCCAAAGACGCGAAATGACTGTTTCCACCAATAATGGCCTAGTGAATGGGGAGGTACACAACCTGCTTATGCAGTTTTTCACCCCAGGCAGCTCAAAAATCGAAGTTTTCGAAACTTGTTTTTTTGATATTGTGACCACCCAAAATGACATTTCAAACTATGCAAAGCATGTTTTAGGCCGTATTTACGTGTTTTTTCACCCTATTTGGGTGTTAGGTCGGGGGGGGGGGTCTCCCAAGGGACGGGTGCACAACCTGCTTATGCAGTTTTTCAACCCGGACAGCTCAAAAATCGAAGTTTTCGAAACTTGTTTTTTTGATATTGTGACCACCCAAAATGACCATCCAAGGTATGCAAAGCATGTTTTAGGCCGTATTTACGTGTTTTTCACCCCATTTGGGTATCAGGTCCGGGGGGGGGTCTCCCAAGGGACGGGTGCACAACCTGCTTATGCAGTTTTTCAACCCGGACAGGTCAAATATCGAAGTTTTCGAAACTTGTTTTTTGGATATTGTGACCACCCGAAATGACCATCCAAGCTATGGAAAGCATGTTTTAGGCCGTATTTACGTGTTTTTCACCCTATTTGGGTATCAGGTCAGGGGGAGGACCGTCCGATTGGTTGACTTGTACAATCGACCCATCTGAGTTCCTTCCTTCCCTTTCCCAGCCCCCACCAACCTACCGACATCTTCACTATGGCGCCAAAGTTCTCCAAACCCATCATCTGTTCTCACTGTCACCGCGGCGGACACCGAGCGTATGAATGCCCTTCGCGCAAGGATGCCGATGGTACAAATGACAGACCGCAAGGACGAGGACCTCCTCCGAACCCCTGCTGGACATGTGGAGAACTTCATTGGTCCGACGAATGCAAACAACAACAGGACCGCAAGCAACAGGGCGCGTGCCTCATTTGTGGGTCCACGGATCATTGGATGCGAGCGTGTCCCAATTACGAATCCACCGTCAAAACACCAGCGGCAGCAGCACCTGCAGACCACCTCTGGTGCCTACGATGCGGGAATAACGACCATGCTACGGCAAAATGCAAAACGGCAGACCCACCAGTCAATTTCCCACCAAACGATGGCACGCGGCGCGGTTGTCTTCATTGTGGAATCTTCGGTCATGAAATGTCCGAATGCCTGCGTAGAGTCCCTCTGGTTCAACACGAACAGCAGTCAAAAATCACCTCGCAGAGGTTGTTAGATCAAAGCCAGGCAGGCGTATATAGGGGAAAACGCCACATACCCCCCCATTTTGGCCATTTTGGGCCTATTCGCGTACCCTACCCCAAGGGGTTGAATTGTTAGTTTAACCCCTTGTAAAATCATTATTTTGTCCAATAAACGCATCCCCCAATGAGTTTTTGGTCCGGACCCCCCCAGACCCCCCCCACTTGAAACCCACCTTTTTCAGGTTTTGAGGGAGGGGGGGGGGTGGGGGGGTGGGGGGGTGGGGGGGGGGGTCAAAAAATGACCCCCCCTTTTTTCGGGTCGAAAATCATGAATCTTTTGGTTTTTTTCGATTTTGAGCCGAAAAAGTTTTTCCGGGTCCCGACTCTATGGGGTTTGTATGGGGCGGAGTGGGACGAGCGCTTATGCAGTTTATGCACTTTTCAGCCATTTTTGCTATGTTCGTCGACCTCGGTGACCCCGTGGTACCTACTCTGAGGGGTGCAAGTGGGGATGTTGTGACAGTATATGCCTACTAGGATACGGAAGGACGTTTTTTGCAGTCTCTAGCCTTGCCTGGGGCCGTCCACAACCCGTGCCAAAGACGCGAAATGACTGTTTCCACCAACAATGGCCTAGCGAATGGGCCAGTACACAACCTGCTTATGCAGTTTTTCAACCTGGGCAGCTCAAAAATCGAAGTTTTCGAAACTTGTTTGTTTGACATCGTGACCACCTAAAATGACCATCCAAGGTATGTAAAGCATGTTTTAGGCCGTATTTACATGTTTTTCACCCTATTTGGGTATTAGGTCCGGGGGGGAGGGGTGGGGGGGGGGCTCCCAAGGGATTGGTACACAACCTGCTGATGCAGTTTTTCACCTTGGACAGCTCAAAAATCGAAGTTTTCGAAACTTATTTTTTTGATATTCTGATCACCTAAAATGACCATCCAAGCTATGTAAAGCATGTTTTAGGCCGTATTTACGTGTTTTTCACCCTATTTGGGTATCAGGTTGGGGGGGGGGGGGGGGGGCTCCCAAGGGACGGGTGCACAACCTGCTTATGCAGTTTTTCACCCCGGACAGCTCAAAAATGGAAGTTTTTGAAACTTGTTTTTGTGATATTGTGATCACCTAAAATGACCATCCAAGGTATGTAAAGCATGTTTTAGGCCGTATTTACATGTTTTTCACCCGATTTGGGTATTAGGTCCAAGGGGGGGGGGGTCTCCCAAGGGATTGGTACACAACCTGCTGATGCAGTTTGTCACCCTGGGCACCTCAAAAATCGAAGTTTTCGAAACTTGTTTTTTTGATACCGTGATCACCTAAAATGATCATCCAAGGTATGTAAAGCATGTTTTAGCCGGTATTTATGTAGTTTCCACCCTATTTTGGGTGTGTGTTGCTCGCGGTAGATTCTCTGCGAGGTGGACTTGCCGAAGGCAATAGAATTTCAGCAATCTCAGCAGATCACGAGAGCCATGATACGGCCATCAAACAATTGCAACAAGACGTCAAAGCACTGCAGGCCTCTCACAAAATCATTAATGAATGCAAATCGGATCTGGCACAGCTCGACATTAAGGTCAACACGCTGATGACATTCAAAAACAGTGCTGAATCACAACTGCAATCAACCACGGCACTATGCACATCATTTCAAGCATTTCTGGACAACGAATGGCAACCACATTGTAGAAAATCACCTCGCAGAGGTTGTTAGATCAAAGCCAGGCAGGCGTATATAGGGGAAAATGCCACATACCCCCCCATTTTGGCCTTTTTGGGCCTATTCGCGTACCCTACCCCAAGGGGTTGAATTGTTAGTTTAACCCCTTGTAAAATCATTATTTTGTCCAATAAACGCATCCCCCAATGAGTTTTTGGTCCGGACCCCCCCAGACCCCCCCCACTTGAAACCCACTTTTTTGAGGTTTTCAAGGAGGGGGGGGGGGGGGGGGTGGGGGGGGGTGGGGGGTGGGGGGGGGGGGGGGTCAAAAAATGACCCCCCTTTTTTTGGGTCGCAAATCATGAATCTTTTGGTTTTTTTCGATTTTGAGCCGAAAAAGTGTTTCCGGGTCCCGACTCCATAGGGTTTATATGGGGCAGAGTGGGACGAGCGCTTATGCAGTTTATGCACTTTTCAGCCATTTTTGCTATGTTGGCGGTTTTGGCGACCACGGTGACCCCGTGGTACCCACTCTGAGGGATGTGAGTGGGGATGTTGTGACAGTATCTGCCTCCTAGTATACGGAAGGACGTTTTTTGCAGTCTCTAGCTTTGCTTAGGGCCGTTCACAACCCGTGCCAAAAACGCGAAATGACTGTTTCCAACAATAATAGCCTCGTGAATGGGCCGGGTGCACAACCTGCTTATGCAGTTTTTCACCCCGGACAGCTCAAAAATCGAAGTTTCCGAAACTTGTTTTTTTGATATTGTGACCACACAATATGACCATCCAAGGTATGTAAAGCATGTTTTAGGCCGTATTTACGTGTTTTTCACCCGATTTGGGAATCAGGTCCGGGGGGGGGGGGGGGGGGGCTCCCAAGGGACGGGTGCACAACCTGCTAGTGCAGTTTTTCACCCTGGGCAGCTCAAAAATCGAAGTTTTCGAAACTTGTTTTTCTGATATTGTGACCACCTTAAATGATCATCCAAGGTATGTAAAGCACGTTTTAGGCCGTATGTACATCTTTTTCACCCTATTTGGGTATTAGCCGCACGGGGGGGGGGGGGGTCTCCCAAGGGATTGGTACACAACTTGCTAGTGCAGTTTTTCACCCTGGGCACCTCAAAAATCGAAGTTTTCGAAACTGGTTTTTTTGATACCGTGATCACCTAAAATGATCATCCAAGGTATGTAAAGCATGTTTTAGCCGGTATTTATGTAGTTTCCACCCTATTTTGCGTGTGTGTTGTTCGCGGTAGATTCTCTGCGAGGTGGACTTGCCGAAGGCAATAGAATTCCAATCCTTTCTCGATGACGAATGGGCGCCAGTGAAACACCGATTCGATGACCTGCTACAACGCGATCTCGACACGGCACCCATGAAAAAGCCTGAGGACATATTCAACGTGGAATCCAGCCCAGAACTACCATCCCCGGATGACGATGATGATGGCGACAAGGATATGCCGCAAGCACGAACCACAGGGAAACGACCGGGTGCCGAACGGAGTGATCCACCAACTACGCCAGCCAAGAAGCGACCATCAAGTGGCAGCACATCACGGAAATGGTGGGTCGACCTAGCACCCCTGGCAGTCGAGCGCTCCACTACAGCCTGGCACACAGAGTTACTTGATGCACTCCTCGCTGAATGGTCCGACAGCAACATGACACGACTCCAGCAATGGTTCTCCACACATGCCACCGACGAAATGCAGGCCACACTGGACTCGTTATCCACTGCCAATACCACGAAACGAGCACTACACTCCGGCCTGCGAACCCTGCTGCGAAGAGCCTGCGTACCACCGCTCATCTTCTCCGCGCACGCTCCAAAGTCGACTCAGGCGTCGTCCTCCACGTCTTTAAACGACAATCGGAAGAGCCGTCACTAATTGATGTCTTGCATGACATGATGGTAATCCGCCAGCGGTTAGCACTGGCTGAACACATTTGCCAGTGTACGCAGCGTACTCCTTTCACGCCTCAGTTCGATTACACTCCCCTGGAGCTGCCAACAGACACACGTTCATACATTGAATCACAATATCACATGCACCCGGCCCAAGTGAAACTATTTGCATTCACAGCACAGCACGCACACCCACTGCTCCCATTGCTCACGCACGCACCCACCCTGCAACGCATTGCTACACACCACCACCAGCACCAGACACCACTGTATCAACAGGTAACATCGTACCAACCCAAGATCAACAAAGTCGCCCCCCCTACACACGTGCTGCGCTTCCTATGCACCGTCCTACAAGCAGTGAATGTTTGGACAGACGCATCAGCCCTGGCACACGAGCCATACCATACCCCATCACAGCCCTGGTCACAGTGGAATGGAACCATCACAAACACAACGCATATTGTGCTCAGTGCCCCGGACACACCACCAGCATATCAGAACCAAATCACGTCACGCAGCTGGGTGTTCCGAGACACAGCCCCCCCCCCCCCAACCCCCCCCCCGTCGCCTATGCACGCTTCCAGACCACCCTGTGGTACCTGTATGCATCGCCTAACACAGTCCACAGCATTACAGACACCCAACGATTGCGAATACACTGTTTCTTTCTCCACCATCACCATGGCAAATCTACAGTGTGGCGCCCCCACCGCCATAGAGAGGTACTGTACAAAACATACACCAGAGGCATGCACGCAGCACTGGAAGCTAAAGACCTCGGACGATGGGCCGAACTGTTGCAGGCACGAGTTGAATATCTGCCCTACGAAACGCACCCAATAATACGCATGCTCCGCGCTACATCACGAACACACCAGTGGCACACGTCAGTATCCCCCCCGACAATACTCGTATATGTGGCCGTTCACACATTCCTGATGGTATGCTACGCTGGGAAGACCACCCTTGCTCCTACACAGCGTTTGCGCAAACATGTCACCACGGCACGCGCTGGATCTGAGGACTCCACATTCCATGACATGTTGAACCAAACCTCGGAGCTGCACTGGACACTGGTACCAGTGGAGATTGTCGACTCCGAAGAACTGGGATGCTACAGAGAACGGTCCTGGTGGCACACAGTCCAAAAATGGTGCCTGAATGACACCGCACCAGCATTACCCTCCGCAGGACACGCAAAACCAGGCGCACAACACACCAAACAGCTACAAACTACGCTACGACAGGCACACATCGCCCGGGTGAACCGAGATTTTGCCAGGGCAGCGATCCTGAATCGAGATATGCAACGAATCGCTTCACAGCTCAACATCCCCTTCTGCCGCCCTATCAATGTGACAATACCATGCATCACACCCACGCAAAGGTCACAAGTCACACAGCTTATCAGCGCCATGGTACGAGCCACAGATCTCACGTCTTGGGAACGTAAAGCAGCACGCGCGCACATACGCGTTGTCGCCTCGGCACCGCTGAACACCCGCCGCGCTTTTGAGCGACACGCCAACAAACACGCCAAAGCACACACACGCCCAGAATGCTGTTGTACCCCTGCACACCTCCACATATGGCATCAGGGGGGACCTGTCTCCCTCGTACAAGGACACTATGCCCTCCTGCCCCTGTCCATCACACACGGCAGATCCATCATCAGAGCGACAGACCCCCTCCCCTGCTCTGGCTCACGATCCTACAAACAGGCCATTCAAAGCTTGAGCCAGTTGGCCACCACCCTCAAAGTCCAGCGCCGTTTTTCGAAGTCTGTTTTGGCCACAGCACTTCCACAATCAGACTGGGACCGCCTCCCCACCCTTCGACAGCACGTACAGAATTTAGCGGAACAGTTAAGCACAGTGGCCTACGTCAGAGTCGCCGACAAGAGTTCCACAATGCTGTTCGGATTCTGCCGACAATGGGTATGGGACGAAACCCACCGCTTTTTGGAAGGCGAAGGTTATGAGTCCCAGGACATACACACGGCCCCAGGCATCATGAAAGCTCTGCACCGCATTATACAACAGAACAAATGGCCTGTTAACACCTCCCGCACCCTGCCACTGCTGTACTTGCTAGGAAAAGCCAAGTCCCTGATCAAACAGACCATCCTGTGGCGGCCCATTGCAGCCGTTGTCGAGCCACAGATGCAGCGCTTTTTCTTACGCACAGCAGCACGCGCCTTCACTCTCCTCCTCAAACTACTAGTCCAGGAAATTACAGCATCCTTCTTGGTCCTGCGCATCACAGACCTCCAACCCTGGGTCCACGGTTTACCTGATTGGGGTTGCACGGTGATTGGCGAATGTGATTGTTCGGGTCAGTTTAACAACGTTACACCCCAATCAGTGATGTCAGATCTCACGGCATCTGTCAAATGGTTATCCAAAAAGCGGCGGTGGAACGCGAATGAACTGATATGGAGCATCCACCGAGACAACAAATCCCTGGACCGAGCAGGTATGGGAACAACAAGCAGATTCACCCACCTCCTCCACCAAGACCTCGAGAACCTGGTGTACTTCTCACTGCTGACAGACACATACACACAGGCCTCTGGTAAAGTGTGGTCACGAACAGGCGCTATCCCCATGGGGGGACCATTCAGCGCCCAAAGCGCAGACCTGAGATCCATCTGGGCCGCTAAACAACGGACAGACTTGATGAGACGAATAGGCCAGCTCTCCTTCTCACCAAGAGGACACCCACTGTGGACCACACCACGAGGGAACACGGTGTCCTTAGCGCAATTCAGGGACAACATCCTGGTAGGGGCACGGGGACCGTCCCCGGCGCACGAGATGCAAAATGTCTGTGACACTCTGTCAGAGGTATGGGACCTGCCAGTCCTGTGCGACTGCATGACAGATGAACAACGGGTATGCCGCCGCACTTGCACATCCCCCTCTCTCACGGCCATGGGTTTTACCATACACCTCGGGGACGACAGCCCTCCATTGATATATGCCCAGCCGTCGGGTTTGACAGCGAGCTGGCACCTGAAATACACAGTCACCCTCCAGTCACCACCACCTGCACAGGCCCACAAACACATATCCAACATACTGGTCAGTGCAGTACTCAATGTACAGCCCTTTCTCCACACATGGGCATCCTGTTTATTGAGTATCACATCCTGGGCGCAAGTTGCCCTCTTGTCTGGCTATTCACGACCCACTGTCTTGCGCGCGTTGCACTCCGCAGTGCCTCGCATCATCGCCCGAACGACATGGGACGTAGATCAGACACTTATATGGTGCGAACACATTACCTATAAACTGCCTTCCACCAGGGAAACAGTCTTTTTCCACCTCCATCGCTGGCTAAACAGCCATGCTATTTGGTCAACACAGGCGTATGCCTCATGGCACATGCCACATGCAGGGCTCTGCCACGCGCACTGCGCCGACTGGTGCCACGATTTTCCTATTTTATCTGCGCTAACGCCACTATTGAATCCCTCGAAACGCATCCCGTTGGGGCTATGCCCCCGGGGGGAGGGCCCATCACCTTTCCCTGTCTTATGAACTCAGAAATAGGTCGAATTTACAGGTCCGGTGGGTAAAGCATAGCGTCGGCCGATGGCGTACCGCTGCACACCCACTGTTTCGCATCTCTGTGGCCCACCCACAGGCATCTTCGTGTCTCTTATCTTGCGACAGAAAGGTACCTATGGTCTTATAGGCCACTGACGAGCCCATTTTCTTTCTGCGCTTTGTGCTGTTGCCGCCAGTGCACACGTGACATAGCCCAGAGTTCCTTCGGGGTCTCCCAAGGGACGGGTGCACAACCTGCTTATGCAGTTTTTCACCCCGGACAGCTCAAAAATGGAAGTTTTTGAAACTTGTTTTTGTGATATCGTGATCACCTAAAATGACCATCCAAGGTATGTAAAGCATGTTTTAGGCCGTATTTACGTGTTTTTCACCCGATTTGGGTATTAGGTCCAAGGGGGGGGGGTCTCCCAAGGGATTGGTACACAACCTGCTTATGCAGTTTGTCACCCTGGGCACCTCAAAAATCGAAGTTTTCGAAACTTGTTTTTTTGATACCGTGATCACCTAAAATGATCATCCAAGGTATGTAAAGCATGTTTTAGCCGGTATTTATGTAGTTTCCACCCTATTTTGGGTGTGTGTTGCTCGCGGTAGATTCTCTGCGAGGTGGACTTGCCGAAGGCAATAGAATTTCTGAAACTGATTTTTTTGATACTTTGACCATCCAAAATGATCAAATATCCCATGTGAAGCATGTTTTAGCCCCTTTTTATGCGTTTTTCACACTATTTGGGTGTGGGGGGGGGGGGGGGGGGGCTCCCAAGGGGTCTAGGGCACAACTTGCTTATGCAGTTTTCCCGCCTCAACAGCTCAAAAATGGAAATTTCTGAAACTGGTTTTTTTGATACTTTGACCATCCAAAATGATCAAATATCCCATGTGAAGCATGTTTTAGCCCCTTTTTATGTGTTTTTCACCCTATTTGGGTGTTGGGGGGGGGGGGGGGGGCTCCCAAGGGGTCTAGGGCACAACTTGCTTATGCAGTTTTCCCGCCTCAACAGCTCAAAAATGGAAATTTCTGAAACTGGTTTTTTTGATAGTTTGACCATCCAAAATGATCAAATATCCCATGTGAAGCATGTTTTAGCCCCCTTTTATGCGTTTTTCACACTATTTGGGTGTTGGGGGTGGGGTGGCTCCCAAGGGGTCTAGGGCGCAACCTGCTAATGCAGTTTTCCCGCCTCAACAGCTCAAAAATGGAAATTTCTGAAACTGGTTTTTTTGATAGTTTGACCATCCAAAATGATCAAATATCCCATGTGAAGCATGTTTTAGCCCCCTTTTATGCGTTTTTCACACTATTTGGGTGTTGGGGGTGGGGTGGCTCCCAAGGGGTCTAGGGCGCAACCTGCTAATGCAGTTTTCCCGCCTCAACAGCTCAAAAATGGAAATTTCTGAAACTGATTTTTTTGATACTTTGACCATCCAAAATGATCAAATATCCCATGTGAAGCATGTTTTAGCCCCCTTTTATGCGTTTTTCACACTATTTGGGTGTTGGGGGTGGGGTGGCTCCCAAGGGGTCTAGGGCACAACTTGCTTATGCAGTTTTCCCGCCTCAGCAGCTCAAGAATGGTTGTCCCTCTCCCCTCTTCGAGGTGCCCTGCCGAAGGCAATAGAATTTGAAATTTCCACGAATCTTTGCAACACCAATGTCTCCCCTCGTTGTTGTGCTCGAAAACGTCAGATTCGCACAGAAAAACTGGGACTGCGGGTGGAGTGTTGGCGGAGTCTTATACTGAGGCCGGGGCACCAAACGGGGGGTGTGGTTGCAGGCCGGATCTAGTGCAATATGGCCTGGCCAATGAGATTTATGGGCCGGAGTCTGGGGCTCACACGCCGTGTCTAAGGGACAGGGGGATGGACAAAGAGGCAGGTAGCAGAGTGGTGTGACTGTGATGGTAAGTTTGCTCATGCATTCTGTGACTGCCAGAGCGAACACTCAACAAACAATCACTGGAATGTTGGTTTCCTGTTTTCCTAAATTTCTCCGATTTTACCTTGCAAATGAAAAGTATGCGCTGTGCCTACAGGCGTGGCAGTTTGCGCTGCCTCTGCTGGCTTCAGATTTGGCTCACTGTGACTAGGTGTCATGTCCGCCACCACACTGAGCGGGACAATCGTAGCGCTGGAAGGCTCTGATTACTGACTCCGAGAATTCTCTCGAGTACCGTCCGGTAAGAGGGCTTTGCCAGCTTACCAAGGTCTGCCCCCCCCCCCCCCCAAAAGATAGCAGTGTGCGCTGTGCGCTCGCTCTGTAGGGTCGCCTGCCATGTATGGCTGCCAGCAAAGAAATCTATGAGATGTGAGCATTCCCCTTTCCGGCATTCGGCCTCCATCTGCTGTTGGGGTCATATGCCGCCTCCCCGAGTGGCTTACGTCCTTGGGATGAGACCATGGGTTACGGGTTGGTGGGGCTCAGTTGTTGCTTTGTCCTTCTGTACCACACTTCCTTGCAATTGATTGACATTTGTTGCCACTCTCTGACTCTTTCACTCAACACATGACACACTGACTCACTCTTCCCCACAGACCTGTCTTTCCAGATGCGCCTACGGTCTTTTTTTGGCCCTTGACAAGCCCACATTTCTGTGTTGTGTCTCTGCATGAGCTGCATGTTGTGCTGCCTCCGTCACCACCACCACCGCACGCAGCAGGACACGCGTCGCCACACAGGCATACCGGGGGGCTTCAACACCGAATACAAAGCAGTGACAGGCCATTGGAAAGGCAGTTTGGGTGGGCGAATCCTGGTGGTTCCCGAATGGTATGGGGGGCCCGGTGGGGCAGTCACTGGACGACCTGTGCTCCGTGCTTGGGGGTTTTTTTGGGTGGGCCGCCACCGGGCGTCAATGCTGCTTCCCTCACAGATGCCTCTCAGGGGCGATCCCGCGCTCACGGGGTGCCCGCCCCTGTCCCCATGGCTGCCTGTGAACAGACCTTTGGAGGCGGGCTCGTGCTCTCAGAGCTACGGCGCTGCCGCATGGCCCCCGGCACCGGCGCGGTGTGCTACCCGGCGCTCCCTGGCGCTATGCGTCGCTGCAGTCCTCGCCGCGCTGCTCGTGCTGCTGCCCGACGGCCTCCGCGCGGCGGCATACGCCTTCCTGCATCCCGCCGCCGCCCGCCCCCGCCCGGCACCCGCGCTGCCGCACCTGCGACCGCTTCCCAACGGCGGCCCCGCCAGCGGTGCAGCGCGCGCGCGCATGGGGCTCGGGCCATTGGGGGTGAAGCGGACACATTATTGGGGCGAGGATGGCTCTGACTGGGGGTACAAGGACACCAAGGCCCTCCAACCCGACGACCTGCGCAAGACCAAACTTGTCAAGCGCAAGCCGAGCGTGGCATTCCTGCCGGGCCAGGGCCGGGCTTCGGCAGTGGAGGAGGAGGAGGAGGAGGAGATGCCGTGGCAGGACACACGCCACAAATTTGGCCGGACGGGACTGTACCGCCTGTTTGAGAGGATGAGGTACTCCCACCTCTGCCCAGCCTCAGAGGGGAACATGGAAGGGGGACCCCATCGCCGTCCGTCCCAACCACTTCTGTCCAGCTCCCGCGGTGTACCAATCGTTTCGTAAGCACCAGACCTGCGTCCCAACCGCTTTCTCAACCAGCAGTAACCGCTTTCGGAACCACTTTGCCCCCCCCCCCCCCAAGGCGCCCTAAGACACTGATTACTGATGTCTGACTGACAGCTACCGACTGTGATTGTCTGACTAATGTAGTCAGACATGATGTTCTGTTTTCTGTTTCAGACACAGTGTGTGTCTTGAGGTTCAACCAGGTTTGGCATAGAGAATAAAGATGCACTTATGCCTGACTGTGGAGTGCATTACCTCTGGTTTGCATTTGTCTGTTTTTAATTAGGTCACACCCCCCTAAGGCGCCGGCCCGGCCCCCATTGAGTGCATCCCTTGGGGGTGATGAAGGTGCCACACCCCCTCCCCCCTACGCCTGCCGGGGAGCGCACCCCCTTGCTGCAGTAGCTGCAGTCATGAGCAGTGGCACACACCCTCACAAAGCTGTGCCCCCCCGCGCCCCCATTTCCCCGCGTTTCACCCCCCCTGACCCTCCACAGCCCAGCGCAGCATTCACAACAAAACCCCCCTTCCAACACAGCCCCTGCGCATGTCTCAGGTCCTTTGACCCTGTGGACGTGCGCACTGTCCTTCGCAAGTCGCAGCCTGAGGCCCCATTCCTACAAGGGCTCACGATGGACTTGATCGAGGAGTGGCAGGTATCCCGTTGCGCCTTGCGTCCCCGTTGCCAATCCCATGCCGCTGCAACCCCCTTGCCCCCCCCCACACATTTCGGACTGGGATTAGAGTCTTTTCACAGGTGTCGTGTGCCCACCCCCCCCCCCCCGGCCAGGACAGGGCAGACCGCGCTCGCCGAAAACGGTGCAGAGCGCAGAAGGAGAACAAGGAAAGGGAAAACGGGAAAGAGTCATTGTGGTTGTTAGAAGCCCCTGTCAGGAAAATTATCATGCAGATGCACACCCCAGCGCGCTCAAGTCAGTGCTGGAGTCGGCAAACCCAGCATGGACTCGGAGTGTGCATCTGGATGCACCTGGTCAACGGCACGGGCAACAGCCCGTCTCCGGGACAGCCGACCCTGGAGTAGTCAAACAGGACAAGTCATCCAGGGGCTCCGTTGACACAACCAAAACACGTTTGGGCCCACAGAGGGTCAGAATGAGCAGTGGCGAGAGGCCAATAGGCGCCGCCAAAGGCAAACAATCAGATACCGAGGCCTTGTGCCAACCCCTCCCCCCCCGGGCCCCCCGTTGCCAACCCCGCTCCCCCTCGCACCAACAGCCCGCCATACCACCCTGATAACCCCAATGCCTCAAGCTAGGAGACAAGGAGAGCCCTCATGTACAGAAGTGGGAGGGTTGGCAATGCACGCTCGTGTATGATACGGCCGGGCAGTGGGCGGCTGACGAACAACACTGCCTCCAGCATGACAGCAGCGCAATATGCCCTTGTGATGGTAATGTACAGTAAGGGAAGAACGCTGTGTGTTTATGAATTTGATTTGTGGCCAATGCCTCAATCACTTGTCAAAGTATCAAAACACATAGCGCAGAATCTTCAGCAAACCTCCTCTGGAGATCCAGATGAATTTCAAGGGGTGCATTGAGCTCAGCGCGACTATTTGCCTGCCAGGCCGGACCATGGTGTTGTGGGATAGTGCCGCTTCAGGAAGCGTCGATATGCTGTCTGAGACAGCCCACACATGGACCGCCTTCCAAACACCCACCCGACTTAGCTTTGGTGTTGGCCTTCAGAGCCTTGTACCACGTAGAAAAGAATGATATCAGGTCGGCATCCATCTTTGACCTTAGTGGGCGACCACGGTACTACTCGCACAGCGAGTGACCGATCTGTCAGGGCATCTCACGCCCCTGTGCGCTGCACCTGGGGCTGAAGACCACCGCAGACCCTGCCCGAGGGAGGCACAGCGACGTACTTTTACTCATGCACGCAGGTGCCGCCTGGAGGTATACCGCCGGACCCACAGCATCGCCGGTCTGGACGAGCATTTCACACTCTGGAGGGAGGCTACCAAGAGGGGGGAGCGGGGGAGGATTGGGGTGAGAGTTTGTTCCGCCCCAACCGCATTTTCAACCACCAGCAACCGCTGTAGGCTCCCAGGCATTGGACTGAGTCACGAATACACTTCCAAAACTTCGTCCCCTGCGAACCTGGTCACGCGCACGGCAAACAACGGTCAGGCGTGCTCGTACCAGGTTGATGCAAGGGCGAGAGAGGGGTCCCGCAGCCCAGATGGGCTGTTTGCGCAACAGGAGCGGGAGCCCATCAGGGGCAGACCAGCCGTGAGGGGGAAAAGGACATATGGTGGACGGCCGGGACAGGGCGTGGAGGAACAGGGCACCTGGGCCTCACGCACACAGAAACACAGCGAGGCAGGCTATGGACGGCCTGTGGACAGAGGCGCGTGGACAGCAAAAACAGTCAAACGACCCCGGCAACAACCAGCACATCCTCAATACGCCAATTATTGGGCGCCGCTGACGCGCAAACGGCACACCATGCCACATTCAGCACAGCCCCAACACACCAACTACTGGGCTCCGTGAACGCGGAAACGACACCAGCAAGAGCACCGGCCGCAGCGGACGACAGAAAGCAGCGACCCGACACAGCATGCGAAGGGAAGAACGGGTGACCGTCCAGGGCCCCGTAAAGGAACAACAACCAGACGGAATGTCACACAGGGGGGGGGGGGGGGGGCTGGATTAGCCCTCACGTACTCCACAAGGGCGGGGGCTGCGCCCTGCGCGCTGGGAGGTGCCCGCCACGGGGGTGGCAACAGGGCCGTGAACAGCCAACCGCGCATGGGACAGTCCACGTTGTACGGAGATGTGAAATCCTCGTACGGGGGGGCAGGCGGGTGGGACAGGAGGGGGTGCTCGACATGGGCACCCAGCAGCGCTACCAGACAGGGGGAGGAGCAACACAGACACACAGAACGCGGGAGCCACACCAAGGGGGACAAGGGCGGGCACAGCAGACAAGGAGGAGGGGCACAGCAAGGCAGGAGAGGCTACCAGAACGGCGGGAACAGGGAACCAGAATGGAGCGAATGGTGGAGCGTGCGCATGGGAGGCAGCGACAACAAAGGGGATGGCTTGGCCAGCCAGCCCCGTCGCTACCGGGTGCCAGGGCAACCCCTGCTCAACTGGCATCAGGTGGGGGGTGTCTTCCGCAGCTCAGATGGGCTGTTTGCGCAACAGGAGCGGGAGCCCATCAGGGGCAGACCAACCGTGAGGGGGAAAAGGACATATGGTGGACGGCCCGGACAGGGCGTGGAGGAACAGGGCACCTGGCCGCACAGAACCACAGCGAGGCAGGCTATGGACGGCCTGTCGACAGAGGTGTGTGGACAGCAAAAACAGTCAAACGACCCTGGCAACAACCAGCACATCCTCAATACGCCAATTATTGGGCGCCGCTGACACGCAAACGGCACACCATGCCACATTCAGCACAGCCCCAACACACCAACTACTGGGCTCCGCGAACGCGGAAACGACACCAGCAGGAGCACCGGCCGCAGCGGACGACAGACAGCAGCGACCCGATGCAACATGCGAAGGGAAGAACGGGTGACTGTCCAGGGCCCCGTAAAGGACCAACAACCCGACGGAATGTCACACAGGGGGGGGGGGGGGGATTAGCCCTCATGCCAGTGTGCAGTCCATCAGGGGATTTCTGTTGTCACAGCGAAGGGCGCCTGTGGCATCGTCACTGAAGAGCTTTTTGTTCTGATTATTGTTGCTTAGCAGCCTGCGCCTTGAGAGGTAAGGGCCATTATTCAACATCCGCGTCCCACAGCGGGGAACGGGATGTGGTGAGGGGGCAGGAGGCTGAAGGGAGGCTTCAAAAAAGGTGCCCCTCTGCTCATCCGCGGATCGTGACCCGGTCCCAGACCTAGACCCGGACCCACACACTTGTGGCCCAGACCCGGAGCCGCACATCCCCTGAGAAACCGGTTACGAGCGGCTCGTGTCGGTTGCAAATGCGTTGACGGGCAGTCGGAGAAGGGAGACAAGCTTCAGCCGCAGGGGGGGCATGCCAATCCGTCCCTGACGCCGCCCCCCCCCCCCCCCCCCCGTCCGCCCGGAACCGTTGCATAGCTGGTCATCAAGAATCGTTGGTTTGAGAGGTCCAGGGCTCACAAACAGCACAACGGGTCGCACCACAAAGTGCCTTGACTCCGTGACTATCGGTGCCCTATCGGGAGCGTGCAGTGTGCGCCATGCTTCAGCTTTGGACCCATGAACTGTCTCGCTTGAATGATGATGATGCCCTCCATTTGTCACGTGTGACCATGTGCTCCTGCAAAGCAGACCCTCGTTCCGGAGCTCAAACTTGTCCTGCTGTTGTTTGCAGACGGACTCGGCGCTGGAGGTGCTGAAGTACATCAATAGAGTGCAGCTGAAGTGCGAGAACGACTTCTACGCAGCCGCCATACTTGAGTTAGGGCGCCAGAAGCACTACACCGAGGCCCTCAACACCTTCGGGGTCCTGCTGAACACGGGCGTATTGCCGGACGGGGCCAGCCTGGGAGCCGTCCTACACGTGTGTGTGGAGCGTGGCACCCCTGAAGACGGTAGCCCCCACCGCCCAACCAGCGCCTCTCTGGGATGTGTGGCGAGATTTGGTGGACGGGGCTTTCTGTGGCTTCAAAAAGAGGAATAACACGGTTCTGTCTCAAGGCATGTGGGGGGCCAGTGGCCGGCGGCTGACCACCAACAGGTCCCCGGCAAACGCCGGTCGCGACCGGGTGAATCAACCGCCAAGCGCCACACCGAGTGTCGCGGAAGGAAACGGCCGGTCCCGTAGAGAAACCTCCGGTGACGGGGAGTCGGGGAGTGGCTGAGCGGATGAGCGAGTCGGCCTCCCGTCCTCCCTCTGTGCCCGTCCCACCAGGGCCCATGCAGCTCGCACCACACCCCAGCACCAGCGTTCTTGCGTACCGTACCACACCTTCGCAAAGGCATCAGACTGGAGGTCCGGGCTGTCCGTGGAAGCGGTCATAAGCGGCCGCGTGCTCGGGCATTACATGCGTGTCAGGGTGTGTCGAGGCGTTCGCATGTGTTAGAGCATCCGCGTTGCTTTTCCTCAGCCTCTTCTCCTTCTTCTCCTTGTTACCCTCCTCGCCCTCACGCACGTCTTCTGCCCCCCCAAACGGGGCAGTCCTCGGTGTGTGAACAGTCGTGAGGGTCAGAGCTATCCGCCTCAACGTCGTCTGACTCGCCAGGCTGGAGGAGGGCTTAAGGAGTAGGCGTGTGTTGGTGAGATCAGCATCCGCGTTGTGGGGCAGGGCGTGGTGCATGGCGGCGCGCCCTCACTGACTCCCTCACTGACTCCCCGACTCACTCACTCACACTCAATTGCTCGCTCGCTCGCTCGCTCGCCCGCTCAATCCACATTCCACGCCTTCGCTCATTGACTGCATCACTCGCACGCTCATGCTCAGCGGTGGTCATCTACGAGCGCATGGTACAGGACGGTGTCGAGCCGGATGCGTTTGCGTACTCGGTCATGATCCGCGCGTACTCCGAAACCAGCGGCTGGGAAAAGGGGATGGAGGTTTTTGAGGACCTGGGCCGGTCTGGGCTGGAGCCCGAGCTGGTCACCTACAACAACATGCTTCGAGCCTTTGCAGCCGGGCCTCCTGAACAGGCTGAGAAGCTTTTGAAAAAGTGTGTGTTCCTCTTTGACGAGGTGTGGGCTTGCTCCACTTGCCCCCCAGCCCTCAGACCCAGTGGTTTGCTTGAAGTCCTGGAGGTCCGCAGCCACTTGCACCCTCCCCCCAGTCCTGGAACCCCAACCTCTGCTGACCGGTGACGTCTCACATTTATTATCGCTTGCACAGTCTCTCCTTCAGGCGCATTTCCTGCCCCACCCCCGCAGTAACTGGGCTCTGTGATGAAGTTGCGAAGGGAGAGAGACCAGGGCCCAGACTGCGGGGCGTGGGTTGCATTTCGTCAGCAAAACGACGGCAGATGGCAGGAAGTACAGGAAGATGCGGTGCAGACCTTTGCTCAAGGGGGTGGTCCCACTCAGGGGGTTGGGGGGTTACAGAAGAAGAGGATAGTGCAGTAGTGTTCGAGAGTTGTAGATTAGTGAGAGGGGCGGAGGGTGAGGATTCCACTGAAGCAGAGAATGGCGGCGGGGCGCATGAGAGATCCATGATTGTGGGAGATATGTGAGAGAGAAGGATATGTGAGAAGCAAATGAGTCAGAGATACATGCGACACATAGGACGCCAACAACAGAAACGCCCGTTCGTTCGGTGCCCTGTGGCTGTGGGTTCGCATGCAGATGCGGGACCGGGGGATCAAGCCCGACGACGCGACGTACCGGTCCGTGATCACCGCGTATGGCAACGCCGGGCAGTGGGAGGAGGCGGAGCTCACGTTCTTCGAGATGCAGAACCGCGAGGTCGGGGCCAACGCGGACACGTACGCCGCGCTCCTGCGGGTCTACGCCCACAATGGTCAGTTCGAGCGGGTGCTGAAGGCGTTCCGCGACGCGCGGCAGCGCCGGCTCGGGACGACGGCCCTGTACAACGCCTTCTTTGAGGCGTGCGAGATCACGGGGCAGTACGGCAAGGCCCTGGAGATGTACTGGGACATGCGCAACGCAAGTAGGAGCCCTCGCACCGCCCGGCCTGGGGCCCTCGTGCTCCGCTGACCCCAACGATGGCTCTTGCTCTCGCCAATGGCCTCGGCTCGGGCCCTGTCCGTCCGTGTGCTTTCCTCTGCCCCCGCCACTGACCCTCCCCCTGGCCCCGCCTTCTCTTCTCTTCTCCAATGCATCCAAGTGCGCATTGCCGTTCATCTGTCTCTGACACACCCCTCATATACCTCTCGTAAAACTCTAATACATCTCTGGGATGCGCCTCGAAGACCTCTCAGAAACCCCTCATGCATCTCTCAAATATCGCATGATATTTCTCATACCACAATATCTCTCACATTCGCTCACATGCCTCTCGTGTTTCGATATATCCCTCTCATGCGTCTCTCATGTAGCTCTCAGAAATGTCTCATAGATCGATCTCTCATGGATGTCTTATGTGTCTGTCATATGCCTCATATATTCCTCGTATCATTCTCACACACCTCTCCCATGTCTCTCATGTCTATCTCCCGTCTGTCTTTCGTGCATCCGTCGTGCATGTCTTACGTATGTCTCATGGGCCTCCCATATCGCAAAGATCTCTCATGCATGTCTCGATTATCTGTCGTTCTTTTCTCATGTATGTCTCATATGTCACTCATAGATCTCGCCTGTCTCCCTTTTCATGCCCCACTTACGTCTCATACATTCTCCTTAAGTTTGATCATGCGCGCTCGCGCGTGCGTGCTGTGTGTCTTCATCTTCACTCCCTCTCGGACCTCATACCTTGACCAATCTCTCGAATAGCTTTACCTCTCATGTATCTCTCATCTACTTTGTGTCTCGCATGCACCCCTTGCCCGCGTGTCCCTCATGCATCTCTCTCATATCTCTCATATATCTCTCCCGTACTTCTTAAATCTCTCACATCTCTCATACGTTTTATCCACCTCTCATTTATCCATCGTTTATTGCGCACACGCCTCCTGTACCTTTGGGGGTTGCAGTGCCGTAGGTATCAGGTCAGGCCTTATTTGTCCACCGTTTACACAGACGTTCAGCGGAATGTTGACAGTTTCTTGCATCTGATCAAAGCGGTGGCGAAGGCGGGCATGCGGAAGGAAGTGGCGCGGCTCAAGGCCGACATGACTGCAAGTGACATCGCCCCCGACGAGCGCTTTGCGGGCATTGCGTGATCCTGCGGACCCACGTGCTGCTGCAAGCTGTCGGTTTATGAGCAACGATTGCGTACGTCATCCCTTTGGCCGCCGGGGACACCCGTGCCCAGGACGCCTTTGCGTTATTGTGTGTGCGGGCCATCCGAGATTTGAACCCGGTCCCCCCTGGTCAGGGGTCATGCCAGGACAGCTGAGCCAAGTGATCTGGTTGCTGCGGTGAGGTGAGGTGCGGTGAGGCGAGGCTCTTTCTGCTCAGAGGCACCTGCAGGCCCCAGGAACCGGCTCAGCCTTCGATGTCGTCACGGCTACGCCATCATCCTCCGCTGGTTCATACCGCCGTCACAATCGTCCGGTTCACAGCCCCGAGAAGGAAGTTGGTTGCTTTGCCCGAGGGTCACCCTGCGGCTGTGATGAGGCTGGACTGTCGCACAGGCGGCCGTGGGCATTTGTTGTGGCCGTGGTGTGACTGCTCCATCCGGATTGGCACCCAAGGGCGGAGTCCCTTGGTGGTGGGGGCCCCAATGACTGCCTTTTGTGCGCGTCCAATGCGTCTGGTTGCTGGGCGAGGGGGGGGGGATGCGGCCCCAGTGCGTGTGTGTTCCGGGGCAGGGGGGGAGGGGCCCCATGGGCTGGGCCTTGCATCACGCACGATGCAGGGCGGCTTTAAAAGCCAGAACTCCGCCCTGACCTCGACCAACATCAGCAGGTCGCATCAAAGTTGTGGTACTGGACGCCGGATGGACCACAACGTAACCCACTAGCCCTGAGGGAAGCTGTCCTCAACGAAAGAACGAGGCTGTCCGGAAACAGACTTCGAATCCGCGAGGGAGACGGTTGTGCTGATTTCGAGGCGATTCACACAAGTTCGCACACGCCGCAATGCAGTCCTGCCTCCGGCCTTTGCTGGGCATCGTGAACACGACCTGTGCGAGCGTCCGAACAGCAGAAGGCTGTGTGACGCCCAGCACGCACGGTACGCCGCCTGCTGGTTGGAGTCGGGACCGGCAGGGGGCAAGATGTAGGGTGTGCGATTAAGGGGCGGGGGGGAGAACATGAAGCATAGGGAGGAAGGGGGGCTGAGGCAAGGGGAGGGGGCGATCACAAGGGGGGAACGTTAGCGCGCCGGGCGCGCGCCGGGCATCTTTTTGTGACCCGTGCCCTACCGGTGGACCGTTGCCGTTGATATGTTGGGCAACATTATATGGATTTGCCCCTTGGCCCCCGGGACATCAGCAGATGTTTTGATTTGGGATGGGTATGGACCTTCTCGTGCCCGAGGTGATTTCTTTGATTTCGAAGTTGGGGGCCATGATGGTGCTTACAAGGGCCGGATTCATGTCATTGTGCCATTCATTGGAAGAAAGAATCGCACTTTGACAGCCCGCCAACAATGTTGCAATGACGTGCACGGGTGGGACCAATGTTATGATGCAGCTCTACTGTTCGCGATACCTCAATAACGCCTGTCGCTTCTACTGGAGATCGATGCGGTTGTGCTATCCTAACCCCCCATTCTCCCAACTTGCTAAGGTGTTGACCCAGATCGCCCTTAAAGGAGCGAGAGTGGTACTGTGTACCCCAGTTTGCAACTTTCTTGAGCTGGGGCAGTTTGGGCCACCTAATTCTAAGGGCGTTTCCAAGGGGTGTGCTTGGGGGCTCTTCAGGGGGAACATAGTCTAAAAGTAGCGCGCCGGGCGCGCGCCGGGCAAACATTCCCCCAAGAGGTGGGGGGGTCCGCAACCTGACTGAACCCTGGTACCATCAAGTCTATGAGAGGCTGTGTCAGGTACGGCAAGGAGGGAGAGAGGGGGGGAGGGAGAGGATCCAATGGTGGTAGTCCTGTATCTGTGAGCCTGCCGCTTGGATTCAGCACCTGCTGGGGGGACGGTAACGGGGATGAGGGGGGGCGGGGGGGGGGGGAAGGGAATGGCTGGGGGGAGAGGGATCCAACGGAATAGTCCGGTGCCCAGCTGGACGCAGGCGCCAGCACCTCTATCAACGGCCCCAAACACGTCTCACCGCACGAAATCGCAGGTTGATCGGTGTGGACAGCCTCTGCCAGAGATGTGTGTGTCACAGTGTAACGGCGGGCCGCCTTGTGATGGAGCCGCCGAAAGGGCAGCGGCGTTGTGGTGCAGCCAAGGGCTCCACCGGCGGGCGCCTGTTTGACGACCGAGTGGGAAGGGCACCGCAGGCGCAGAGGAGACAGCGTGTGCAATGCAATGCGCAGCAGCCGGCCCCGTGCGCCGGCGTCGGTCTGTCATCGCCATCCGGGTCGCCCGGGGCGCGTGTCCGCACTGCAGGGGGGGGGGGGGGGGCAATGTGACATTCCGTCGGGTTGTTGTTCCTTTACGGGGCCCTGGACAGTCACCCGTTCTTCCCTTCGCATGTTGCGTCGGGTCGCTGCTTTCTGTCGGCCGCTGCGGCCAGTGCTCTTGCTGGTGTCGTTTCCGTGTTCGCGGAGCCCAGTAGTTGGTGTGTTGGGGCTGTGCTGAATGTGGCATGGTGTGCCGTTTGCGCGTCAGCGGCGCCCAATAGTTGGCATATTGAGGATGTGCTGGTTGTTGCCGGGGTCGGGGATCACAGGGGGGCAATGCCCCACGACACACAACATACGCCTCCACGTGATTGCGAGACCTACAGCTCGGCCTAGTCTATTCAGCAAGCCATGCGAGACTCTCATATGCACTAAAATACCCCTTAGATGTGGCTGTTGGGGGGGGTGGTCTTCCACTGCAAGACCTCTGCGCGGAGACCTCTGCGTGACCCTCCGACCCAAGCGCTTTGCCCTCGGCTGTGTAGCCCCAGAGCGCTGCGCCTTCGGACGACCTTCGAAACTTTTTTACCACCGGGCGCTCTTTGGTGACGTCTGCAGTTTTTTTTCTTTTTTTTGGATCCACCAGCGGCTTCATTTACCATCAAACTGTCGTCGGTTACTCTGCAACCTCCGTCGCTTACCCACCAACCACCGTCAGTTACTCTCCAACCGTCGAGCTGAGTATGCCAGCCCCAGTTGGTCTTTTTCTTCCCTTTGCTCTTTGGGACCGCACTGCCCCCAGAGCGCTCTGCCACCGAAGCGTTGCACCTCAAGAGTGCTCGGCCTCCTGGCAGTGGCGGTGGCGTCACATTTGGGTTGAGCCACTGCACTCACACCATCCCCTGGCCGCAAGGGCCAGGCAGTCACTCGGGGCACGACGAACTCAACACACTCTGCACCCTGGCAAGCTGTCCGGCAATCTCTTATACCCTGCTGGGCAAGGGTGCATGGACAGGGGACCAGTTTAGGGGTAACCGTCAGCCCTGCCCTCCATTTCTGTTCGCTCCAACTCCAACGGCTTTGCGCCTGCCGGAAACAGCCTACCAACCGCTTTTCAAACCACCAGTAACCGCTTTTGCCACCACTCCTGAACCACCGCTGGCCCTCCTCGCCCTTTATCGCATCCCTGCCCGGTCCTACATTTATTTCACTGCTGGTTGGCTTCGCCCAATATGCTCCAGCCGCCTTCCCATCTGGCCCAGAGTTGGGGTGCCACGAGAAGGCGGTTGACCCGATAGTTTGGGAGAGCGGCGGACCTTAGAGGGGCGCTGGGATGCCCTCACCCGTTCCGGTGCTTATGGTCAGCCCTGCCAACCGCTTCTGTCCGTCCTCAACGGCCCTCCAACCGGATTTGCACCCCCTGGAAACAGCTTCCCAACCGCTTTTCCAACGGCTGGCAACCAGTTTTGCAACAACTCTTGAACCACTCCGCTAGCCTTGCTGGTCGTCAAGCGCATCCCTGCTCCGCCCTACACTTATATAGCTGGTGGTTGGCTTTGCCCAATGTACTCCAGCCAGCCGCCCATGCGTACTCCAAGGAACAGGTCGGTTGCATATTCCACATGGTTTCCAGGGCGACATTGCCAGCCATAGGGGGTGCTTCCACTGTGCTGGGAGAGAAACCTACTAGTATTAGGAGTGTAGATTTTTTTCGCGACTTGCCTATGAATTTTCTTCTCCGTGTGGACTACTAGTGGACCAACAGCAGTCATTGTTGAATTTTGCACTGGGTCATTACTTTTACAAAATAACTACAGGCTGGCCCTTTACTGGAACCTTGGTCCCTTATTGAAGACCGCCAGCTTGTTACAGACTGGCATGTGTGTTCCTTGTGTATTGCACGTGGATGGGGACAGGCATTGGACAGTTGTTGGGATTGGGCTCGTACCCTTACCCCAAATACCCCCCTCCCCCCGGGCTGTTGGGGATGGGACCATTGTACGTGTGGGGGGGGATTTCAAGGAGGGAGGGGGTACCCAGTATGCACCCTCCTCATGTCTGCGCATAAGCAAGGTCTTCTCTAAACATGATGACCCTGTGTTACCAGTGTTTTGTGGGACCAGGCCATGCTTGTGCAAGGGGGAGGCGAGGGGGGGGTAAAGTCTGTGTAACTGAATGGGCTGTTGAAGGGACGCAAGTTGGTGCCAGAAACTTTGTTTTGCTGCTGGGATGGTGCTTTTGTGTGACAGTTTCCGTTCGTTGTTGTTGTCGCAGGCCCTGTCAGTGGATGGCCCTGGGCCCTTGGGGGGCAGCGGTGCTCTCGAAGCCAGAACAGCAGCTGAAGTGACAGTGATGGGCAGGCTGCTGGCCCGATAAGAGTAGTATCCTTCAAGATGAGTGTGATGCGGGATGGAGGATGGCTTTCACAGATGCCTTCAGGGATCAGACCGATCGGAAAAGGCATGACTGCAATAACTGGGCCGTTAGCGCCTGCAAGGCGTTGATTCGTCATCCGCGTAGAGCTTCATGGGTGCTGTTGGGCGCACCACTGAAATGCCCAGATGTCACTTCATCGACTGTCAAATGAAATCACCTCGAAGAGAGGTTGTTAGATCAAGCGCAGGCGCGGGCGTCATTTACCCCCCCTTTTGGGGGTTATTCGCGTAGCATACCCCAAGGCATGATATTCAATGTCCTACCCATTGTAAAATCATTATTTTGCCCAATAACACCACCCCCCAATGGATTTTTTGATTCTGAGGCCTCTATCCCCTGAAACTGGATGTCATTTTTTGGGGGTGGGGGGTCAAAAGTTTGTGCTCAGAAGTTTGTGCTCAGCGGGGTTTGAATGAAGATAAGATTGGGCAGAGATGATCAGTCGGCCGGCACCACCGGCGGTCAGACGGCTGGAAATCGAACCGCCGACCTGCACGTCTGCGGTTCGGTGCATTACCGTTCGACCGTTGCTTGATCTGACAGCACCAGTTCTCCCCACTGCTTGAAGCCAAGTCTGCCACTGAAAAAACCCAAACTGTGTGTTTCTGTCTGCCTGCCTGCTTGCCCGACTGACTGTCTGACTGACTGCTTGCCTGACTAACTGACTGATTGGCGGACTGTACGCCTCTCCTCGAGGTGCACTGCCGATAGAATTTTGCAGACTGGCAGGGCAAAGCGTGATATATCAACTTGTGGGAGGCATTGTGGGGACAATGGGTGCTACTAGGAGATGGTGTGTCAATGCCATGGGTCCTATCCCATGTGGGAGTAGAGGGCATTGCACAGGCAGACATGCAGGCAGGCCAGGGGTTGTATGTTGCTCTCTTCAGCTCTTCAGTGTGGGTGGATGGGAGAGTAGTTGTTGGGAAAGTAATAATACTGATTGTGCAAGAGGAAATGACGGATTCCGATTTGCAGACCGTCTCCCACCCACCAGCCCCGCCAAGGAATGTGGTGACTACTGATTCAACTTGTGGTTGGGTTTCAATCAGTGGCAATAGAAAAAAGCTAAAGTACACCATAGCTGGTCTACTGCACAAACATTGTGCTGCCAAATGCGCTGATAGCCACACCCCGCTACGGTGCAACCTTGTACCAAGAGTCTTAGAGAATACAAATCCTCCTCATTCCACGCACCACATATGCCATCGACGGTCAAGTTTGGGGGCAGGGTCCAAGAGGAGTATGTTGTAACACTCCAATACCCATGACAAATCATCTAGGCTCCCCTATGCACCGCCACCACAAAATGTGGTTGTGGCATTTTATAGGACAGATATGGTGCAGGACTGTAATGGTGGCCGGTGCGGCATGCGGGGATGCAGCATATGTTTTAGTTACAACTCAAGGTTCTCATGTTTGTAGCTCTACCCCAACAGTAGGGCTACTTGAAGCCATGCTGCCGTGCCAAGAATCTGTGAAAGCGAGATGGTAGAGGGGAGGGTGTTCTTCAGGGCAGCCATTAAAGATAGCCATTAGGTACCCTGAATATCCTGCAATCGGACTCATGAGGGGCGGTCCCAACTTCGGTTGCCAGCTTGCTGTTAGGGCTGCGGGCTCCGCAACTGCCATGGCCTCTGAGCCCCCTCCCATTACCATTGACTACCCCCACTGCCTAGGTTATTGGTCGGCAACGGCTCCCCATACATGTCTGGACCTCTTAACAGATGCACTCGCCAAGGGGCTACGTGTCCCTTGGTTGTATGCCACAGTGGCCAGCCCTTGGCAGTGAGTTCCGGCCTTCCCAGTGCACGAATCCCTATGCACCATAGACGAGTTGCAATTTGGCGCCTTGAGCTAAAAATAACCCATCCATTGGGATGCAATTTGTTCGGACCCATCAGTGGTGTGCAGTGAAGCACCCATTATTCTTCGTTAGTTCATTCCCAATCAACACCATCAACTCTTCATGTATAATGTACTGGAAGCCTTGGCTGCTTGCTTTGCCTGCTCTATCTAAGCAAGAATGCATGTGATGCACACTCTGCACTAAATTAGACGCTCTCTTGTGCCGACACTGAACTGGAGTTCTTGAGATGCCTACACACGGTCTCTGAATGGATGTTGTTAAATTGCCCTTTGCAGTCTAGTTCAGCCTTCAGGCCTTCCCTGTGGCACCTATGGAACCACTGGGACATATCTACAACCGAAAGAAGCAAATAGCTAATGGGGATTTCTTGTACAAGGTACTGCAACAGATGGGGAAATGCTGCAGTGGCAACCCTCAGGCTAGTCTTAGAAACAATCAGATTGGGGAAGGTAGCAATGAGTCGCCACAACCAGCCACACACACGCGTGTGCGTGCCACATTTTAGCATCCTACACACCGGACCATACATGTATAATAGATAACCATGGTTGTTCGATTGGCAAGATCCAGGAACTGCAACCTCGACGTCACTCTGCTGCGGCAAATATCATGCAGACAAAGAGGAACACAACACAGGAATACTGGAATGCACAAGAACAGCCGAGACAACCCAGAGGAATGACCAAGGAACGGTGTGAGGACAGTTGTGGCCACACATGGGGGGATACTCCAAAAGGGTTGGGCAATGCCCAAACGTGGTCAAGATAGTGCAAAAACGATGCTCGAGAGCAATGCACAAACAGTGGAGACATGGCACACACAGGACCCCACACACCACAAAAGAGTGCTTGGACAACACTATATGCAAGGGGAAGGCATCACATGGGTATGGTGGTGGCACAACATGTGAATGACTGGGTGGCTGTAGAACACGTGATGAATGTGACAAATCGGCGCGGGTCAAGCGGGTGAGTGCTAAAGTCTGATTTCGCCGACAGCCACACAGAACACATGCCACACGTGATAACGCGCGTGGCTCTGAGACGGGGTGCATCTCTGGCTGCACTTTATTTTGGACTGGTCTGGCAGGGGGACTGAGTTTCGCAAAGAATCGGCCACACACCATGTGCCACCCAGTTACACTTTCCCGTCATAGCCATAACTCTGTAGGAAGCAGCTGTATCCTGTGCACAAGTTAGTAGGACCCAGCCCCGTGTGATTGTGTCTGATATGATGATATGACAGATGCTAGTAGCAACTCTGGGTGTAGCTTCTTTTTTCAGGTCCAGGGCCTCTGCGACCGAGCATTCACATCAGTTCCAGTTGCCCACCTGTCCGTGCAAGGCTATGTAGGCAGCTGAAGGATCTTGAATACAACGTGGGGGTGTATCGCGCGCCACTCCCTCTGAGAATCACTATACATCAGTGCTAAACTTATTTAGGTCTGGTGAAGGGCTGTGCCTGCATCATAATCGCCTTTGTTCTTGTTTGGTGGTTCTCAACGTGTGTGTGTGTGTGTGCGCGCGTTTTTCGGAAAGTTAAGGAAAGGGGTCTGGTTTTGGGAAGTGGGCCAGGGGAAGGATGCCTGTGCTCACAAGAGCTGGCGTAACATTTCAGCAATACAGAAAATGTGTTTGCTTTTGTTTTTTTGCAGGCACCATGGCCCAGCAGGCGAAACTCTTGGACGTCTTCCGCAGAATTGACAAGGACAAAAATGGGTTCATCTCAAGGCAGGAATATGTTGAAGGTATGGGATGGTGATTGTGGAATCCACTGCTGTGCTTGCGGGTGTGTGTGAATTGTGTATGTGTGTGTGTGTGTGTGTGTGTTTGTCTGTGTGTGTGTGTGTGTGTGGTAGCGCGTAGACACTCGGTTTCGTGTACAAACAGCATTTGTGGGACTGGGTAGTTACACCGGTTGTGTTCAATGCAGATGGTGTGTGGTGTGTGGTGTGTGTGCATGCGTACGTGTGTGAAACACAATGCCAAATGCACGAGCAACAAAGCTCAACACAGAATCTGTCACAGCCACAATGTGTGCACCCACCCTTGCAGAAAGGGCAGCAACCCTTGGTTCACGTCTGTGCTCAGATGGCCACCTATTTGCGGGTTCACGAATGGTTTTCGCTTCTACCCTTTACAGTAGCTTGGTTGTGGGACTATCTGGATCCTGTGGCCCGTGATTGGTAGCGGGAGGGAACACACGCACATGCACGCACACAGCAACGGCCTTCATGCTTCAATTTTCTACTTGCCTGCTGCAGCAGATCCTTTTGCCAACCAAGACTGTCTAAAGACTGCCAGGGCTACTGAAGACTCCGGCATCTGAAGATGCGTTGGAGATGCGTTGGAGTCCAGTGGAACAAGCACACAAACCTGTGTTATCACTACCCCCCCCCCCCCTTGCGAGAGCAGTAGATATGGGCCTATTTGTGACGGCTGAGGCCTGGAGCCCCGTCCTGATTGTACTTAACATATCCATGAACCAACGAAATGATGCAGTTTGAATGATGATTGTGCCTTGCGAGAGTAACACCGTTGTAAGAGCAACAGTGGGTTTTGTTTCCGTCAAATTTTGGGAATTTAGTGTTGCTCTTGCAAGAAGAGGGATGAGCACCAGATTATGTGTTTTCTGACCCTGTTGCATTTGGCATCACACACATACTGATCTGGTGGGGATGAACGTATGCCTGTGACGCGGGGGTATACGGTACCTAAGTATCCGGCGCATCATTCCCCTCCGCTCTTCTATTACATGCTTGGGGGGAGGGATCTCCACTCTGCCTCGAAGTCACAGCTTGTTTTTGATGCTGACTGCTTCTGTCCGCCACGTACACCCGATGCAAACCTTAACGAACCCTTTCTCCCACCCGTTTTGCCCCCCACCCCCCCCGGGCCCGCTTTAGCACCCTCCCTCTGGGTGTAGGTGGATGGGCGCTTCATGCAGGCCACTGCTTTCCTGGTTGTGCTCCTCAGCTCTAAAGATCTTGAACATTCCCAGAGACATGGCCCTCATTGTGGCGGACAGTGTCTTTGAGAAGTACGACACCGACGGGAACAAAGGCATTGATGAGCAGGAGTTCGTGAAGTATTTTGGCGACCACGCGGCTTTGGAGCAGCGAATCGAACGGTACGTGGAGGGCTTCGCTGCCGACTCTCAGACAAAGGATGCAACCCCCCCCCCCCCCCCACCTCACCAAGGGCACTAGGTGGTGAGAGGCCAATGCGCGCCGCAACCTACGGAGGGAAAGGGGTGACAGGCGCCGCCAGCTTTATGCAGCAATCCATGCAAGCGTCATGCCAACCCCCCATCGGCACAGAGGGTGAGGGACGGGGTGAGAGGAGGAAAGGCCACTCAGAGTAAGGCGGGGGCGACAGTGAGACACGGAACAGTTGTAAGTCTGGCCCCATCCAAGAGTCTGGATTCCGACAAGGAAGGCCAGCCCCCTTCGAAACTGGCACCCCGTCGGCACAGACCAGGGCCGGCGAACCAGAGCAGGGGCCACCAGCATCCGTTGCATCAGGTGGAAGGGAAACGATTGCCAAAGCGGTGCAGGCGGACATGGGCATCCTCGGTGTGACACCTAAGCATGCCCCTCCTCACCCCGCAGCTCTGTAATCGGATCACTGTCAGGGGGAGGGGGCAACAGACAAACAGCCATCGGTTTGGATATAGACTTAGATATGCATCTAGATATAGATTTTAAGTATACACCTTGAATAACACTTAGACATAAGCTCAGATCCTACCCTCCCCCCAAATTGGAGGCGCCAGCTCCCTCCTGCCTCCCAAATTGGGGCCAATTCTCCCGATGTTGCCCCGGCTTTGTGCCCTGATTTGTTGGTTTTGGGGGCCCTGTCAATAAACCAGTGTTCTTAGTGTCCTCCTGGTTGTGGACAGCCTGCCTTACTTCCATGGACACTTTGTTATATTTTGTGGTCGCAAACGGTCTCGCCTGTAGGCAGTCACAGATCTTGCACTTTCTGTCCAAGCCCATGTTGCACAACAACATTCCCAGACTTGGCTAATGAAGCTTCGAATGTCCTCATTTTCCAAGTGACCATCAATGTTCCTGAGGGATCTTTTGGAAAATGAAAGCATTGTTGGCATATGCCCTCACCATACAGACACTAACACCCGGATTGGCTAATTGTTGGCAAAGGTAAGCAGTGACCATATTCCTGGATAGGCAAGATCCTTTTCACCGAAAATTTCCATCTTTGCAATGCTTTGTGTGTGGACTTGGCCACTGGGCCTCTTACAAAGTCTACAGGGGTAGGAACCCGGTAGGCCCCAGGCTGGACCCTGAACCCCACCCTGAAAACATGCTGAAACTGCCCTCCCCATTTATTCCCCCGATTTGTTGGATATTTAACCCTGAATTGGGCGGGGGGCTGTAGACTTGGATTCTGACTTACATATAAACTTAGATGTGGAACAAGATATGGGCTTAAATGTGGACTAAGGTTTAGTTTTGAAAATGGCTTTGAGAGAGATTCAGATATGGATTTAGAAAGACAGCCAGACATGCAGAGAGAGAGAGAGAGTGTGTGTGTATGTGCGAGCCCATCCCAAACATGCAGCATACATTTCACCAGAGGCACCAATTTTCCAAAGACCACTGTGCATATTCCTATCCTTTTGACACTTGCAGCACGACATGCAGCACAGGACAGCCAACGGTTCAGGTATGTTGTGTCAGCCAAGAGCTCATGACCTGCACAGGGAAGCAGAGATCCTTGTTTTACCCCTTGTGAACCAGCGTCTGAGACCAATGGGTCGGTGCCCTCCAATCATCACTGCACACATCCCCTGGGTCTTCAGCGAGTGGTTTGCGAGCACGTACAGTCTGGTTGTCTCAATCTTCTTTATGCTGATGGGTGTGCGGTTCATGTCGGATCCCTTTGGCGCCACCTACGAAGTGTTCCCAACGCTGCCGGTGGATAGCTGCAAAGACTGGCAGACGGCGTCGGTCCACATGTTCTTTGTTGTGGGGTTTTGTACATTCACATTTGGGTTCCTGATGCTTGCGCAGCGGGTGTTGAGGCTATCCGTAACGAGCACGCTGACCATGTTCACGGCGATCTGGTGCGTATACACAGAGTTCGAGAGGCATTTGGGGTCGCCTGTTCGTGCAAAGGGATTTAAAGCCCCACCCGTTGGGGTCACTGCGGTCACTGGGATGATGGCGCTCGTTGGGTTGTATGCCGCATTCAAAGGTAATGCTAAGATTAAAGAGGACTGAGTCCTGCAATGGGAGCTGTACTCTCAAAATACGCCATCTGTCATCACCCTCGGGACTGGGCTGTGCTCGGTTCGATGCGATGTCTGGTTAAATGAATATAAATTGATTTAATGAATTGAAGTGCAAGATTATTTCATTATTCAAAAAAAAACTTTAATCACCCTAGATTCCAGCCCCTCCCCCCCCCAAATCAGCAACTGAATTCTGCCAACTTCGCCGATTTGTTCCGCCGATTCGTCGGGTTTCCGGGATTCTGCTGATTCAATTGGTTGAGGTTTCTGGGACTCTGGGACACCTGGCTTGTGCTTCACTGGCAGGAGCGTCACTCTAAGATGTGCATCATTTCCTTTGTGACACTGGATAATGATGTCCTTTTATATCCATTGTTTCAGATTGACACCATGAAGTGTTTTTACTGCCCACAAAAAGACGTGTCTCTGGTCTCCGCCGATTTGTTCCGCCGATTTGTTGGGTTTTTTTTGCCCATGGTGGGGGGGGGGGTGGAAATTTGAAGCTGAGCTCTTAAGTTCGTGGCAGACAGGAAACATGGAGGTATGGGCTGCATGAGTCGCTCTTTGATCAACTATGACTACATGTGGTAGGGTATGACCCCCTCCCCCCCAGATTAGGACAATATTTCCACAATTGGGGAGAGGGGTTGTCCACCACGTTGGGGTATGTTGTTTAGATCATGACTACATGCCACATACATCTGATGTTTGCCCGCAGTGTACTGGAAACACAATGACGGATGTAATGCTATTGATGCCAATACTTGTTATTTGCACCAGTGCTTTGTTTTGTGCTGTTTGGGTACAGGATGTTGGCCTCACTTATGATAAAAGACCAAACAACCAGCTTTATCTTTTTGCATAAAGCCAGTCATCAATAAGCCAAATTGAAATTAGGTAGTACTCATATGACTATGCGCATCACTTGTGCAGATGAAAAGTACACTTCAGGTATTGAACAATCGGTACCTGTTTCAGCCGATGAGTGTGAACCAATAACAAGTTTCATTTTCCTTACAAAAACCAGTCACTGGTATAGAAATTTTTTCTGGCAGCAATATCCGGCTTTGAAATTCTACAAAAGTTCCAAGCCTTGGAGAGAAACGAACGTGCAGCGCGCGCGGTGCAATCCGCGGTGCGCGCAGTTTGGTGCGTGTTGTTTTATGAACGCACCATTTTTTCATTTAGTCACTGCGGGCTGCAAACACCACTCTCCCACAAGCATAAGAGCTTCTAGGAGGGCAGCGGGACCGAAAATTTGCGATCACCCACCTCCTTCGGCAAGGGGAGGCGCACCTGGAGACCGTCATCCCTGACGATGATGGGTGTGGAGTTGTGATCATTTCCCGCACGAGACCTTCGGCCAGCCAAAGGCAACCAGGCCTCGGGACTCGGATTCGGAATCATCGGACTCGTCATCCACATCGGGCACATCCCTTACTTCTGCTGAGGAGGAGGGTGAAGAGAACAAGGAGGAAGACTCCAACTAAGGGGCACCTTACGGGAATGAGCAACCCATGAGGTTTGAACCGTGAAACATGTCGAAACAAATGCTCCACAGGCTTGCGCAACCTGTGGGCCACCTTATGGGAAAGAGCAACCCATGAGGTTCGAACCACGACATGTGTCGAAACGAATGCTTCACAGGCTTGGGCACCCTGTGGGGCACCCTCTTCGGTGCGGGCCGTGCCGAGGAGGCCTCTTTTTGCTCAACCCCCCCCCCCCCCCGGGGTTGTGGGCAGTTACAACCACCATGATATTGGTGAGGAGGTGGAGTGGAGGCCTCCGTTGTTGTATGCTAACCCCTTGGGCCACCGCGTCCCTGCCACCCTGAAAAACTGACAAAAATGCGTAAAATGCGAACCAAAAAGGAGTGCGCGGTGCACGCGCGGTGCAATGCGCGGTGCGCGCGGTGCGTTTGTTTCTCTCTTGGTAGACAATATTCAAAGTCTCAATTTTTGCATCTTCAACATTTCACAGAAAACTGGTTGATGTAAATTGTTGAAAAATTGCAAATCAGTGACTGTCATCTAATGCACCTACTAAAACGCTGCAGCGTAGGTTTGAAAGCTTTGAAAGTAAAGGATGCTACCTGTTAATTACGGTTCCGTATCACTGCGATTTTGTTGGACTGCTCGTCATAGTCCGATAATGGCGCAATTGTAAATGAGGCGTGCATTTGTGATTGTAGGCTGGATGTTTTTGAAGGGGATGTCTTGGTAAATTTTGAAGGGCTCAGAGAAAAGGTGGGAACTCAGCGGCCCGGGGCTACTATCTGCCATCAGAATGCCCGGAAAAATGCATCTCGTACCACCCATGTACTTCACAAAATCCTGGATGTGGGCTGAGGGTATCAAGAGAATCACAGCCCCAAATGCCCGAGACTGGATCTTTGTCGAGTTGTCGCTTTTCTTTCTTTCTGTCCGCATGTGCCATTGTTTTTGAATGCGACCCAGTGACTCGCAAAGCGTTACATGGAGGTGTGTGCAGATAGAAGGGTGGAGGTTTTCGACGAGGAAATCAACTACAAATGACGTAAATATGAGTTGTCCCCCCTTCTTTCCCCCTTCCTTGGGTTCCAGCAAAAATAATTCTGGACATAGAAACACCTGGGCACCTCTGCCGACGGCCCAATCATGCCAGGGGGGGAGGGACAGTCTGAGAGAGGCCCTAAAGGTTTGTCTTCAGGGGCATGACAAGCCTACTTTTACATGGCACCGGCGGCATTGGAGCGGCTGCTTTTGTCTGTTTGCATGGGACGATTGCTAACCTCGCTGAGTGGGCAAGGTGGCGCAGCCAGACGCAGGCCTGACAGGCCTAACAGCATGCAAAGCACATGCCCCAATGGAAAGCGAGTCATCCTGCAAAAGTTGCTTTATTGTCACCTCTATGTGTTACATTTAGGATAGCGCCATACACTGAAGTTCGAAGTTCGCATTTACTGATAAGGCAACCTAAGGCGTGGTGGTCGTATTCGGCCTTATTTTGCCAGGGATCCATTGTATGATATGAATCCGGTGTCCGATTTTCAAGAATTGTCATGAGTATTCTGCATTGCGGAATCATGGGTCAGTCCAAACAGAAAAAAATCCCAGAAAGCCCAGAAAATTGACAACAATTGACCCACCAACTTGGGGTGCACTGTGCGCATGCGTAGCGGCGTAAACGTGAGGCGGGCAGGTGCGAAATGTGCCGTAAGCACCACGGATGTTTCCATTAAGTGTAGGGATTGCCAAAGGGGGGATAGTAGGCGGTTTGGCACATTTCTAACATAAGCGTTTACGGCGCTGGCGCCGTAAATAGTCAAGACTTTTGGAGGGGAAGCAGCCAGGAAGCAGGGATATCCAAACCCCTAGAGACCCTAGAGACTACACCCCTCCTTGGAGCCCTGTCTGATGGAGAAGGGCAGAGATGGACAAATTGGGAGGAACTTGCATAGTCCTCTTGTTGCATCATGCTGATATGGGGGTGAACTCAAACACTTTCCACACAAGCCCTACAGGACACACAAGTGAACACCACCAATGGGCAGGGGGAATCATTCTGTAGTGGTTACACATGTTTACGGCGCTGGCACCGTAAAATGAGAGGGGGTAATTTCGGATGGTTGTCGCGATAATAGGGTTTTTGTGGCAGTGCCCTTCACCAGCACCAGCCAAAAAATTTCCGGGTGCACGTAACTACAGTGACAAATGTTAAAATTGCAAACTGCACAAACTGCCATACGCAGGGGTCATGAAAATATGGGGGTGATCTAAAAAGGTTTCCACACTAGCCCAATAGGATCCAACAGTTGAAACTGTTAGGTTGTCTTTTCGGGGGTGGTTTGAAACGGGCTGTAAGAGCCAGAATTTCTTCCCCAGTGCACCACCTTCTTGAATCTCTTGGTTCCGACGATTATTGTGAAAATGGGATTTTTGTGGCACTGCCATTCATCAGCATCAATGACAAATGTGACCAGCATGTCCTTGGCCCATGTGTGCTGCAATCCTGTCTATGCAGTCTAGTTGAACCTGGGGGAGTTAGCAGGAGAAATCCATAAAGACCATAAAAATGTTGCAAAAAGTGCAATACGTACATCAAAATGTGTCATTGCACGGGGCTGCAATCGAAATTCTGAGCTGCCACCCCCCCCCCCATTTCAGCTAGACTGCACACACACGATCGCAGCACACTGATAGCATCCAACAATTGAAACTGTTAGGTTGTCTTTTCAGGGGTGGTTTGAAATGGGCTGTAAGAGCCAGAAATTCTTCCAAGTGAGAGGCCCCCAGTCTCACTGCAGTGCACCAGCTTCTGGAATCTCTTGGTTCCGACGATTGTTGTGAAAATGGGATTTTTGTGGCACTGCCATTCATTAGCACCAATGACAAATGTGACCAGCATGTCCTCAAAATGGGCTCAAAATGTGCGCTATTGTCCCATTTGAGCACCCCAAATGGTCCAGGATCTTTTTTGGAAAAACACATTTTTGACCCATTTTTGACCCATTTTTGTCCACAAAGTGGCCCATTGTCAAGGCTTTTTGGGACCTTAGAGGGGCCAAAATGGCTCACAATGGGCCCAAAATGGGCTCGTTTCTCTTTTTTTTTTCTACACCCCAAATGGTCCATGCTCACTTTTGGAAAACTGTGTTTTTGACCCATTTTTGACCCACTTTTGGCCCCAAAACGGCCCATGTTCAAGGCATTTTGGGATTTTCCACGGGCCAAAACGCGTCACCAAAGGCTAAACGGGCTAAAAACACTTCTTTGAGCATCCCAAGTGGTCTAAGGACAATGTTGGAAAACATCATTTTTTCCGCCCCACGGACCATGATGGACCCATTGTTGGCCCCCACTGTGCGCGGCCCGGGCTGCCCTCTAGCTCCACCAAGTGACTTGGTACGGAGGTCTGGGCGTCTCGTTGGGCGAGTTCAAGGCTTGGAAACCACAAAAAGTGAAGGGTTTGTAGGTGGACTAGGTGCCCTCGGAATTTGGATTTGAGCCACGTAACCCAAGATACGGCCCGCTCTTGGTTTTGGGGCCGTTTGACACGAACAGCACATTCTAGGCCATGTTTGGCCATTTTTGGGCTGTTTTTCGGACATATCGTGGAGTTAGAGGGCAACAAAGGGCTCTTTGTCACGGCGAGGTCAAGGCGCATGTGGAGCGTAGCAACTGTTTCCCTTTGTTTGGCCATTTTGAATGGGTTTCAGGGCTGTTTTGGGCCAAAAAGGACTGTTTTGGGGCAGAAAATGCGCAATTTTGGGAGTCCACCTCCCGATTTGGCGCCACCGCCCCGGGGCGCCACCGGTGAGTTTTTGGCTCAAAACTTGGATTTGGCAAGGCCACCGCCTAGGCTCTAGGATGGCTAGATTATGGGAGGATCCGAGGCGTTAGGACGGAGCAACGGCCAAAACGGGAATGTGAAGTGCTTGCTTGCTTGTTGCTTGTTGTTGTTGTTGTTGTTGTTGTTGTTGTTGTTGTTGTTGTTGTTGTTGTTGTTGTTGTTGTTGTTGTTGTTGTTGTTGTTGTTGTTGTTGGCTAAATTAAAGGGGACAGGGGTGTAGTAACGGGCCAATGAGAGCTCACCCCCCTGTTTGGCCCCTCCCTCCCCCGGGTCTGGTGCCCCTCCGGGGCTTCCTTGCTCGCCCGGAATACATTCGCATGTGCACGGGTAAACGCCGTTAGCATCCCGTTTTGGGGGGAAGGGGGCCTTTGGCCCCCTTCCCAAATATTGACACTTCGCGTCTACAACATGCTGACAGTGTCTAGAATTAGCATACCGCGTCTACTTGGGGCAGACAGTGTCTACAGACTATGGACCGCGATTCCTATGGTCCATGGGTAAACGGGAGGGTTGTACGGATAAACAGAGTGGCATTCGGTGTAAAATGTGCATATTCTTGCATATTGGGCGCCCTGCCCCAGGGGCAAACACGGGGGGGGGGGGGCAAAGCTCTCATGGACCATATATGCATTTATGCGTGTGTGTGAGTGTCAGTGCGAGTGTCTATTTTTTTAGGGCTATTTTTTTGAGTGTTTGCGTGAGTGTACCCCAAAAAAGTCAAATTGCTTATTTTCGCTTCCCACTCCTTTTTGGGCATTCCTGGGTTATTCAGCCATTGTGGCCCAAGCGGAGACCTTAAGGAACCCAAGTTTTTTTTGATATGCCCACTTGTGGGCCATTGCTGATTTTCTCCCCCACTCTAAAGCGTTGGGCACTACCCAGCACTCGCTGACACTCAACAAAAAAAATTCTGGGGGTGCACTCGCGCTGACATTAAAAAAATATACAAAATGTGTATTTTTTTTCTGAGTGTCACGTGAGTACACTCCCCTGACACCTGTCAGCACTCGCGTGACACTTCCCCCTGTGGCACAGGCGAGAAGGCTGAAAAGGAGAGGGCAGGGCTTGGGGAGGGCTGCAGGTGTCTACAGATTGGAGGATACATCCCCAGCAATTCAGTTGTTGCACAACAACAACAACAACAACAACAACAACAACAACAACAACAACAACAACAACAACAACAACAACAACAACAACAACAACAACAACAACAACAACAACAACAGCAACAGCAACAGCAACAACAACAAAAACGACAACAACAACAACAACAACAACAACAACGACAACAACAACGACAACAACAACGACAACAGCAACAACAACAAAAACGACAAAAACATTAAGTTTTTGGGCTACAGCCATGTGTGGCTGAAACCCCCCCCCCCCCGTCAACTGGCTCTGTGTTACATTTGCCACCATCAGTGGTGGTGAGCACCAAACTTCACTGACATGGGAATGTTTGAGTGTGAACCAATGCGGGCACCGGTATGGGAGGGGCAGAATCAGCGCTTGTGACCGAGGGACAACTGTACCATTCTCACCTGCCAACATTATTCCCCCCCAGTCGCTTGGGACAAGCAATGCAGACAATTTGTTCCTGACAACCCAAATCAATGCGTACAAACGGAAACACCAATCGGCACACTTACTACCCCCCCCCCCCCCCTTGTTGAGAACTTTCTGCTGTGCCTGACCGCCAACGTGGTTCATGCAGCATCTCAATGCACATGGTTCGTGGCGGCCCATCACAAGTCGTTTCAGTCCCAGTTGACAGCCGTATGCAGGACACCGTCTCATCCCCAATGTGCAAAGCTGCCCTCATTGCCTTCCTGGCCCTCCTACTCGGGTGGGGGTGGCTGCAGAACGAGGCGCCCAAGTCCAATCTCGCATCCCAATGGCACGCCGCGCCAACCGCCCGCACCCTCCCCAAAGCGCTCCAGCAGCCGCGGATGCCCCTGCCCGCCCTCGCCGCCAGCGGGTCGCCGAGCGTGCGACGCCCCGCGGGCCCGACCGAACGCCCCCAGCAGACCGCCCAAGAAGGCCCCGACTTTTCGCGCGTCCCGCATCAGTCTCCATCCGGAGGCCCGCGGTGGCGCGCCGGCCTCGGAGTCCTGGCGGCCGCGGGTCTACTGGTCGCGTGCGCCTGGGGCCGGCGGCAAGTCCAGGCCCGCACGGGTTTGCGCCCGCTGCAATGGGAAGAGTGCAGCGCCACATGGGCCCTGTGCACGTACTCCGCGCGGGCTGAGTCATCGCCCCGCAGATCGCGGAACCCGATGCCTTGGGATGATGAGGAAGGGGGAGGCCGCCGGTACCCGGTCGTCCGGGACTTCGCCGACGATGACGCGTACGCCAGACCTTCGAGGGGCGGGCGGAGCCGGCAGTCCCGCGGCGACGCCCGGGGCAAGGGCAAGGGCAAGGGCAAGGGCAAGGGCAAGGGCAAGGGCGAGGCCCCCGGCGGCGGCGGCGACGGGGGGGCGGCCCGGACCTTCGGCACGCAGTGGGGGCCCTCCACGCCGCTGGTGGCGGGCGTGGACTACCTCTACGGCGTCGCGCCGGTGCTCAACGCGCTGCGCGCCGGCCGCCGGAAGGTCCACCGGCTGTACATCCAGGACACGCTGGTGGAGGACCCCAAGGGGAAGAGGTCGCCGCGCAAAGAGAAGTTCGCCCTCGCGGAGGTCCAGCAGCTCATGGCCGAGGCGGACCTGCCGGTGGAGGTCACGAACAAGGGCGACCTCAACAACATGACCAACAACAAGCCCCATCAGGGCCTGGCGCTGCAGGCCGACCCCCTGGAGTGCGTCCCCCTGCCGGAGATGCCGCCGCCGGCCGCGGGCGCGTGCTGGCTGGCGCTGGACGAGGTCACGGACCCGCAGAACCTCGGGGCCCTGCTCCGGTCGGCGCACTTCTTGCGGGCCGCCGGCATCGTCGTGAGCGCCAAGAACTCCGCGCCGCTCAGCGCGGCGGTGAGCAAGGCCAGCGCGGGGGCGATGGAGGTCCTGCCGGTGCACTCCACGCCCAACATGGTCAAGCTCCTGAGCCAGGCGCACGACAAGGGCTACCGCGTGGTCGGGACGGCGCTGGGGCCCCGCACGATGCCGCTGGAGGCCCTCCCCCGCGACGAGCCCACGATTCTGGTGCTGGGCAACGAGGGGTACGGGCTCCGCACCAACATCCTCAAGGCGTGTACGGCGCTGGTGCGGGTGGGGCCGCTGGCGCCGCGCGGCGACATGGTCGACTCGTTGAACGTGAGCGTGGCCGGGGGCATCATCCTGCACCACCTCCTGAGCGGGCGGGACGCCGAGGGACAGGCGGACGGGGAGGGCCAGGGGCTGGACGAGGATTTCGAGGCAGTGCAGGAGTCGGGCGTGGACCTGGTGGAGGAGGATGGCGTTGGCGTTCAGGAGGGATAGGCCACGGGGGGCAGGCCGCTGTGTTATATATGACTCCCCCAAGACAGCGGCAGACCAGAGCCGCTGTGTTCAGGCGGACGTGCCGGACGGGGCCTCCATTTCATGCCCCACCACCAAGCGCGGCTGGAGCACGGTGGCGGGTACCTCACCTTTTGAGGCCCGAACCTCCTGTTATTCGTGAGCACATCTGTGGGCAGAACGCCCGGGGGTTCCCACTAATCTCCGGGCAAAGGGCTGCAGAGTGGAACAGAGCACCCCCCCATCCCTCCACCCCTGAAAGCCACAGGGAACAGGCAGTTGTGTTGTCCCCCGGACAGCGGCAGACAAGCGCCGCTGCGTTGAGACTTAAGTTTCAAATGTGGCCCTCAGTGCGTGTCCCACCGTCCGATTCCGAGGCCATGGCTGAGCGACGACACTAACCCCCCCTGAGTCCCCCCCCCCCCCTCTATGTCAGCAGAGGGAGAGCTGTCCCACTCTCATCTTCAAAACACGTTTGCCCAGTCGCTTGGGACAAGCAAAGCAAACAATTTGTTCCTGAAAACCCACACCAGTGCATACACCCAGACAGGGACCTTGGCTCGGCAGCAGCACCGTGGCACAAATGGTGAAGGGCGTCATCACAGGGAGGTCGTGGAGACCTTCATCATGGATCCGGTTACATAATTTAGATGCAACCACCCAAACAAGGGGCAGCATTCAGGACTGGCTCAACATTGGAGTCTGCTGCTTCACTTTGTCCTCCGCTCAAGCACCCGGAATGCCTGGAATGTAGTGCAAACGGGCAGCAGCCATTCCGCTTCAATTGATCGGCGACCCCGTACGTTGGCGACGCATCGTGACACCAGACTTTAGTTCATATATCGTGCCCCGTTTTCCCGAAAGCTGCAGCAACGTGCGGATCAGACGTCAGGCCCCTGAAGTGGTGCCACGTGATGCAGGCGCCTGCGGCATTTGGCTGTGGACACACTTGGGAGCTCATGCCCCAAAATCCGAAATGGTGTTTTCCCAATTTGGGGGGGCGAAGAAGGTAGTCGACCTCGGGGCCGACAACATTGGATCCGACGCCGCTTCAGTGACCAATCTTTAGCCCGACTGTACCCCATTCTTCTCACCTCTTGAAATATGTGACATTGCAGAAGGGGAAGAGAGCGGTGTGGAAATGATGTGGGGTCAAGGGGATACAGCGCTTTGTTGGCGCACAGGTACACATCAGACTCGTAGGTGTATGTATGTGGCGTGCTAAGCACTCACTTCCTGGCGGTTGGCACGCTGACCGCTGCTTATGTGCCGTTTGAAGCAGCTGCAACAGAACAGGCGTTTTGGCATCGGGCATCAGTCCTTCAACAGATGTGGCTTTGATGCAGGGAAACTGCGGCGCTGTCAACAGAAAATCTTCCAACTTGATCAGCCAGGCAATGCTGGTAACGAGGGCGTTGGCATTTGTTTGGCTTCTGTGCCTTTTTGCTCAGTCCTGTCTATGCCGCTGTCCATGTGAGGCTGTGGGCGCCTATGAGGGCACAGCCCTGGGCATCGATCCGAGTCGTGAGGTTGGCATCGTCCGCCAAATAGAGGAACATCTTGTCCACCTGCAGGGCATTGACACTGTGAACAAGGGACTGAGTTGGTGCCCAACCCGCAACTTGGGTGCTTGAAAAGGAGTGATGCCTGCAGAAGTGTGTTCTTTACCCCCCCCCCCCCCCCATGTAATAGCCACGCCCTTGTCCAAGCTACAGTAGGCGTAGGGACCGTATTAATTTGGGACTTTTGTGTAGCTAATGCAAGGGGGGGGGGTACAAAGATACTAGGGATGCAGATTCGCCCTGAATTTAATTTGAATTTGTACCGAATTCGAAATCGTGTGAATTCCAGCGAATTCGATTTCAATGGACTCATAATGATAGTTTCTAAAATTTTCCTCCGAATTCGAGCGAATTCGTACTGAATTCGAATTCGTGCGAATTCGAACCCCCAACCCTAAAAGATACCTGGTCGTCACATCCATGCTTTGGTCAAATACACAAACTTGCTATGGTAAATGGTTGTGCTCACTTTTCCAGCCACAAACAGCACCAGCATCCTCAGATTGGTACACGACAGGGCAGGGGAGCATTTGCAAGTTGCGAGATTCGCGAAATTGTGCAATTCCGCTGATTTTGGAATCTTGGCGAAATTTTGCGAAATTTGCAAAATCCTGCCCTTCTTGAGTGGCACCTACAATAATGCATTGCTGCATCTTAGCCTGTCTTTTTTTCTAACGGGTGTATGAGACAGGGTAGAGTTTCTGGCTCCCCAATTCTTTGCGAAATTTTTGTGCTCAGTTTGTTCGGTGTTTTTGAGGATTTGCACAGGTATACGTTAGGCTGTGCTTTTGCCCACTTGCATCTTTGCACTCACCCTTGGCCCCTCACAAAACAATTGAACGCACTGGCTCTTGCTGCTGATCATGCTGCGGCAGATGCCCCTGCCAAAAAAAAAGCCCAAGTTGAACTACGGAGCGAAGAGTACACTTGAATCCCATGCTTGGCAGTTCAAACACAGATTATTTGGTATTCGCAGCAACACAATGTGGTGCAACGTCTGTGACAAGCCTGTGCAACATGAGCAGAAATGAACAGCATTAAAGCATATTCAAACGACACAATGGACAAATTAGCATATGGGGGATTATGCTATGCATAGTTTTAAGCCAAAGTGTCCCTAACTAGCACTGACCCCCCCCCCCCCCCCGGCCTGCTCAAGCATGGGCTTGTCTAAGCACGATGGCTGGGTGTTTTGGAAGTGTGGTGCGCGGAAAAGGACCTCTCCTTGTTGAGGACGGACCTACAGCACTTAATAGAGCAATTGTATTCGTGGTTTGAAGGTGGTATGTTTTTGCAAAAGGCGCCGGCGCCGGGGGTCTATCCGGCGAGGACCACAGTGGCCCCGTCGGACCAAAAAGAAAAGAAATGGGGGCAGTATCGTGATGGGGTAGTCAAGCGGCTGGCAGTTTTAGAGGAAGAGGGATGGACTTTAGTTTACACGGATGGTTCTGCAAAGCAAGTGCGGGGCTGGTGGCAGGTGGGATATGCCGCGTGGTTTGGGGAGGGGAATGCAAGAAATGTTGGGCTGCCGGTGCCGACGGGAGAACGCCACGGCATGAGCAGGGGGGAGTTACGAGGGGTTTTACACGCACTGGAACAACGTTAGGCGCGGGAGAGAATGGTGGTAATTCTGGACTCGGAGTATGTTTATAAGGGTATCACATAATGGTCGGTAAAGTGGCATCGGCATGGGTGGTGTGTAAAGTCTTAGGAGGTGGGGCACTGGGACATGTGGGAGACAATTTTTGATTTGCGAAGGGAGGCGGGTCCTTTTTGCAGTTTGTCTTGACACCGTCCCATATGAAGGTCAAGGGGAACGATTTGGTGGATTCGCTGGCTAAAGAGGGCAGGCTGCAACACCCTCACAACAAAAAGCGGCGGTCTGCAGAACCACAGCCAGTTCAGCTGTGGGAGGACGTCGGGCTCTGTCCACTGAGGTCAAATGTTTCGTCCTCATCGGGGGTGGGATCCACAAAGCCGTCCGTCTTGGCGGGGGAACGATCCAGTATAGGGGACTCGCAGACGTCCACTGGCGTGTCCGAAGCGTCGACGGACTCTTTGGCATCCGATGGGGCGAGCGACTCCAGTGCAGACAGTTTGGGCTTCAGCATAGGAGTCAGTGATAGGTGAAGAGAGCGTAAGAGGGCGATGTAGGGACAAGGATCACTCAACCCTGCTAGGCACGTGACTTGAGTAACCAGGGAGGAGGGGCAGATGCACGGGATGTGCACGCACACATGACGGCGGCTCCGCCGCCTTGCTGGAACGGTGAGGGCGGCTTCGCCGCGTTTGGACGATTCATGTGCGCGGCTCTGCCGCGTTTGCTGGTACTGTGGACAGTGATTTCCTATCCCGGTGGGATACAGGGGGCGATGGCCATTCTCGGATTATGGCTAAGCATGGGGACCACGTCTGACCGTTGTTTTTCTGCTTTTTTTGGACCACGGTGTTCGTGATCAGAACTGTGACGTGATGTGGTTGTGTTCTCATTGTATAGGGAAAGAGGGGCTGGGTCATGTTTGAGGTAGTTCCTCCTGCTCATAACAACATTCTGCTTTGGCACTGCAACCCAATACTGTTGGTTTTGGTGATTTTCAGCTGTGGCTGATGTTGCTTTTGATTGTATGGTTGTTACGTACACCCAATTCACCGTTGAACATGTGCCTGCCAGTATTGTTGGTCCTTCTACTCGTGGGGGTGATTTTATTAATTTGAGAGGGTACAAGCGGAATGAGTGTGAGACTGAGCATCATGCTCCTTTGGACTGTGTCCTCTTCCCAATCCGCACCTTCCCCATCACCTTCGGAGGCCTCTCCAACATGAGGGCGGTCGGCAACGTGGAGTGCATTGCACCCGGTCGGTGCTGGTCAGCCCCACCTACTTCGCCTCTTGGCTAGGAGCCACCACTGATGTTTGATAATTATTTTATTTATTTTATTATGAACAAGTTCGGAAACTTGGCAAATAGTAAAAGTTCATTGGAGTTTGGTTGGCTGAGGGGTCTGGGGCAGGGTTCAGACATCCATTGGTCTGCAGGATTTACTGGTAGACTGCACTTTTTCTGGTGCTTTTCTTGCAAACTACCATTTTTTAATGGGTGGACAATTTGTACAATTTCTCCTGGTCGGTTACAGTTTTTCTGGGGGTCTGTACACGTTTTTCTGGTGAACACTTCCCAAGGAAACTTCCATTGCCACACCGGAAGTTGCGACTAGGGCTATCATACAATTCCGGTGGTTGGGGGTTATGGTGTTTCGGCAAATGCAAGTCCTGTAATTACACTAATACCTCCCCCATCAAAATGACATCACGCATGCATGATATCATTCTGCCCCACTGAAATGACGTCCCGCAGAATGCTTCCCATTTGACCCTGTTTGTCTCATGTACGGTTCGTACCTCCTCTTCTTGGTCCTGTTCCCCGCTGTGGGCAGTGCCCCTCATGGAATACGACAGCACACGTGCCCCAACGCCTCGTTCCACTGCCCCACCCACAACACGTGCTGCCCGCACGCCGATGGCAGCTACGGCTGCGTGACGTCCGAGGCCGGCAACGGGACTGCCCAATGCTGCTTGGGGGCCTCGGGCCTCGCATGCCCCACAGGCTACCAGTGCACCGCCTACCGCACGCACGCTACGGCATGCGTTTCACCCTCTGGGCCACTGCCAGACCCAGTCCTGTCCGCCGAGTGGCCGTATCCCGAGGGCATGGCCGGGTGGCAGTTGCCGTACCCCACCTGCCAGGCCCTCACGGGGCCGGAGCCTGTGTTCCAAATGCCGCTCGTGGGCGGGCTCGGCTTCCCGTACTACTCCAATGTCGGCGCGCTGGGCAGTGCTGGTGCTGCAGCAACGGCCGCCGGCGTCCGGAGCGCGGACGTGGAGGTGGCGCTCATCGTGCAGCACGGGGCCAACCGCAACGCCGACGACTACTTCTGCTCAGGCCTTCGTGCGGCGTCCCTCCAGACGGTTGTGGCGGCGTCCGCTGTGGCTGTCATTGCCCCGCGATTTATGGAGCCGGCGGATGCGCCGCCCTTGCACACCGCCTGGTGGAACGGCACATTCCCCGCGGGCTGCTGGCGGGCGGGTGGGGAGACGGACCCTGCGGCATCCACCACCGCTGCTACAATCAGCAGCTTTGCGGTCCTGGACCAGATTGTGCAGGTCTCCTTGCAATGCCAAAGTGTCGAGTTTGGCGACCGTGGGTGAGGGGCATGCACACCTGATGGGCACCGTGCGGCTTTTGGGGACTCCCCCCCCCCCCCCTTGTAATAGCTACGCCCTTGTAATAGCTACAGTAGGCGTAGGGACCGTATTAATTTGGTACCTAATTTTAATTTGGTACAAGTGTAGTGCAGCCGCATAACACATGGGTTTGGTGACAATTTTGCCAGCTACATAGGGTCATGGACACATTTGTTGTGAGTGTTTGCCCACTTGAACCTACATAGCTCTGATTTGGGGGATATTTGTGTACTATACGTGGGCGGAGGTTAAGGTGCACTCATACCATGCATTCTCTCACGTGTATGTCAGTAGTTGTATGTGTCGTGCGCAAGCCACGCCCTTGTAATAGCTACAGTAGGCGTAGGGACCGTATAATTCCGTACTTTGGCGTAGCTATTACAAAGGGGGGGGAGGGTACCCTCTTGTGCTGGCACGGTCTGTCCGACTGCCATCTGCTGCCCAGTTAGGAGCACAAGACTGCATGTATGTGAGGCGATTTTAGTGGGAAGATGCAGCTGAGACAAGCATGTACGGGGGGAGGGTCACCGCTCTGGGCCATGCCTAGCCGCCCCGAACCAGTGCTATCGCAAGCACTACCCCAGAATTTCCTTGCGTTGGGGAGCCCCATACAGCAGCGGTTATGTAGCCACGTGAGTCCTCCCCATTTTGGCAGCCCTGATACAGCAGGGCCTATGCGGCCAGTCCAGTCCACCCCGCTTCGGGGACCTCGTTGCAGCAGGGGTTCTGGGGCCACTTTGATGCCTACATCTGGCGTGGCAGTGTGAACGAGTTCCATCGGTCCGTGCGGGTTGTGTCTGCTCGGCACAGCATTCTGCTTGAGAGTGCAAGGCGATGGTCCCCCGTCCCCCTGGCCAAGCAACGCCCTGATGTGGGGGCTCTTCACGCAGTGTGGGGGTATATGTGGAATTAACAGCGGGTCGTGTTTTGTGCTGTTGTCTTGGGCGTTTTAGGCGGGTGCTTCCTGGGATGGTTCACTGGTGTTTGGCCCGTGATGGTTAGCACGGTGCGCGCGACCCTGTGTACAACTCCTCCGATGACCACCCCCCGAGGGGCTTGGGTCCAGTTGGGTTGGCCGGACAGAGGTACGCTTTGCGGGAGCCCTTCTGATCACTCGTCTTTCTAGGCCTTGCTGTGGAACCGTGCGGCCTATCCGAAGCTCCGGCTTGTGATTCTCGCCGGCCACAGCTCCGGCGGGCAGATCGTGCAGCGGCACGCACTGTTCACACGACTGCCTGCGGGGCCTGTCTCCGGCGTTGCACTGCGGCACGTCGTGGCCAACCCGTCCTCCTTCGCGTACCTCGACCCCCGGCGCTGGGTGGAGGGCGCCCTGCGGCCCCTGACGCCCGCCGAGCGCGCCCAGTGCCCAATGTACGACTCGTGGCATTTTGGCATCGGGGACGGCCTGCCGCCGTTCTGCCGGGGCACGGGCGTGCGCAACGCGACGGCCGCGTTCCCGACCCGCGACGTCCGCTACCTCCAGGGCAACAACGACACGTGCAACGAGGCCTTGGTGCCGGGCTGCCACAGCCACGGGCTGGAGACCACCTGCATGGACATGCTGCAGGGCCGGTTCCGGCGGGAACGAGGGCTGCGGTACTACCGCTACCTGCGTGAGTTCTTCGGCGGGCCCACACACAGGCTTTACCTCGTGCCCGACGTTGGGCATGATCACGCGCTGATTTGGGAGCGCAGCCTCGACGAGATGTTCCGCAACTGAACAGGGCCCACAGGGAACGGGGAGGCAGAGGTGTACATATGAATCAGACTGTGAAATGTGATCATTATCGTGAAACCAGAAGTGCTGTGAACCGAGAACTGGGACTCCAACCCACGACCTGTCAGTCGAGACTTTGGGGTGCCTTGGTACACAGCATACATCTGTTGTGAAGTGTGCCCAGGCATTTCTCCGACACCATTGCAGCATAACACACGTTTGGGTGGCCGTTGTGCCCGTGTGCTGCACACAATCCCACGCGGACACCATCCCGTCTCGACACCGCATTGGCTCTATCATCTCTGTTACGGTGCAGTGGTGAGTGTACGTGATTGCAAGGCCAGGGACAGGTTCGGCCAGATCGTCCTTTCCTCCCCCCCCGTTTGCGCTGGCAGGTTTGGACAAGCCATTGTGGACCAGCTGCTAGGAATTCGGTGAAGCAGTGAGAGGCACCAACTGGGCAACGGAGCCTGGATGCACGAAGATGTGCCGCCATGGGGCTGGATACACGAATGTGTGGGCGCGATTCGGGGTGTGTGGATGTACAGATGCATGGGTGGGATGGGCCCAAAGACCCCGCTGCAGGTGGGTGGGGCCTGGTAGCGTAGGAAGTTCTGGTCCTGACGGGAGACCGTCACTGTTTTACTGCCAGAACACATCCGGGCCGCTCCTGCTGTGTATCCTTGCTGACAGTTGATATTTTCACATGGTGCGCATAGCCTGCATGTCACCAGTCATTGCTTGTGTGTCAGGAGATTCGATTGCATTCCATATTTTCCAGACCCGGGCCCCATGCCCACTGCCCCAAGACAGTCACCAAAACGGAGCATGGATTGTGGCTAGATATCCCTGCCGCGGTGGAATGGTCGTCCGAGTAGTTCCTTTTGTGCCTTGGCGGAAATTGAGAATGCATCTTGATTCAATTTTCTTCGTTGCAGCCCCATGTAAATAAGAACGGCAAAAATGGCATACTCAGGTTTGCAACACTTTCCACAAAAAGCGAAGATTGCGCCAATACAAGTACGCCGTTTGCATGTACTCAGATCTGGGAAAAAGAATACTTGGCTTGCAAACACACACCAACTTCCTGCAAGAGGTTCAGCAATTTTCGTTTGCAAAACATGCGGAAATTCATGCATCCAATCTTTCAGCAGCGGTCCAGACCCAATTCTAACAGTTCAACAGCTTTAATTTTTGGCAAATTGTGCATAAACCTGCGCAACCTGGGCTCCAAACTTCCGTCTTTCGGACCCTGGCTGCACAAGCTTCCGAGAAGATTTCCAAGGGATGGGGGGCGGAGGGCAGCTGTGGATAGTACCAAGTCCCTTTGCAGCTGAACTTCTTCGGCTGATAGCTGAGACGGGTCATCTGGTTGGGCAGCCCACCAGCTGATGGCCTGAACAGATGGACCAGTCTCCATGTGCTGCTTACCATATCAACGTTGGCACAAGGGACACACGTGGCATCTCCATTATACTTTGTACCTTCCTAAGAACAGCATCCCAACTCCTGCGGTCCTGACACCTGCTGTACCTCAGACAACGCCGTCCCCACGAATCTTCACGGTGACTGAATGTGAAGCCTATCAGTGCCAGTTGGGTAGTGGACGCCAGGGATGCAAGAGGCTGCAATTCTGAAAATGGGGACAGGGCGAGGGGAAAATTGGCTTGCGCGGGGGGGGGGGGGGGGTCGTGGGAGCCCCCCGAAGGAGGGGGGGGGGGGGTCTGGCAATGGGGCTCCTGTGACAGAACCCTTGGTAAAGTACCAATCACCTCAAAGAGAGGTTGTTCGATCAAGCGCAGGCGTGGGCGTCGTATACCCCCCCTTTTTTGGGGTCATTCACGTAGCATAACCCAAGGCACGGTGTAATAATTTGTAGTTGGAAGGCTCCAAGCAATGGGGATGCACCTTCCTATCGCAACAACTCATGGTCGAATGGTAGCGCAGCCAGCTGCTGTTTTTGCGGTCGGCGGTTCAAATCCTTGTCAGGCGGATGCCAACGACGGTGCCGCCGGCATGTGCACTTGACCGGGGTTGGAACCGCCGACCAAAACGTCCATTGCCCGCTGCACTACCATTCGGCCACTGCCAGTCATGGCAAACAGAGCCTCCCCACTGCTTGGATCCAAGTCTGCTACTGACGAAAACCCAAACTGTGTGTTTCTCTCTAACGGGACGTGAATACCACCACTGCTCCCCCCCCCCCCCCTCAATGGAAGTTCAACTTTATTTGCCACCATCTATGACCTTTTTCAAGGCCCCGTCACGGGAGCCAAGGAGGGGGGGGGGGGTCCGGGAAAGGGGCTCCAACGACCCCCCGCCCGCGCAAGCCAATTTTCCCCCACCCCAGGCATTCCACTCTCACCAACCACACACGCCACCCTCCAACCCCCCACCCCCTGCAACAACCACACAGGCACACCTTCGCACAACACAACCGAGTTAGTGAAACTGGAAGTTCCAACCGGCAAACACACTGCACTGTTACATCTCCCCCTCCCCCCCAGAAAGGTTCGGCAGCTAACTCTGAGGTGGGGTTGTCATGAAACAGCTCAGGTGCGTCCTGGATAAAACTGGTCCAGCGGGAGTACTCATGTAGATCAGGGCCCTGAGCAGAACTGTACGAGGCAAATGGGGCGGCCAATAAATTGTGATCACGGTGTTGAGTCCCTGAGCTTCTGTGGACTTGCTCATCCTTTTGATTTTCACCAAAGTCTCAGTGTTAGCGTTGGAATGCTGGGCAGTGCCCTCACCCCTCCCCTTGTAGCCCCCCTGGAGATCCCGTGACATCTTCAGGAGGTAGGTGTCCCCAGAGCGAGGGGGAAAGTGGGACCACACACGCTGAGAATGTGTCAAACAAGGGATTCTGTGGGAATGGAGAACTGCAAAGGAGGACAAATGAGTGCAGGTTTAGGCGTGTTGGTATTAGTTGTGAAAACAACGAAGCCACACCTCAAGGCATCCCTGTGGCATGCCCTGGAAGTGCAATGATCCTTGAACCAAAGACAAAGGGTGCGTTGTGATTTTGGTACTCAGGTCGTTGTTTTCTTTGATTGTGATTGGTTGTCAACCCATGCTGCACTGTGGCCCAACGGCCCTCCAAGGTTCTTTGGCAGTGGTGTCGTGATCCTACAACGACTAGGCAAAGGGTGCATTTTGATGCAGGTATTCCTCTAGGGATCCCAAATGTGCGGTGCGATACGTGGTGCGTGCGTGGTGCACTGTCTTTGTGGGTGCTGCCTTTTTTGCTTGTTCAGGTGGCAGTCCCATGTTCAGCCCCTCGTGCTTTTTCTCAGCACCTCACTGGCCCTTAACCCCCCCCCCCCCCCGGTGAGCCCGCCTTCTGTGGCTCTGTGATAGGGTGCCAAGCAGACTTACGATGGCTGTTACGATGGTAGACAACAGCCACAGGTGCCTCAACCCCACCCCTTTTGGAAAACAGCAACCCACAATGAGAGGTGCACACGTTTTCCACGAATGCACACATGGCGAGGGGCTGGGTGTGTGCCATCAATGCTTGGTTAGTATTCAAGTGGGGAGGTCTCTACATTTGCTTGTCGTACATCACACCACTTGTTTGTGGCCTTGAAATTGTTCTACATTTTTTTTTCAATGTCTTCGTAAGCGGCATCTACGGCCAACCAGGCGCCATACCATCTCAGATTCATCTTCATCTTCTTCATTAGGCTTATTGCTTACATCCGCGGATGAGGATGAGGACGAGGACGAAAACGAGGTGGAATCCTCTACGGAGTAGACAATTAAATTGATACCATTGCCTTGTAGAACTGGGCACCCCATGAGGTAGTGAATCGAAACGCGAAATCGCTGAAACGGTACCTTGCGGGCTTGGGCACCCTGCGAGGTACAGCCCTCTTTGGTGTGATGGCTATGCCAAAGAATGCATCCTTCTCCTCTCATCATGAAGCAACGGCCTCCCCTCGCAGGGGTGGCCCACAACCACCATTGCATTGGTGAGGAGGTGGGGTGGAGGCCTCCATTGTTGTATGCTTAACGCCGAGGCCAATGCGTCCCTGCCAACTTGAAAATCCTTAGAAACCTCGAAAAACAGCATGCAAAAGCAAGCATGGCACGTGGTGTGCACGGGGATCCCCCCTTGTTGTTGACTACTAAGCCACGCCCCAAGGTGCCCCTCAAGCACGCTTTGATGGTGCAAGAGTTCTCCATTACTGGTCCAAGGGCGCGGTGTGATTTTATTGATTCTCTAGTCATGCTCCAAGGCACCTCTCAATCACACTTTTGTGGTGCAAGCTTGTTGCAACCAAGGACAAGGGGCACATTGCACTGTTGGTCTTTTTTTGAATTGATTGCGAAGCCATGCTCCCAGGCGCCCTTCCAACACGATTTGACTGTTTAACCCTTCCCCCCCCCCCCCCCCCTTGCGCATGCACGGCCTTGTCTAAGCGAGGGGTGGGCGTTGAACCGCCGTTTTGAGGAAATTTTGGACCACTGTTTTTGTGGTCCGGAATGGAGGATTGGGCGTTTGTAGAGCGTTTGTACAGGGAAAGAGGGGCCCAGTCATGTTTGTGATAGTGCATTGTGTTCATAACAACATTGTACCACACATTGCAACTGCATGTTGTTTGTTCTGATGTGATTTTCAGCCATGGCTAACAATGTTATTCCCGGCATGGCTGGCATATGCGTTCGGAGCACTGGGGAACATGTGTCTGCCAATATTTTTGGTTCCTCTCGTCATTGGGACAACTACATCCATTTGAAGTACATGCGGAATGGGAAGGAGATTGAGCACAATGCCGCTTTTGATAAAGGGCTCTTCCCCATTCGCAGCCCCTCGCCATCCCCATCTGAGGGCTCCCCCAACTGTTTGTTGCCACATGTGTTGCGCGCATGCATGGCCTTGTCTAAGCACGGGGTGGGTGTTGAACCGCTGTTTTGACCTGACTTTTGGAACCACGGCCGTGCTTACGCAAGGCGGGGGGGGGAGGGGTATAGTTGCTCCAACCAAGACCAAGGACACATTGTAATGTTTGAATTGATTACCAAGCTGTTGTCACCTGTGCTCCAAGGCGTCCCTCAAGCATTTTTTGACTGTGATGGAATAATCTTTTTTTTCAATCCTCCACCTAGGGCATGAAGAAACACACCCAAACACAACACATCCCTCTCAACATCAAGACATGCTTGAAGGTGCCTTGGAGCATGGCTTGGCAATCCGTAGTGTTTAGGCCAAGGGTGGGGGGAGGAGCTACGGTCAGTTGAGAACGATGTTTGTCTGGTGCGTTGGACTTAGTGTAGGTTCTGAGGATAGTGGCAATGGAACGAGCCCACTGAACTGTGCATCTGGGGTCTTCTTTCGTCCCCGTGAAGGGTGCTTTACACCGTGTCACTGAAGAGCTTTTTGCTGTTAGTGTTGTTGCTGTGCAGCCCTGTACCACAGGGTTTCGGGTTTTCCATCAGCATCTGCATCCCGCAGCATGAGGCCACGTCATATCCCCCCCCTCCCCGACACCCCATTGGCATGATGGACAGAAGGCAATGACAGCCGTGGGGCAGGCGTGGCCAGAGCCTAATGCGGACATTGCAAGCTGACCTTTTGAGGCCCCAACACCCCAACACCCCCCCACCTCCAAGGGTCCCTGGGCCTGGCCAGGCGTGGGTCTGACCTGACCGTAAGTACTGAAGGCACTGGAAGGAAAATGCTGCGCATGGCGGCCTATGACAGGACACAGGTGGCCATCACGCTCGGGACACTCCCTCACGTAGGGACCCCATCACACGCCCCTCGATAATGGTTTACGGCAGCAAATATGCCTCCACCGCACACACAGTGCCCATGCAGTGCCCACACAGTGCAAAGTTTGATCCATGTGTGTATGGGGCATGGGGGTGGGGTTCAGAGTGGGTGGGTGGGTCCTTGAGAATTGAACCCCTCCCCCCACTTGTGAGTGCATGTGTGGAGCATGTGCAGGACGTGCATTGGTGGAGCGCTCTTTGACCCCCATGTGAGTCTGGCATGAGGTCAGGATGATGGTCGCTATTTCGAACCCTGACATCATCCCCCCCCCCCCCCATGTGGGGGCATGCCATAAGTCGGTAGAGGTCTTTTCCTGTTAAGGACGGTCCTTTGAGGACGGCGTTTGAGCATATCTTTTCAGAGGCTGAGCTTGGCCAATTATGCAGCCATATTGATTTTTCCCCACTATGAGAACCCCGAGAAGGCCGGGGCCCTGCTGAAAAGCGGGTGGGTGGGTCCGGCTTCATCCTTGCGATGCCTGACATATTGCCAGATCCTAATGTCATCTCTTCACACCCTTCATTTTACAGTCTTTTAGGCGCCATGAAGTCCATTGCTCAGTTGATCCAAGGAGCACCCGCGACGGTCCAAGGGGCTTGGGGCACATCTTTACTTGTGGCCTTCCTTAGCCTTGTCATGCCCTACCGGGTGCTTCTTGAAACCTTGAAACTCCTCCTGAAGATGATGGTGTCAGATGACCTTGCAAATGAGGACGCAATGCCGCGCGCTAGACAGAGCTCTGTACTTCCCATATCCCTTCTACCCATGTCCCTTCTCCCAGTTGGGGGAGCTCTGAGTCTCCTGATGGTGGTCATCCTGCCGGCCCTGTCTTACAGCTGCTGTGCCTACTTCTGGACCCTGTGGAACGCCCCTGCAGACACCCGCCCTGGGCTTTCCGTCCTCAGCCAGGGCTTCAAAAAGATTGTGGACGCCACCATCCTGTGGTGGCTAGTGGTCCTGCTGACGACGGGAGGCCTCCTTCTGCTCGTCGTTCCCGGCATCATTGTCCTCTTCGGCCTTCGGTTCAGCATGTACTGCATGGCGGCGGACCCCTCCCAGTCCCCTGTGCGGGCCCTCAAGAAAAGCTGGGCCTTAGTCTGGGGTCAGTCCCAGTGGGGCAGGGTGGCCCTCCTATCTTTGGCTTGGTTCACGATCTATTTAGCGGCTTTCTTTGTTATGGGCCTGGTTCTTGGATTGTTTGGATTGTTTCTAGTCATCTTGTTCCCCTTCACTAAAACAGTGGTGGGAGTGGTGGTGTTGATCGCTGGGCACCTCCTCCAGACTGTACTTCAGTGCCTCACTGAGGCATCTTTTGTGGCTCTCTTCTGGGACCTGCGCAGCCTGGGTGTGACCGAAACTGAAACCGACTTGACCCCAACGGAGGACCCAGAAGACGCAGAACCACAAGGCGAGCCTGTACACAAGAGGTCAGCAGCACAGGACGAGGGCGAGTGCACACCAAATCCAGTTTTGTCTGAGGCTAGGGCGTCAGAGGCCATCGCGTTGACAGCTCAAGACCACTAGGGAGCAGGGTGTGCCCCAGTGCAGCATAGGCAGGGGCAGGGGAAGCCGTGATGAGGCGTAGGTCACAGTGAATGGATGAGCAGTCTGGGCCGGGGGGCGCAATGGGCCGCTCCATTGATGTGTCAGGCCGGAATTTGGCGCCGAAGATGCTGCAATTCTGTAGTTTTTAGGGCTAAGAATGGTACACTGACGCACAGTGTCATAGCAGCTCGATTGGACTTGTTGTAAATAGGGCTCTCGAGGTACACTGAGAGCGGAATGTTGAATCAGGTCCTTTGGATTTGTTGTAAATAGCAAACCACCATCTCCAGGGGAGGTTTGGACTTCAAGGAGGCAGAAGTTCAGTTGCGGGGGGTCTGGGGGATGGGGCATTCCTTTTGTTCCCATTCCTACTGTAGGGCTACCCCTGGAGCCCCGTCCCCTCCTCCCTGCTGTAATTCATCTGAACGCCAGGGTGTTAGTGACGGTTTTCAGTGACTGGGGAAAGGTGTTGTCTGCACGGTGGCCCGTTGATCAGCCTCGACATGCCTATGCCCTATTGTGATGTCCATGGCATCCTAATCTTCGCTGGGGCGTTTGCATGGATGAGATACGAACCAGACAAAAAATTTCCAGGCCTTTTCATTTCAAAACTTCAAATCTGGCAACTCTGGCACTGGAACTCAAAACACAAAGATCACACACTCATTCGTCGTTCTTTTGCACCGCTTCATTTTCCACAGACTCCCTTTTGTGGGGCTTCTCTGCATTTAGTGTTTCTGTTCCCTCTCCCTGAAAGACACACCCGCCCCCTGAAGATATCAGACTGCACCCACAGAAGTGGGCAATACGAGGGCAGGCGTGGGCAAATGACCAAAGCAGAGGATGTGCTGTCCAGGCAGACACTGTGTAAATATGCACAAAGCCGTCAAAGGTATTATGAGGTCAATTGCCCCTCCCCTGCCCCCATGCCGTGCGGCGGAGGGAAAGCAGACGGAGGGTCTGGGCGCAATGAAGGATATGGTGCTTGGCAGCGTGTCCTCGACACTGTGTACATATGCCGCCGAAGCTCTCATGTGGTAAATCAGGTCACCCCGCCCTCCTGGCAATGGCGGGGTCGCGGGTCCTCCTCCTTCTCCCCCTCCTGTCAGAACATCAACATGCAGCACAACAGGCACATGGGTGAACGAACTTGTCCACCCCAAACTCGTTGCAAAACTCTGTTTCCTGTGCCGCATACATGACACGCACACACGTGCCCACACCGCAACATGAACGTGCCGATGTGCACAATGCAAAGGGTATGTTGCGATGCTGCCATTTGCTTTTCATCGATTCCGCTTCAAAACTTCAAAACCTCGATGCATTTGAGCCGGAACGTGGTGACTGGATAATTCTAATGGCTGCCATGCCCAGTCTGTGCTGCTTACCCACGTGTTGCCTGCCACTTTTTCTTCCGCACGCATCTGCTTTTTCTCAATTTCCCGTAAATTTTCTGTGTGTCGGCTGACAACTTTTTTGGGCGTTGCAGTAGCACCTACCTCCTGTGATCCCCGCCTCACTTCATTGGGGCTCTCTGACTCCATCGGTGTCTGCTGATGTGCACAGCCCTCATCGAAGCCTGCACGAAGCCTGTGGTCAAGGGCGGTCCGGCTGTAGTCGCAGCTCTAGGCTTCCGCCTGCATGCCGGGGTGTCTTCACTCTGTGCTCATCTCGCACCGGAACTCAACAAGAGGACATGCTGTGACAAGTCTATACATCTGGCGTCCCTGTTCCCTCTGCCTGGGTACACTCGCCCCCCCGAAGGTATCATGTTACACCCGCAGACGTGGGACGTACAGAGGCGGGCGTGGCCACATGAGCGAAGCAGAGGATGTGCTGTCCACGCAGACACTGTGTATATACATGAAGCCGTCGAAGCTCTCTTGAGGTCAATCAAATTGCCCCGCCCCAACCCCCTGCCAGCACGATGCACAAAGCCCCAAACTCGTGTCAGGACTCATTTCCGGTGCGCATACATCACGCGCGCACACGTGCCCGCAATGCAACCTGAATGTGCCGACGTGGAACGCTGCGTGCACAATGCGAATGTTATGTTGTGATGCTGCCATTTGCATTCCCTCGATTCCGCTTCAAATCTTCAAACCGTTGATGCATTTGAGCCGGACCGTGGTTACTGGATCAATTTCATGGCTGTCATGCTTCTCTGGTCTGTGGGGCTTACACGCTTCTGGCTTGTTCTTCCATCTGTATCTGCGCTTTGTGAAGTTTTTCGGTGCGTTCTATCGGGCAGTAGCAGGCAAGATCCGTACATTTGGGGCTGTGCCAAGGACCCACACACCCGCGTCAGGGGCACTAAGCTCTGCACGCCTTGGGTCTCCACGGGACATCATTTTAAGAGCTTCGAAGGGAACACCACAGGGCCCGGGTTTGGTCCAGGGCCCTGCACGGTGCGCGTGTGGATAGTCCCTCCGTGTGTTGGCTGGCAACTTTGTTGGCCGTGGTAGTTGCATCTGCTTGTCCTCGAAGCGTGCGCGCGTTCTGTGAAGGTAGTTCATCAGGCTGGATGCGCTGGCCATGGTGTGTCCACACTGCTCATCTGCCACCGAACTCAAAACACAAAGATCGCACACTCATTCGTCGTTCTTTTGCACTTCTGCGTTCCCACGGACTCCCTTCGTGACATCTGTCCGCATTTGGCGTGGCCGTTGCTCCTCTCCCGTTTCACACCAGCCTTCTGAACTTCGTGGCCCACACAAGGAACATCAGCAAGTGCGGCAACTTCCCTCATGGCGCAGGGCGGGCCTGCCAGCCTTGGCTGCTGTAGCACAATGGGCCAAACAGGCGTTTTCACTTGTCATTTTTCGTTTGGTTTGTTGTACCCCTGTGCTGCGCTTGTTGCTTGAGATGGGGGGAATGTGCACCAGCAATACTCATGGGGCGCTGCCAGCGTGCAGGGGAACTCTTGGGGCAAATTGGGGGGCAGAAGGGGGCGGTTGTTTCAAAGGATTGGGACTCCGCATTTTTCAGAATGCACTTTGGAGTGCTTGGGAGGGGTTCAAAGGGCATTTCAGGACAGGCCCCCCCTTGCCCCACCTTTTGCTAAGTTTGTTGGGCGAAAAAGGCAGATGTGGAGCGGGTGTGGAAGGGGGGCCTGAATATGTAGGGGGGGGCGAATATGAAGGGGAAAATTAATGGGGGGGGTCTGGTTATGGAAAGGGGGAGTCTAGACATGGATGGGGCGTTCGGATATGAAGTACAGTGCGGGGGGGGAACTGTCTGGCCCCATTGATCTAGCACCATGGGGCGCGGCACAGCCCTGCAAGGTACGGGTGTTTTCCTTGCCAAATCCTGAAGTTTGGCTGCGCAAACAGTTTGGGCATCCCTTCTATCAATGATTAGAGTCACCAGAGAGCTACGCACCAGCAATAGTGAAGAGATGGCATCTGCTTGGCTATCTGCTTACTGCCTTGGGGGCGCACAGTGCACTGTGCCTACGCTGTGCGAAAAGCAGGTTATTTTGGACCCGTTTTCTCCGCTGGCCAAGGTGACGGCAGCAACCATTGTGTTCCCAGACCTAGGACTGCCCCAGATTCCTATTCAGTTCAAAAACTCAGATAACGAGTAAACACAAACCATGGGAAGTTTTCCAGTCGATGAGGGGGGGGGTCAATGCAGCCCCCTAACAGCAGGGGAGTGGGACACACTGTGCGCACTGGCTTTCCCGTGACCACCCGGAAAACCACCCACCACCGGGTAAGCATACGTCCACAAGGCAAAAATAGCAGCTTCAGAAAACTGACAGCATTCTAGCATTTTCGCTGTGAAACATGAAAGGGGAGGACACACCAAAGGACACGACAGCAAATTACTTTTAATTTTGCATGGGACTCCCATGTGAGAGTAAAAGCGGAAGCGGGGGTGGGGGGGGGTGGCAGTTCTGCACAGCGTGCGCACAGCACCCAATAGTAAGTTGGATCATGCTGCTTGGCGGTGAATGCCGCTGGGACCAGGTCTTCCTCAGCCCTACAGCCTTTCTCAAGGGACAGGCCCTGGAAGTAAAGCACAGCAATGGAGCCCATGCATGCGATCAAAGCTCACCCCAGCAATAGCCTCCCACACGGGCTGAAAGCTGTGTAATTGCCCAAAACAGTGCGCACTGTGCACCTGCGCCCACAGTGGGGGGATTACCATAAATGCCAAGTGAGTATGCCGGTACTTCCAGATGTCCGCAATTGACCAAATTTGGAGAGGAATGCGTAGTAGTTGGGTAGTGTATGCAATGTATACAATGTTTGTCCTCAACCAGTGGGGAAACGTATTTTGGTTGCTGAGAGTGGGACAGCCATCCCTGTGCTCACAAGTGCTGCTTCTGCCCTTGTTGCGTCCACTCTATTGCCAGCACCGGCAGCCTTCACTGTCAACCGTGCGGGGAGGGGGCTTCAATTGACCGAGACCTTCTCTCATTCTGAAATCTGCGTTGAGACTGCAATGTTCCCACTGCTCAGCACTGCGCCCTACTGCCCTGTGGCACCCCCCCCCCCCGCTGCCAGGTCCAGCAGAGGCTTCATATGCCGACCTTCCCAGCCTTTTAACTTCGAAGCCCTCCTCCACAAATGAGGTGAGAATTCCAACACAGGGCCAGTATGAGGCACAGGGTGTTGTTCAGCGCTGCTCGATATGGAATCTGGAAGTGCTCCCTCTGTCGTCTTGTGCCAGACAGCGTTCTGTAAGGTACCAGAAAACAACAGAGGTGTCCAAATAGACCCTCACAAAAAGGTACCAGACAGCAGTTCCTGATGGGCTCTGAATGGTTACTGTTGTTTCCTGATGGGTCCTGGATGGACAGGACAAGGATTGCACAAAACATATCAACTCAGGTGTATCACCACAAATTTGTCCACAGCAATTTTGTCTGCTTCCTCCGATGGTACAACACGCAGATATTCAAATGAACAACATGAAGCTGAGCAACAAAAGTTCACCATAAAATAATGCCGGCAAAATCAGCAGTCACTGTCACCTTGTAAGCCCAGCAAAAATCCCAGTATAATTTGGACACCATGTGCCTTGTCCACCTTCACCAAATGAATCAATCAGCAGGGCATCCAACACTCCAAGATGATGATGACCATCTGAGCGAGAGACCAAGGAATAGCATGCACAATGCAGTCTTCAGGGCATGTAGCGTGAAATGGGAACCAGCTCAGCAACACAGCACTTCACGGGGCAACAACAAGGCAGAACAATGGTGTAAAGGAATTATCTAAACAAAAAAAGATGGCCTTACAAATCTGATGAAGGGGACTTCAGAATGTGCCTCACTCTTCTTGCTTGTGGTGGACTTGAGAGCCCCAATTTTTGGATGCTGGAGGCGCACACTTCAGGGTACTTGGTTGATGGACCCCAGCTGAGGCCACAGTAAACCATCAGTGATTTTGGAAAAGATTCCCAAAAGGCATGCAGTACAGACTCCCCATGCCCCCCCAGAACATTTTTGCATTGTTTTCAGTGCTGCACCTGAATTTTTGCGGCCAAAAAGCGGTTCATTGGGTGCATCCTGCAGCTTGGGGAAAGCATGCAGCCGCACCGTCCCTTCCGAGCAAGTGAGCAAGTGATGCAACTCAATCCTCATCCCTTTCCAGATTCCAGAAATCTTCCTCTGGGCAGGCATCCGTGGAGGGGGGGGGGGAAACGCGGGAGAGGGTTTCAAGTTACTCCAAAGGTCACAACAAAGGGTGGCTAGCAGACTAACTGCTAGTATTTCGGCATCAAAACACTGGCCAAGGCATTGCCAAATGCTAAAGTGCCAATGGCTGCAGCCCTGACTGGCATTGGTTAAAGCTATTCCACTTGCTATGTGTCTCAACCCTCTGCCACGCTATTATGCCTTCATTTGCCGCAGTATCAGCACAATGACATTCGATAGTGTTCAGCAACTGAGGGAGCAGTTGCGAGAAGAGCGGATGAGACGCACAAAGCTTGAGGTGTGTCAGTGGTCGACACATGCTTGAGGTGAGATGGGGTCAGGTGAGCTGAGGCGAGTGTTTTGGGAATTCTCTGAGCACTCTGATGATTACTGAGGGCCCAGGTTCGCCCTCCTACCGGAACATCGGCCTCCCAGACTAGCCCATTTGTGTCGCATTCGGTAGGCCTATCTTGGGTCTGAACAAGTTTCCGTCCGCGCGAATACCCACCGCTCATACCACACACCCAGCCAGCCAGCTCGGTTAACACATGCTTGAGGTTTGTGTGCGATGGTGTCCAGTATTATTTCGGACTCCTCAAGCATCTTGGGCCTGGCTTTGACAGTGTGTTTGGCGCTGTGCCTTCACGTTCCCCAGCCGGAGCTCACTTTTGTCGGTGGACTTGGAAATTTCTTCCCCCTGCCCACAATTGCAGCTTTCTGCACCCATGGTATCCAATCTTCTGCCGGCACTGGGGAGGCTGAACATTCAGTCAGTTCCAGACCGTGAAGTTTGAAGGATGCTCTCCACCACTGATGTGCCCCCGCCCCCCCCAGGTATTCATGGACCAACATCCTCAATGCCCCGACCCCACAATTGGTCACCTGCAACACTCTCGTAATGCTGTGCTGTGTGCATGCAGACAACAAGGCGAAAAGCTGGTCTGCAGTAGGCTCTAGATCTGACAGTGGGTTGTTGCAGTGTGTTTTTCACATCAATTTGCATCATCTTTCCTTCCCACTCCTCTTTTGAAGTTGCGTGCCTTTGCGTGGTTGCAACCCAGCAGCTCTTAGTTAGTCCCCCCCCCCCCCCTCCCTCCTTGCAGAGCTCAAGTTCACCAACAACCGTGTCACACAACAGACACAGCACTGCACACTATTTGTATGATACAGCAGACTGCAAGTCATTATGGACTGGTCTTCTGCCCGCTACCCCCCCCCCCCCCGCCCCCATCACCACTGACCGTTGAGGAGAAATTCAGTAGGTACACAGCAGACCTGCTGAGGCTACAGGGAGGCCGAATTTTGAAGAAATGAGGAGAAGGGGGTGGACAGGAGACTACCCAGATGGAGGAACACAAATGTACCTCCTGGGACCAGACATAGTCTACCTGGTGCAGGTAGTGGCAGGCTGTGTGTGGGTACCGGAGGAAAGCATTCGGGCGCCGGAAGTGTTTATTGTGGGAGAAGGGATACACTTCATAGTAGACGACCCAGTGAGACTCACGGCAAAACCAAACCATGCAAACATCATAGCAGCTGAACTGGGAATGACAATGTATGGACATTGACACAGACTACAACACGGGAAGGTCTACCCATACCACACACCCAACAACCACACAGGGGCACGGCGAGGTGGGGAGGACTGAATAGTGGTGGGGCACTGATGTTGGCAGCGACCGAACCACAGGTGAACTAGAGACTCGGGGACATGGTCACTGACGGTGGATGCAGCACCGTCACGCCCCAGCGTGCCCCAGACGTTAGGACTGATTTGGTTGCCAGTGCCATAGGAGGCAACATCACCAACCACAACGCTGAAGCCACGGAACATACACCCCCGCCATACCCCAGCAACAACTGCATCCACACCAACCACGACGCCAATGCCACAGCAACACCTACAGCAACACCTACACCATCAAAGGACAGCCTAGGACAGCCCAGGGCAGCCTAGAGAAGGAGCCTGGGGCACTACGGACCCTGAGTAATGCGCCAATAGCAAGTTGAGAGGGGAGAGGGGGGGGGGGGCGAACTCCCCCCTTGCCCCGGCTGCGGGAAGGAGTACGAAGGGGAACTAGCCCAGGTCCCAAACCCTTAGCCTGGCAGCAGGCGCTTTGTGCATACAAGTACACCGACACCAACCAGGGCGGTCCTTTGGGACCGAGATTTTTTTTTTTAATTTTGTTAAGGACCGCCCTTAAGGACCGCCCCAAAGGACCATCAACCGTCAACCATCAACCGCCATCAACCGCCAACCGCCACCGGCCGCCAACCGCCAATGGCCGCCAACTGCCAACTGCCGCCAACCGCCAGTGGCGACCAACCGCCAACCGCCAACCACTGCTAACCACCATCAACCACCAATCCCCAACCACCAACTGCCGCCAACCACCATCAACCGCCACCAACCGCCATCAACCGCCAACCGCCAACCGCCAACCGCCAACACATGGTGTGCCCGTGGGCATTTTTGGGAAACCTGGGTACAGGAACACTCCTTTTTTTTTCGTTAAGGACTGCCCTAACACCAACAAGGAGCCCCCTTGAGCCAGGGCCTTCCTCCTCAAGGGGAAGGAGGGGACAGGGCGCAACGGCCACCACCCTCACCACCCGCACCCTTTCCCCTCCCTCTCTCCTACCCCCTCCCCACAGCAACACGTTCCCCCGCTGCCCCTTACCCCCAGAGACATGGCGAACATGGGGAGCCCAGAGGAAACTGGGAAGGGGGATAGGGAAACACAAGGGGAGGTAACAGGGCAGGGCAGACCGCGCTCACCGAAATTGGTGCAGAGTGCAGAAGGAGGCAAAGGAAAGGACAAAAGGGAAAGAATCATTGTGGTTGTTAGAAGCCCCTGTTAGTAAAATTATCCTCCAGATGCATACACCGGCGCACACAAGTCAATGCTGGAGTTGGCAAACCCAGCATGGACTCAGAGTGTCCATCTGGATGCACTTGGTCAACGGCATGGGCAACAGCCTGTCTTTGGGACAGCCGACCCTGGAGTAGTCAAACAGGACAAGTCATCCAAGGGCTCCGTTGGCACGACCGAACACTTTCGCACCCACAGAGGGTCAGAATGTGCAAGGGCCAATAGGCGCCGCCAAAGGCAAACAAACTAACACCATGGCCTCGGGCCTCCCCCCCCCCCCTCTCAACTATGGACACAGTGTGAAAATGGTGGGGCGCCGAGTAGAGAATTATTATTCTGCGTTCGGAGGCCATTGGACGGGTCAGAGCCTTTTGGCCTCAGATAGGTCTGCACACCAGCCATGCAATTGTACCTTCTTTCTGAAGAGATGGTTAGCCACATGCAAAAACAAGGTGTAACAGTGGTGTGCCTCCGATTAAACTAGCTGCAAAGGCTCTGCTGGACAAGTTCACTCCGATGGAGGGTCTCTGGACTCTTGGATGTTGACAACCGGTGCCTGCAGACATAGTGCACGCACAGTGCAAGGGCCCTGTGCCACCAGAAATTCCAAGACCCCTCATGAAATATGAAATCACCAGAGCAAAAGGGGTTTCCAAATGCTGTGCTGTATGTTTCTTCCCAACGGGGATATCCTGTTTTGGTTGCTTGGCCCGGTGCAATAGTCGTTCTCTACCTTTTTCCTTCCTATTTTAGTGAGCCAACATGGCAAAGGAGACGTAGCCAGTTCCGAGATTGATTTTCGGAACAGAGCTTGACCCACCAACAAAAATCTTTGAGTAGAAAAGGCAAATGCAAGGAAAACCATTTTTGGTATGCAAACTCTTTGGTTTCAGACCTTAGGACAAGTGGTGGTCCTGCAACATGCGGACGACATACTTGCTGGACCATGTCTTGCACAAGTACAAACACAAACAGACTACACAGTGTGTGACCTGGTTGGGTGGTGAGGCCAAAATCTCACACCACCCCATCAACAAATGTCTCATGGATGGGGAGGCACATGAACAGAACCAGGGGATCAGAAATGGTGCCACCATGATCCCACAGACTGCTGCCTGTTGGCTATGGCTAAACACCACAGGCTACCAGGCAGTGGTGGACCTGAACCCGAAATATACAAATGGAGGATACACCAGTCTTGTGCTATGCCTCTGTTGGGAGGCACAAACCTAGCCTAACCCAACCCAACCCCTCCCTCCCGCTGTTTAGCATCCTTCAGGTATCGGTCATGGGTATGTGGGGGAGTATGGGGACGATAAGTTAGGCCAACAATCCAGACCCCTCCACCTGAGTGCTCTGACCTCAACCTCCCCTTCCGTAACTGCACCTCAGCCCAAGCACATCCATGAACACTTGGCCACTGGCCAAGAACATTCAGGTGTGTCCAAGCAGCCTTATCTTAGTCATTAGGGTCCAGTCAAAGCTACATTCCGGCGGGGAGACAGCCAAGCAACAACCTGGTTGAACTTGAGCGATTCAGTGACTTGCATCATGGCCCCTGCTCCAAAGCATCCCTGTCCCCATCCCCCCAAACCTGCAAACCCCCCAGCCTCATCGCAAAAGTGGGTGCATACCAACTGTGCCCTGTGACTGCTGCTGCAGAGCGAGAATACCAGCCTGAAGCATGCAAGCCACAAGCAGCAGCAAGAGATCAAGATGCTGACCCTGCTCTCGCAGGAGCACCAGGAGTTGATTAAGATGCTGCAGGTGTGTGCAATACATGGGAGTGGGAGCCACACTTGTGTACGCTGCTTGCCTGATTGCCTGGCCCTTAGCTGCTATTGGAGTCTTTCTTAGGGGGCGCACCGTGCGCTGTGCGAATGCTGTGCGAGAAGTAGGATATGTTTGGACCTGTTTTCCTCAATACTGCAGGGGTTCCTCAGCCATTGCTGTTGTTTGGCCAAATCTGGTGATGCGTTTTCACAGTGCCTGCTCAATGGTTGATTGCTTCTATCTTGTTGGGTGTAGAACAGATTGCGGATCCCTTTTTCGGTTTTCTTTCCCATGCTGCTTTCTGCAGTCCTTGTGTTTGCCTGCCATCCAAAAGGCATGTTAATGTGGGAAGAAGAATGGATGAGTTTTGTGTGAGTCAAAGGTGGTGCGGTCTACGCCGTGCATGCACAGTGCCAATACTCCCACCCTTTGGGTAGACATCAAAGTTCTTGGGAAAACAGCATTGGAATTCTTGAAATATTAGCCTTCTTGCGAAAATTGCAAGAAACATTGGTCTCATAGACTGTCTGCTGTTTTACCTCGGGGCACAACTACTGCACAAGGCGCACTGGTGACAGGGGTTGGGAGTGGGGTCGCACTGTTCCTGCGGATAGGATATGGCAACCCTTGATGGGAGGGTACAGGGGGCGACTTCCCTTGAACACACCAGGTGTATTTGCGGCTCTTTGACTGTTGTTTGTGGGGGCTTGCAGCTCTGCGTACACACTGTGCAGACCTTTTGCGAAAGGCCGGCCAAACAGAACTGTGCGCTATCACATCCCTATAGGGGAGGTGCGGGGTGCGAGGGACACCTTATCTTGGATCATTTAGTGGGACCCAGAGTAGTGGGTTTTGGGGTGTTTGGTGTTTCTGGCGGTTGTCCTGCAGCTTAATTGGTGCATTGTGTGGGGAAAGCTATGGCCATGCATGCCTAGGAATACATTGCTCTGAGTATTACACAGATGACTCGGTGTCAACACAGTTTGGATTGTTCCTAGGGGCAGGGGGGCGTGCAGAAAAACACCGGAGGGGGGTGCTTTTTCACGCACCATGGGGGTCCGCACAGGACGGGGGGGAGTGGCGGCATGGGCTGCGGGGGGTTGGGGGGGGGGGAGGGGCAGTGGGGAGGTTTCGTCTCATCGGCACTTTTTCCATCAGAGGGGTGGGTAGTGACGTCTGTAGAAAGAGTGCATACCGCGGGGGTGGGACAACCCATCCCCAATGATTCCCCTCTGCTCCCAAAAATCAGACACTTGCCTCCTGCTTGTTCTAGCAAGTGCTAAACACACTGGCGAATTTCCTATCCTAAGGGGAGTTGCATGCACCACGCAACGTCTGTGTATTTTTTTTTAGCGGTAAATGCATGTAACAAAAAATCGTACCGTTGTGTTTTTTTTTTCTGGCAGTAATTGCGAGTAAACCGTGCTTGCGTTTACTGCAAAAACAATTACACAACGGGACAATTTTTTTTTACTCGTGTTTACCGGAAAAAAAAACGCCATGGGACAATTTTTCTGTACTCGCTTTGCCGCTAAAAAAAATTGACGTTTTTACTGCAAAAAAGAATACACAATTTTACCCCCCAAAAAAAGTACATGCTTGGGTTATGTAGCCAATCCGCCCACTTGTGGGCCACTCCTGATTTTGTACCCTGCTTTGAAGCGTTTGAAACCCCCCGTCCGGCAAGGGTTATGTAGCCAATCTGCCCAATGGTGGGCCAGTGCTAATTTGTCCCCCCATTGTGAAGCATTGGGGACCCCCCACACGGCCTGGGTTACGAGGCCAATCTGCCCAGTTATGGGCCACTGCTGTTTTCTCCCCCGCTCTGAAGCGTCGGGGACCCTAGAAGGCATGGGTTATGCAGCCAATCTGCCCACTTGTTGGCCACTTCTGACCCCCCCCCCCCCCCGCGCTGTGATGCGTTGGGGACCCCCTAGGCGACAGGGGCTATGTAGCTAATCTGCCCACTTGTGGGCCACTGCTGATTTTTTCCCCTGCTGTGCAGCTTTGGGGACCCACGATACGGCACCCTCCCACATGAACCACCCTCCCAAAGCAACCCATGTCAAGTGACAAGGAGTTGGAGCTCTTTTTGAACCCTCTTTTGGCCTTTCCCCCGGGTAAGGAGGTGCAAAAAAAAGAGGTGCAGTCATGTGATTCCGAGGTGGACCTCTTTCTCCCTTCTCCTATGGCCCCTGTGCCACAGAAGGAGGCTACAAAGAGTATTTCCATTTGCGCCACGGCCTGTAGCAGTCTTCGCACGCATGCAGCAGCCATCCGGCTTGGAATGCATCTGCGTGGATATCTTTTCTGCCCCTTTCCATATCCTTATCTTGGCGGAGTCCAACTTAAATGGTGGCACTAACGTTGGCTCTACAGGGTTCTCTGACGGTTTCTATGACACCTGCTTTTGATCCCGGTGCCGGTACACTGATGTTGGCCATGGCCCTGCCAGGACTCTTTTCTTGAACCTGACTTTGTTTCTAGTGCAAAGTGATACTATGTTGCATTGGTTGAGTCCCAACTAATTGGTGGCCACACAGAGTATTTGGTGCTTTGTGGACTTGGCGACCCACCGTTAAGGTCGCTATGCTGTACAGAACCGGCAATTGTACATATTGCGCACGTATTGCAAAAGGTGCATTTTTTTTTCACTTTTCCAATGTTTTTTTTTTTCATAATTACATGACTTGCTGGCAAAAAAAAAATCCGCGCACCGATGCTTTTTTTTTTCACTGGAAAAATAACACGACTTTACCGCAAAAAAAAGTTACACGCCTTGATGATTTTTTTGTACATGAGTTACTTTTTTCACCCATGCAACCTCCTTTGGAGGTATGGTTGGGTGGTGAACCCACTAAGGTGGAATTTTGTTGATTGAAACACTGAACATGATGTCGTTTTTGTGATTTCCACCTTTGTGGAGGCACAGTGCAGCTGCGTCGTGTGCTGGCCGCGCATGAAGCCTCGTGGTCAAGTTGCACCATACAACATAATTCGCCTAACCATGTCATCATGTCAACATCAATGGAATGGGAGTAATAAGGGTGGTCACCTTTCCCATGGCTGCCGTCTCTCGATTCATTGCTTGTGCCCTCATCATGTCAACTGACGCCAACCTGCTCACCGAGCATCACAATCACAATGTTTATTTTTGCTGTCAACATCGGTGTCAGCCTCCTGCAAAATCGGCCTCACAGCTGGTCACCTGCTGCCATGGTCGCCTTTAAAAGGCCTGCCGCTTAGCCATTTTTCCCCAGAGAATCAAAAGATTTCGTTTAGGGTTTGCAAGGTGGCATTGAGGGGATGAAAGTTGGCTATTGTATGTGTCTCTCTGGTACACCAACCTTGAGGGATACATAGTGTACACCTCATCCTCCTCTGATGAGGCAGTTTCGAGTTTTGTGCCCACAGTGCCCATCGCCCATCTGCACAACCTTGCACAACGTGCACTACCTTGCACAACCTGCTACCTCAGTGTCCACACTGGGTATCTATTGCTTCAGGTTTCCTACTAGAATTGTGTGAGGGAGAATGGGCGCTATGTGGAGTTACTACCTTTTGGGGGTTGGACAATTCAGCAGTAGCAAGGACAATGATAAATTTTCTCGGATATCTGCATTTTGCTGCAGACTTGGCGTTGTGTGTGCTGTGCGCGCTGTGCACAAGTGTCCCCTCACAATGAGGTGTGGGCAGGGCATCTTTAGAATAATTAAAAACAAAACCCCCTCCCCCCCTCTCCAGACCAAAGTGGCCATAGTGGGAAAAAATGAAATTTACAACAGGGAAACTCATGTTGGGCCAATTTTGGTACACAAAGTTTTAGGTCCCAAACCCCCTCCCCCCCTCCCCTCCCCCGCTCAAAAGACGCCTGGGGTGTGGGTGGTGGGGTTGCTGTGTGCATGCTTAGCCCGCTTGTAGAGATGGCAGCGCCTCACGCGGCGCTTCTGTCTGCCTGATCTCTTTGTGCTGTCAGCAGTCCTCCTCAACCACGATGAGGCACAGGGGGAGAAACACTGGCTCTGAACTATCAAAACGCATGGGACTTCCATGTCCCGCCCGTCACACTTTTTGTTGTTGCAGCCTGATGAGGCAAATCCACACTCAGACAACCGCCTTGTTGCTCTGTTTGTCCATCTTACATGTGCTCGTGTGTGTTTTTGCGGCCTCCTGTCTGCCCATGTTCTGCTGCTCTACCAACTCTCTCTCTCTCTCTCTCTCTCTCTCTCTCTCTCCCGCCATTGTATTTTTGTGCATGTGGGTGGGGCTGTCTGTATTCCTGTTGCCAGTTGTCCCCCCAATCCGTCATGCTTGCCCCCCCCCCCCTATGTGTCCTCGAAAAGGTGGCTCTTGTCGTTACAGCGCTAATTCGCAACCGTCATCCTGTTCTCCCCGCCCCTCCATTGCCTTCCTGAACCGGCTTTCCTGCAGACCAAACTCCATTCCATAAAGCCAGAGGGCAGCAATGGCCGCTCGGCCACAGGCAACAAAGAGGACCAGCTGCGTGCCAAACGCAAAGGTATTGCTTCGGGTTGTGTATCCCAATGCCAAGACGCCCTTCCCTTGTGAAGGTGCAGGTGCAGTTGCAAAGCAGCTGCTGCATGCGCCGTCCGATGGCAATCAGTTGGGGAGTTACTGACGGCGGTTGGAGGCGGTTGCAGGTGGTTTGGTGCATGGCAACGCATTTGTGGGGGTTCTTTTTGAACACACCCGCCTCGCGTGTGGTAGCCATTTGAGAGAGGTACAAGTGAGCGCAGCTGCTCGGTGTCTCGGAGCCCCGTCCCCTGCGGCGGTGCATTTGGCACACAACCGCTCTGCGAATGAGTTGCCAACGATGGGCGGGGTTCTGGCGCTTGCTTTGCGTTTGGAGCGTCACGTTTGCGCTGAAGGAGGGGAGCTCATCCATCGGGACCTCACTCACCTCTGCAGGAGGGAGCGCCACCGCAGTCAAGAATTCTAGCGCCTCTGAAAAGGTCCACGAGCTTGACAGCGTGCGCCAACAGTATGAGAGGCAGTTGGCTGAGCAGGACGAAGAGATCCAATGTATGCCCCGTGCACTGCACTCAACAAACTCGAAGGCAGGGGGATTAGAGGAAAGGCCACGCCAACGGTTGGGCTGTTGGACCGATGGTTTGGCAGTCACATGGTTAACTGACGGCGGCTGGGCCAGAGCTGCCTTTTGTTGGCTGTCAGCCAGCGGCAGTTGGGATTTCAGCAGCAACGTGGGATGTGGCCGTGGGTTTGGGTGTTCACGCAGGCCCATGAGGTAGTGTGTGAGGCTCACTCGAGGACGTGGGTCCCAGAGTGGGCTGCGGGCTGCTGTAGCCACTCACAGGCACATGCCGCCATCCCACCAGGTCAGTCAGCCCGCCGCCTGCCCTTTTCCATGCCTGGGGGCTGAGATGGCATCAGGTGGTAAAGGGGTGGGGTGGGGTGGGGTGTGGTGTATTGTGGTGTGGTGTGGTGTGGTGTGGTGTGGTGTGGTGTGGTGTGGTGTGGTGTGGTGTGGTGTGGTGTGGTGTGGTGTGGTGTGGTGTGATGTGGTGTGGTGTGGTGTGGTGTGCCGAAGGTGCTGTTACCAAAAGGCAATGGCCGGGATGGACTGCACGCAGGAAAATGCAAGCCGAGAGGGCTGTATGTCTAAATGCGCGATGTGTTAGTGTGTTGTGCACCTGTGGCAGAGGGCCGTGCCCACGGGGGGCGCTTACCCGTGAGGCCTGACCCCAGCCCCCCCCCCCCCTCTGGACCCCCCAACCCATACTAGTTAGCACCTGGTTAGAACTGGCAACTTGGGCACCAATGGCACCCGGAAAAATTTTTTTGAGCCCGGAAATGTGCAACACACTTGATTTCCCCCCACTTGTTTACATTCAAAATGCTCACAATGAGTTCGGGAATGTCGTGCCACGTGTCTTCTTCTACTGGCCGGGATGCCTTTGCTGATTCAGAGATACATTTGTTGGAATATGGTACTGTTTTTCATTTGTTGTGAGTGGTAAAACCAAATTTCACCCCACTTGTGTATATTCAAAAAGGAGAATTGAAACGGAGAATTCAAAAATGCCCCGAAATGGAGTAAATTTTTCGACCCCGCCTCTCCACCCCCCCCCCCCCCCGGCCACGCCACGGGGGTTGGGGTCTAGAACTGAATTGCAGGGGCCCCCATGGCCGTGCCTCTTTCCCGCGCTGGGCGGTTGCTGTCCACGGCTGCCCTGGGGACACCTTGCCCCTCTACCTAATGGTGCTACTGGAGTTCCTGCCGCCAATGCACCTCCGGGCCCTGATCCGGCGGTTTTGAGGCCGGCTCTTGGCCGGCTGAGAACCTGCACTACACTGCCACACTGTGACGGGCAGTGGACAGTGGGGATCCTTCCGTTCAACTGCCACACTGCCCGGGGGCAGTGGGCAGTGGAGCCCCTGCTACACACTGCCTCTCTGCCGTGGGGCAGTGGGCAGTGGCACTCCTGTGGTACACTTGCTGTGCGTGCCACGCTGCCCGAGGGCAGTGAGCAGTGCAACTCATGCGGTACACTGCCACACTGCCTTGGGGCAGTGGGCAGTAGGGATTCCTGCAGTGACTGCCACAGTGCTGGCGAGTGATGAGCAGAGGGACTCCTTCAGTGCACCGCCACACTGCTTGGGAGCAGCGGGTAGTGGGACTCCTTTGGTGCACCGCCATGCTGCTAGGGAGTAGTGGGCAGCAGGACTCCTGCTGTGCATTTCCACACTGTTGGGGAGTAGTGGGCAGTGGGTCTCGTGCACGATGCTGCCACACTACCAGGGGGCAGTGGGACTCCTTCTGTACTCCGTCACACCATTGGGGAGCAGTGGGCAGTGAATCCCCTCCCGTTCACCGCCACACTGCTGGGAAGCAGTGGGCAGTGGATGGTAGCCCCCAAAATGAGGTGGATCATGGGCTGAGGGGACGGATGGTCCCGCCGTGCCTGTGGTCACAGCCTGTGGGGTGCCTGCAGGGGATGGCGTCTCCTACACCACACCACACCACACCACACTGCACTGACAGACAGACACCGGAACTCGCACACCGCACAGTCCCTCTAGGGCGCGCTATCCCGCATGTGCACACAAGCTCGCCAGTCACACACGCCCTTGCTCTGGCACCCAGTAGCCAGGACACCCCTCCAAATCCCATACTCATGAGAACCCCCCCCCCCCCCCGGCCACCTCCAGTCCGTGCAAGGCACCCGTTGAGAGCGGATTCCCGTACTGCACGTGCTTGACCCTGCAGGTCTCCGGGCAGCCAGCGCCGACACGATGCGTGCCTTGCAAAAGTCTGAAGACGAGTTGCTGACCGCCCTCACAGTTTTGCGGCAACACGGGTCACCCTTTGCCCCTTAAGACCTGAGCGGACCCTGCGTCAGCTGCTGGCTGTGCAAGCCATTCATCTGCGATTGGGTCCAATAGGCCTGTGGACCCAGCGGTGCACCAGTGGGACCCACTGAACGCTAGTTGTGCGGGGGCTCTGTTGACCGTCCCACCTCTGTTGGGGATCAGGGGCAATCAGGAAGGCGATTGGAGGGGGTTGGGAGCGTTTACTGCCAATCACATGCGCTAACATGCAGTTACAGTTGTGCAGTGTGCTCTACAGGCAGTGCAATTGAGCGGGTTGGCCGGGAAACGGAGCGGGCGGCTGGGCTGCAGGCCCGGCAAAGTGGGCCGCGGAACTCATTTGGCGCTGCTGAGGGTAGAATTGGAATGCCCTGAGGAGCCACAGAACCATTTCACCCCCACTACAAATCCAAAGGGGTTTCTTTCATCTTTTCAATGTCCCCAGGTTTCGGAACTGTCCTGAGAAGAGTCCGCGGGGACGCTTCCCATCCAGCCGCACCCAGCAATCTGACAGGGTTGTGTTTTCCCGCTGCCAATCAAAGTTCTATTGCAGCGGGTCGACTTTGTCCCGAGGGAGCGTTTGTGTCGTCACCGCATTTTTTTCGGGGGGGGGTTTAAGTGGGAACATGGACCCCGCCCCCGATCAGACGCCAACTCTATGCCCATTGATTCTGTGGGCCGTAAATGAGGCCTGCCTCTGCCATCGGCGGGAGTGGTCGCCACAGGGGCAGCGACGCCGCAGTGACGCACAAAGCGCTAAAGATGAGCGCTAAGTTGCGGTGGAGGGAGCAGCGAGTGACTGTGTCGCAGCCCGTAATTTACTGTTGAGACCAGGGAAGGGGCTGGTCCATGAATTGCCGCGTTTTACTGGGCGGATCATAGCGCCGGTGCGGGTTGTTCTACTGAGCGGGTTGCTCTACGGCTCGTGGCACATGAGGTTGCTGTCTCTGTTTGCGCAGGATAAGGCCCGGACCGTCCTGGGGACCAGGTGTGCCCTCCTCCACGTGACCCTGACTTTTTCTTACTCCCCCCTGGAGTACTAGTTGATCAAGCTAGTAGGACCAAGGAAAAAGGCTCAAATTTCCCCCACAATTACCCCAGAAAATGCTTCAAACCAGCCAATGACTCTCATCAGTTCCCCTTTGCCCACATCCGCCGCACAGCAGAACAAGAACTGACGCCACGAGCACATGGTGGTCGTGCGGTGCGATGACCGGGGGCTCCGAAAGGAGGGCTCCAGGTTGTACCGGGAGTGTGCCTGAGGAGCTGGTGTGTTTTTTTTTTACCCGAGACAGTCCATTGAGGTGGCCAGTGCCAGTCTCTGGCATGTGACCGCCAACTGCCAGCAATTTTTGGGCATTTCATTACGCACTGACTGCTACTGACTGCTGCCAGTTGCATTCTACACCGCCCCCTTCCTCTATGCAGTCTCCCGCCCCCCGAGGGTGGTCGTTGTATCCACCACCTTAATGAACACCCCTCTTTCCAAAAGGATACCACAGGAGCAAAATTCAAGCTGAATGGACCCGCTCGATTCCAATCAGACTGCCATCCATCTGGCGGCGGTTACTGGCGAAAAGTTGTCGGTTACAACCGACCGCCGTCTTGGAGTCGAATCATTATTCCCGGTGACCTCCAGCCACTGTTTGTGACTGGCCCGGTGCTGCTGGTCAGCTGTCGTCGCGTGCGCCATTCTTCAGAGTGTTGTCACGGAACTCGTTCTGTTCTCCTGTTCAGGCCTGTCCTGCCCCAATCCCCTCTTGCACTCATTGTCCGCCTTCAGGTCCAGACGGGACAGAAACAATGCCGTTCCGGCGTAATGGTACAGGCATACGTGCATGCACAGAGTGCTCTACACATTGCAGCATAGCCTCTGAGAATACCATACGGACCGGGGGGGGGGGGGGGCTCAGCGGGGATGGGTCTGCTGCTGGTGGGCCGGACTGTCCTGAATGTGGTGTGTGCGGGTGTCTGGGGGGGTTGTGGAGAGGTGTGGAGGTGAAGGGGTGCAATGAGGGGGGTAGACCACTGCCGGGTGCTCTTGCTGTGCCCACCGGCGCTGCCCCATCGTTACGTCCGATGCAGCATCGATGTGCAGAGGTTCTGGTGTGCAGTTTCCTGAGCCCGTGCCCCTTCCCAAGTCCTGCTCAAACGCCGCCTCGCAGAACAATGCATCTCTGGTCCACAGGCGCAGACTGCAAACTCCCCGGCAGCCCAGAGCGCCCCAGCGCCCCGGCACCTGAGTCCACAGGGTCCAGCTCTGAAGCTGTGACAACGCGCCGCTTTTCAGCCCCTGCGACCAACTCTAAGGTGTGTGTGCTCACCACCATGCAAACCACACCAACCAGGCACAGCATAAAGGTGGAGGGCGTATAATTGCAGGGGGGCAAATAATTGGAGGGCGGCAAATAATTGCAGGGGTTTGACAGAGAAACTCGGAGTCTGGAAGAATTGCAGGGCAAAGCCAACCAACACAGCTGAAATCACATCCGCAGAACCAGAACAGTCTTTAGTTGTCCTTCTTCTTCAGAAACACAGCCATGGACATTTGTTGCAAAGGCTTTTGTTGGGCTGCAGGTTTTGGCAGGGCCTCAGCCAAGCTTGCAGCCAGTGCTCTCTCAAACTCTGCCACCTGAGGTGCTGCAGGCAAATACTCAAACCCATGTGGCTTGAGTGGGAAAGGGATAATGTCAGACGGGGCTGTACCTGGGACCAATCCCAATGAAATAAATGCCTTATCCAACGTGTCACCCATTTTGGTTTGCAGCTGAGACCAGCACAATGCAACCAATTTTGTTACTATAATCTGTTTCTCAGAAGCAGTGTGCCTCGGTTTTTTGCGGTTCATGTCAATCTCAGTGAATGCATTGCGATATAAGTGCTTAAACACAAAAAACAAATAGAGGTCTGCCATTTGGCACCAACATGTTGTGCCCTCTTCAACACGATTGTGAAAATCCCCATGACTGTTCATTTTGGCAAGCACCACTTTTGTTAAATGGCAGCGTGCAGAGTCCAGAACAAAGCTTCGTCGATGCCCCTGTGTCTGTCGCCGCAACAGCGGCAACAACTCTTTTGTCATCACGTTAGAGTCAACGACAGCTTTCTGCCGGAAAAAAACCGCAACAGTGCGATCACATTGCTGCTGTTCTGCCTATGGCGGTTGGTTCTTGCCCTTGAAGATGCAGATGGGCTTCAGAAACAGCACAAGGACCAGAGTGAACATTCGCTTTGACTCATCTGTAGGCGCCCACTGCACAGGTTGCTCACCCTCGTACAAAACCATTTTCTGCACGTACCCGGAGTTAAAGGACACAGGAGCCTCATCGAAAGTGATAATCACTGTTGGTTTGTGGAAACTACAGGCAGCACGGTGCCATGTTATCATCTTTGTGATTTTCGCTTTGATAACATCAATCCCCAGCACAGAGTGCGGCTAGGTGCAGAAAATCGAATGCCCAATTGGTGGTGCTTCACTGCCTGCCGCCATTCAAACCCCAGTTTAGCATCCATCAGCTCTGGCATTCTGTCGCGTTGCCTATCCACTTCCCTCCAAAAGGCGCGATCACCGCGTGCTCGTGGCGTCAGTTCTTGTTCTGACCCGAGCTTTTTGAGGCCCGCAGGGCCAAACAGATATTGCGAAGGGCTGCAGCAAACAACCATCTCATCCGCAGGGAGTCAGCCACATGCCTGCAATGTGGCCTGCGGGGCACCTGAAGCACCCTCATTGGTGGGCTTGGTATTGGCATTGAAGGCCCTCTTTTGATGTGGTATTACAGGGTCCATTTTAACGAGGGAGGGATGTAAGGTCCACTGCTACAACTGCAGCACACCGCAAAAGGGTAGACTAGATGGGATCCATCGTGCCACAGCAAACCCTAGACCCTGATGACCGAAAAGCGTACAAAGATCAGCAAACTGTTTCGTTGTGCCTTGCCAGACCTTGTCGGGCAAGTCAAGGCGTCCTGAACGGTGAGGCCCTCACAGCCGTGACCTGGTTCCAATGCAGGCACCAGGACAGGCAAGCCCCTCCACATAGACAGCGGGTCGCCCGTCATAGACAGCGGGTAGCCCGTCATAGACAGCGGGTAGCCCGTCAAGAGTGTCCTTTAGGAGCCCCTGCTTTTTCTTTTTTTTTTTTCATACTAAGGCCTCTGATCATTCTCCCTCGTTGCACTTTGTGTACCGTGGGGTTTATCTCCGACTGAGCTTCATCAACCACAAATGATTGTTGGTAACCCGGCGATTGCCATCGGCTCGCACCCAAGCCGGAGTATTTCTGCAGCTGAGTGGTCTGAAGTTGCGGCTCCAAGCACAAATAAAATGGGCATTTCCTAGGTTCGATTCCCGACAAACCAACCCATCGCATGTCACGCAGATGAGGTTCCTGATATGGGTCGAGTTGGAGAGGGTAGCCCTTTCAGCAGCAGTGTTGTAGGTCGGGTTCAAACCCAGGCCTTCAAGTCGGGTGTTGGGGGTTGGGCGGTCCCTCTAGGTTCCACTACTGGAATCCTTCTGGCTACCCATCGCCTGCAGCTGTGCGGCAAGAAAGGTCACACCAGCGTTCATTGCTCCGAAGTAACCGCCCCACGCCGTCGGTTGGTACGTCGTGTAGAGGCCTCGAATACGCAGGCAGTTCTTGTTGCGTCTGTTTTTTCACATTTTGAGAACCCCCTGGGGAGGGAGGAAAATAGTTTGCTTCTGGGTGTGGGATCATTGGAGCCCCCTGAAGGAGGGATTGGTGTTGGGACAGGGGCTCGGTTGACAGGATTGTTGTTGGCACTGAAGGCGCTGGAAGATTTTTTTTTCACGAAAAGTTCCCCAACACATGTACAATCAAGATGATCAGCGCAATGTAACATGGGGATCATTTTGAGTCGTACATGTTGCCCTCCCTCCCCTCGTCAGGAGGTGAGGATAGGCCAGGCATGGCGAGGCAGGGCACAAGGTGGTGAGAGGCTGAGGGGTGCCGCCCCCTATGGAGGGACAGGGTGCAAGGGAAGGGCAGGGGTAAGTGGCGAGAGGCCGATAGGCGCCGCCAGCTGCAGACAGCAGCACAACCAGGTGTCATGCCGCCCCCCCCACCCCCACCCCCACCCCTGGGGGTCTCTTTGGGTGGTCGGCGGTCTCCGTCACCCGAGCTCTGAAGGGGAAGAGGGGGGAGGTCTGAGAAAGGGGCTGCAACAACCTCCCCCTGACCCCGAACCTCTTGTGTTCCACCCTGACCAGCTGCTGCCTGTGCCTCCACCAGTGCCCGAATCCTCCGCTCGTGTTCTTCACTTTCAGGGCCTGGTCTGGAGAGAAGGCCGACTGTGCAGCAGCAGGGACCCCACCCCATCGGCCGTCAGCAGTATGCCCGTCCTGCCCGCCCCTCCACCCCTGCACTAGCCCTCCAACGTTTGCCTCCACAGTGCTCACTGCCCCGCTGCCTCGCCATGTTGTGGCTGCGAAAGCAACACGTGAACAGCCTGGTAGGCGCCACATTAGCACCACCTTTGGCGTACTTCAGCATGATGCATGTGGGTGCGCGTCTGTGGCAGAAGACGACTGCCTGCAACACCAAAGACATTTGGCGAAAGCTGGGGGATGGGTATACCTGTGGTTTGTGATCAGCTTCATTTGGAAGTGTTGCGGATTGCTGCTTCCAATTTCTTGGTTTGGCTTGGCAAGGCCTGGGAGGCGGGTATCTGCAACACACTTTTTTTCATTTCTGATATCTTGCTGGTCTGGTATCTTGCTGAAATATTTCCCTACTCCCAGTAAAATTGGCATCGTCCCTCCTTCCCACTCCTTTTGGAAGTTATGTGCCTTTGGTGGTTGCAATCCGGTCGCTCTTGGTAGGTGGCAGTGTCAAACAGGTCAAGTTTATCGAAGGTTCCATGTCCACCTTCGCTTAGCTCCCCTTAATTCGGTTGCATCCCCCCCTTCGCAGGTGCACCCGGGCTCTTACTTCACGTTCAACGCAACCCCCCACCCCTGGGGGAAAAAACAGGGTGAGTGGGCATGAACAAGCACGGATCCAGGATGGAACCTGAGGTTCCTGAGGAGCACCCCACAGCTCATCAACTGAGAAACACACTCATGGGGGGCGTTCAGACTCAGATCTTGACCACCTCCCCCGTCCATCTCCCTTGGGAGGTCCAATTTGTTCAGGTGGTCCGGACCACCTTTGGCCCAAACTTGGCGCCGAAGGCGCCGATTTTTTTTTTTTTTTGGTGTATGGTGGGTGTTAAAAATTTACTTCACCGTATGTGTGTATGCTCAAAATGCTCAGGATTTGTGGGGAATTCAAATGTGCATGCAAAACAGGGACAAAATTTTCACCCCTGACCTTCCCCCCCCCTCCCCAAAAAAATGTCGCTGCTGGGACCGGACCCCCAGTGGTTTTTTTTCAAAAGCCCCACAGATGTGTGTTCAAAATGATGAGCGCAACAACCGGATCATTTTGAGATATGTATGTTGGGGCACCTGGGACCCCCCCACCGGGGGCCCCAACCTCCCCAAGGACCCCTCCCCCCCTGCCCTCCCACAGGGTGCAAAAAGTTGAGGGGGGGTTGGGGTCAGGATTTGAGTCTGAATGCCCCCCGTGAACACACTCATCTGCGACTCACCAACTCCGGACCACGACACCGGAGCACAGCACGGCACAGACGGCACGCCGCACAGCACCCCCCCCCCCCCCCAAGCACAGGCACGGCACCACGGGTAGCCCCTCTGCCCCCTCCGGTTCGGAGCGACTTTGCCATTCGTTCACCGGTCTGCACCGCAGCACCTGCGCCGCCGTCCCCCGTCGACTCCGTGAGAAGCAAGAGCAAGAGCCCGCACAGCTCCCGCAGCAGCCGCCCAGCTCCGGACAGAAATGGGCCTGCCCTGCGGTCCGCGTCGAAGGGTCGGTCGTCGGCGAAGGTTCTGACGTCTGCCCCCTGCACTCACCCCCTCGCTCGTTCACTCATTCCCTCACTCGCTCCCCCTCACTCACACTCACTCGCCGGTCATCCATGCACTCGCCCATTCACTCTGCCACAATTCCACTCACGCATCCACTCACTCACTCATGGACTCGCCTATTCGCTCGCCCATTCACTCAGTAGCCCACTCACCTGCTGACCCATTCGCCCACCCGTTTCCTGACTACTTCGCCAATTCGCTCTGCTTTCCGGCGGCAATTGTTGGGAATTGTGTGCCCAGTGCAGTCATTTGCTTAAGGTGGGGTCCACCCCGCGCCGGGGGGGGGGGGGGTATGGGAGCAAAAAAGAGTTTGTGTACCTGAAATGGACCTCTCACTTTTGGCTCTCTATTCAAAATTTCATTTTTCCCGAGAGGGAAATGTCTTGGGCTCTCAGGTGAGTGGGTCCAAACAGAAGCCGTTCCCCCCCCCCCTCCCCCACTCGTTGGTCAGCAAATGACTGACCCAGTGCTCCAGCCCCTGTCGTCGGGCCAGGGGGCCAGGGCGGAGCACGTGGGTCAGGCAGCCCACAGCCTCTTGGTGCTGAGCGACGTGGGTGCGGGTTTACTCCCCCCGACTGTGCCAGCCCAAGCGCAAGGGGCGTGACTGGCCGTGCGGCACGCCCCGGGGCCGGACATTGGCACTGGCGCACCCGTCGCATTAGGGGAGGGGAGGGCCCTGTGACCCCGGCAATCATGAGGCCAGAAGAGCCCCCCACCCCCCACCCCCCCCCACTTTCGTACCCACACGCAGCCCCTTCGTGCGCACAAACGGTGTCAAACGTCGACTGCCGTCCGAGCCCCGCCAACAAGCGCTGTGGTAAGCCCGGCCCGCCCACCCGCGACAAGACCCGGCGGAATAGTGGTAGTTAGTGTTAGTCACTTCCATGTCACACGCCCATGTCACATACCACAGTTTTTTTGTGTGTGTTTTTAATAGGAGGGGCATGGATATAGTTGAATTGCATTATGGCTCATTTTTTTTAGTCAAAATAGTAATCAAAATAGACCAAACAATGCATACTTCATAGCTCTTGTTCATTGTGATACAGATTGTGTTACATCACACTTTTGGTCCATACACTGATTTTGGTACACATTATATGATTCAGCCGAAAAAATAAATGACGAAAATAAAAACAGAGCAACTATCATCACCACATGCTACTACACGCGCCCCAAACAATAGTTCCTGTGTTTCTGCGATCCATCATGAGAACAATACAACCTAAGCATAATATACATCGCAGCAAAAATTTACCCATTTGCAAAATTGGTATGCAATGCAATGCAAATGCAAATGCAGTTAGAAAGACATAAAAAAAAAAAAACAAACAAGAAAGAATCCATGGCATTAGCTTTGTGGCTAGGCTTGGGAAGGACTCGCTATGCTCCTCCTTCCCAAGCCTAGAAAGCCGAAAGTATCAAAAATTTTGGTACGTACCGACAAGTACACATTTCATTGCGCTGATTTTGACCGAAAAACATGACTAAAAACCTGATTTTCGCGGAAAAAGATCATAAACTAGACTATGATCATTCCTCGAATTCTATTACGATATGTCTTCACCTTTCAAAGGAGCCAAACGGTTCGTTCCAACTCAACAATATGTTCGACAACGAAGTCCGACAAATGGAAGCATAAACTATGAAATTGCTACTTTTGACAAAAATGCAAAACCCCCAACGCTTATAAATCCGGACCAACGGGGCTTCAATGGGCAAACAATTGACCCTTTGCATTCTTCTACATCCAAATAACTCCATTATGCTTGGTTGAGGGCTTGGTAACATATGTGCTTCCTACTTGACTACGTGCCGACAGGTACACATTTTGCCGTGGCAGGGTACGCACAAGATGCAACTGATTTTTGTCAAAAATGACCACCAAAGATGCAATTTTTGCGTGAAATGAGTGTGGGACGGCCTGTGGCGGGTCCTATTATCCTTTTAGGACATGTTCTCGGCTTTCAAACGATCCCAACACTTTGTTCTAACTCCACGGTATGTCGGAGAACGACCGCCAACAAATGGACCCACAAACCGAAAATGTCCATTTTTGACCAAAATGCCAAACCCCCGGCTTCTATATCTAGGGGTCTTTGGGGGTACACCAGGCAAACTAGTGGCCATTCCCCTCCCTCTAGGTCCAAACTACCCAAATATGCTTGGTTGAAGTCGCACAAAAGCATGGGCATGCAACCGGAACACCGGGGGGGAGACCCATGATTTTGGTAGACTGGTGTTGTGACAGCACCCGAAAACACAGCTTAAAAAGTACATATCTTTGAGTTTTCGCCCCCATGTGCTCTCTATAGAGGCCATAGGGACGTAACATTGCTTATACCCGTTCCATTGGACCCATACGGGACTAGTTTGCACAAAGGTTCAATCCCTAGGCCGGGATATAGCGCTCTGACAAGGCTGTACAATGGAGACAGCAACCTTCTCTAAGTACTGTTTTTTCTACCGTTTGTACCCTCTTTCTAGGCATCAAGAGGAGGCTGGAGTGGTCAACCTTGGGGATTTTCACATCATTTGCGTGCAAATGAACTTGGATTGTCACTTGGGTCGTTGCTAGACCCTCGTGGTTTCGCTACAATAGGCCTACGAAACAGGCCAAAATGGCCAAACTGAGCCCACTGTATAAAAACTTGAAAAAATCATATCTTTGGCCTACCGGCTCGAATTTTGATAAACCGAAAGCCGAATCTGGGTAGTTTTTGACGCTGAACACGAATATTTAGTCAAAATGCCGGCGTCGAACGGGCTGCTGGGGGAAATCGACGATCGTCGTTCCGAAACAGTGATTCGTGCAGTTTTGCGGAAATCCGGTTTTACAGCATTATTCGGGCTTTAAAACCCTTCACATTCATGGTCTTAAATCGAATTTTCGTCAACTCTAGCTAGGTGCTGAGTTCAACAGGAGAAATGTCGGCGACAGCCATTGGTCACGCGTGCGGGCTGATTTCTGACCAGAAATCCGGATTCTGGCCAGTAAAAAAAAAAGCCCCAAATTAACATTGTAGGGCCCGAGCTGCCATCCACAAATATGCCTTTGGTTTGTCCGAAACTTCATTCGTTACCTCCAGTAGCGTAGCACCATTCCGTAAACATAATCAGCGGGGTCAGCTTTCCAGCTGGCGGCCGCGGAGCCCCTCCCCCGCGGCCGGACAGCGTTAGGCGGGCCTTCCGGCCCCGGGGCAACAACCGCAGGCGCTGTGCCGCCCGCCATCAGCCACCGAATCCGCGATGTTGCGTGTGCCATGAGACGAAGATGGGGGATGCGTATCTCTCGGGGACGGGCCTCAGGTTCCAACTCGGAGCGAAAACGCTGTTGTTCGGGACTCTTTGTGCATTCCCCGGCACTGCGGGTGGGTCGGACGGTGTTTGGTGTGGATGTGGGTTGACAAAGCAGGGCAGCAGGCAGATGATGCGCCGTCCAAGAAGAACGAAGGTCTCCACCACATCGTCAGTCCGGCACTCAAACCCCCGGGTGTTGGATGGCCCTTGTGAAGGGCTTCGCGCCCCATACCCCCCCCACAAGACACTCAGTGGGCCCCAACGAGGACAACAACGTCACCAACCCTGAAACACGCTCCGTGTCCGCGCGTTTGTGGTGTTCCCGAGATGTACGCGGCCACCCCCGCGCACTCGCAGACAAATCCCTCCAGAACGCAGCGGACGGAACCGAAACAGGGCACGCCCTCCAGTGCACGATCGCAGACCGTCACCCCGAAGTCGCAGACCGTCACACCACGAGCAAACGGCCACGAACCCGAGCCGCAGGTGACCACGCTCTACCATCGAGATGGCCGATCCGCGAGAGGTATGCGCGCCCGCAGAAGCAAGGCGTGACGGTTTTGTTGAATGCGCAGTGTTCTCGAGTTGCACCGCCGGGTCGGTGGACCTGTTTTGGCTTCCACGGCGGGTAGCCAGCGCCACTTGGATTGAGCCGCTGGGGTTCGCCCGCCATGTGTCATTGCCGACCCTACACTCCTTCGTAACGACCGAGTTTCTTTGGGAAACCCGATGGTCGCGTCACGGTGTGCGGTCCCGCTGTGGCGGGGGGTGCATTGGCTGGAGTGAAGGTGGTGCTGTCGCTTGCAGGACAATGAGCCTGTCCGAATGGCCAGATCGTGCTCCTCTGCAACGGTCCTGCTCAGGGTGTTGGGGTGCCCACACAACACACAAACAGCCGACAGACACCAACAATTTGTGTGCAGCCACGATGTTGCGAACGCAGTCAGGAAAGCACAGGCCATGGGGAGGATCAGGGGTTGGTAGGCTGGTGGGTTGCAGTGCCCCTGTTTGTGCAGTGTTTGCCCGTGGGCGTGCGCTGGCGGGTTTGGGTCAATTACTTCCACCGCATGCGCATGGGCTCTCGCCCTCCGCAGCCAGCACCACCTGAGCTCGATCCGCCGCACGAGTTGCAGGGGCAGCTGTTAGCACCGGCTCCGGATGGCGAAGTAGATGCGCTGCAACGCGTGCAATGCGTTTGCTTTCTCTTATCAGCCACCAGGGAATGCTTCCTGCGCACCGCAGGCGCCGCAGGGTCACGGTAATTGCAGGGGAAATTTTCTTTCAGGTTGGTGACGAAATTCTCTCCGCACACTTTTGTTTGCGCAGTTTGGGGCACTTCCTGCTCTTTGTGTGTTTCGTCAGTCAGACACAGGCCAACATACCCTTTACTCCCCCCCCCCCCCCCCCCGCTCTCAACCCCTTCCCCGAACCTCTGTTAAACAACCAGTCCCAGTCAAGGAAAACAAACAAAAGTCAGTTAAACACAGGGGACCACTTGGAAATTTTACTTTTTCATTTTTGACCATCTCTTCTTTGTAAACAGGTGCTGTTTGATGGCTGGGTGCGTCCGCAGGCAGGGTTCCCTTCTTGCCCTCCAGGGGGGCAGAGGACGCCCAGGCAAAGGGTCCAAGGAGAGCAGGGTGGGAGCAGGGTTTGCCTCAATGGCTGAGCTGTCACTTTTCACCTTGTGGGCTTGGAAGAAGTGTGCTGTTCTTGAGGGCCATGCCCTAAGAATTCAGCAATGGCTGAAACAAAGGCCACAGTGTGGACCTGAGGAAACTCGACCCTCATCACACCCTTTCCTCAAGCTCGCGTTTTTTTTCAGCAGGGAAGGCCGACCTGGGCCTTGCTCTTTGTTTGGTCTCTGTTGAGTTGGTGATGCTCAAAATTTGGGCCTGCCAAAGTTGCACACAACTGATTGCCCTCAAGGAACCAAGGGTTGGGGGTTTGACGAAATCACCTGGAAGAGGGTTATTAGATCAAGCGCAGGCGCGGACGCCATATGCCCCCCCCTTTTTTTTGGGTCATTCGCGTAGGATACCCCAAGGTATGGTGCTGGATGTTTAACCCCTTGTAAAGTCATGGGTTTGGGAGACAAAATGATCCCCCAATGAATTTTTCGATTTCGACCCCCTTACCCCCCCCCCCCCAACAGCAACACGCTCCCCCGCCACCCAATGCCCCCCAGCGCAGAAAGAATGGAGAGGTTGGAGAAGAAACTGGGCAGGGGGAAAGGGACACAGAGAGGTAACAGGACAGGGCAGACAGCGCTTGCCGAAAACGGTGCAGAGCGCAGAAGGAGGAGAAGGAAAGGCAAAAAGGGAAAGAATCATTGTGGTTGTTAGAAGCCCCTGTTAGGAAAATTATCATGCAGATGCACACCCCAGCACGCACAAGTCAGTGCTGGGGTCGGCAAACCCAGCATGGACTCGGAGTGTGCATCTGGATGCACACTCCGAGTCCATGGATGCACCTGGTCAACGCCACGCGCAACAGCCTGTCTCCGGGACAGTCGACCCTGGAGTAGTCAAACAGGACAAGTCATCTCGGGGCTCCGTTGACACCACAAAAACACGTTCGGGCCCACAGAGGGTCAGAATGAGCGGTGGCGAGAGGCGCCGCCAAACGTTTGTTGTTGTCGCCGTTGTTGTCGTTGGCATTGATTTTGGCATTGTTGTTGCCCTTGTCGTCGTCGTTGGTGTCGGTGTCGGTGTCGGTGTCGGTGTCGTGGTTGTTCTGGTTGTTGTTGTTGTTGTCGTTGTCGGTGTGGTCGTCGGTGCCGGTCGCCTTGTCGCCGCTGTGCAAACAATCAGGCCTTCCAACCCCCCCTCCCCCCCCATGTCCGGGTACCGCTTTTGGGGTGTGGGGGTGTGGGGGTGCGGGGGGATGGGGAGGGTCAAAACTTCTTGGCATATTGCGGCTGTTGTGTGTTGATTCTGACCTAGGTCCTTGAGAACGTTTTTCTTGTATATGGACCCCCTAACCCATGGCGGGGGTCCTAGGTCCCAACTCCGGATACCCTCAGTGCCCCCCTCCCCCCCATATGGCCCGTTGCAAGTGAGAACTTAGCCGTTTTCACGCTGGTTAGGCTGTTCAGTGGCACCTGAAAATCATGTCGCAAAGGTTGTTACATGAAAGCTAGGCAGGCCCATACATAGGGGAAAACACCACATACCCCCCCCTTTTTGGGCCGTTTTGGGCCTATTTGTGTACCCTACCTCAACGGCTTAAATTGTTTGTTGAACCCCATTGTAAAATCATTTTTTTGTCCCATAAAAGCATCCCCCAATGAGTTTTTGGTCCGGACCCACCCAGACCCCCTCACTTGAAACCCAGTTTTTTTTTGTGAGTTTTTCAGGGAGGGGTGGGGTGGGGGGTCAAAAATGTCGAAAAAATGCCCCTCCCCCTTTTGTTGGGGTCAAAATTAATGAACCTTTTGATTTTTTTTTGATATTTAGCCGAAAAAGTGTTTTCGGGTCCCGACTCCATAGGGTTTGTATGGGAGTGGAACGAGCGCTATTGCAGTTTGTGCAGTTTTGAGTCGTTTTTGCTATGTCGGCATTTTTGGCGACCCTACTGACCCCGTGGTACCCACTCTAAGTTGTGCAAGTGGGGATGTTGTGACAGCATATGCCTACTAGGATACAAAAGGATGTTGTTTGCAGTCTCTAGCGTTGCCTAGGCCGGTCACGGCCCATGTGAAAGACCGTTTCCACCAATACTGGCTTACATGTGTGCATGGGCTGGCACACAACCTACTTATCCAGTGTTTCACGTTGTAAAGATCAAAAATCGAACTTATTTTTTTTTTTTTGACATTCTGGCCATTCAGGATGATCATCCAAACTATGTAAAGCATGTTTAATGCAGTATTTATGTGTTTTTCACCCTATTTGGGTATTTGGTGTGTGTGGGGGTCGGGTCTCCCAACGGACTAGTACACAACCTGCTTATACAATTTTCCACCCTGTATAGCTGAAAAATCGAGGTTTCCAAAAAATTTTTTTACATTGTGGCCACTCGCAATGATCATCCAAGCATGCTTTAGGCAGCATTTATGTGTTTTCACCCTATTTGGGGGTTGGGTGCTCAAGGTAGATTCTCTGTGAGGTGGACTTGCCAAAGGCAATAGAATCACCTGGAAGAGAGGTTGTTAGATGTGATTGATTAAATGACTGGGCTCTCTCCCTCTTCGAGGTGCCTTGCAAATAGGCAATAGAATTTTATAGGAATCCAAATATGTATGCAAAACATGAAAATCACCTCGAAGAAAGGTTGTTAGATCAAGCGCAGGCGCAGGCGTCCTACACCCCCCCTTTTGGGGGTCATTCGCGCAGCATACCCCAAGGCATGATATTTGATGTCCAACCCCTTGTAAAATCATTATTTTGCCCAATAAGACAACCCCCCAATGGATAAACCCAAAAACCCCACATATCTCTCGGCACCATCGACCATTGCGCCAACTCGGTGGGTTTTCGGGGGTCGGCGCCATTGTTGCCTCATTTGTGCCCACTGAGTGTTACAGGGGGGGGGGGGGGTATATTCGGAAAGCCCTTGAAAAGGGCTATTCGGAACACCCAGGTTTGCATGCTGTATTGGCGATATGTCTGAGATTTTCGTCCGTTTTGGACGATGCCTGTGTTGCTCACTGCCTCGTTTTGTCAACAGGCAGCTACCATGTCCGCATACAAATTCACACCCCGTGCTGTTGCATCCCCAGATGCACCACAACAACCCTTGGTTCGGAAACGGGCACGCTCTGGCGGGGCTGAAACTGGGTGCGTGTCACTTATCGCACCTCCCCTTGCAGTGCAAAAAGGCCTCGTACAGCCGGATCACAGCAACCTGCGTGCACCCACCAGGAACACCAGATTTTTGACGACTGGCGAGGCTGCTTCTTTTGCAAGTCAATTTTGGGATCGTAAATTTCACCCCACGAAGGCTTCGCAACACGAGTTTCTGGCCACATGCATCGATGTTAATTTGGAGAAAAATGTCAAGCATGCACAGTGGCATAAGTACACTAGAAAGAGGGGTCATCAGACAGCATATTTCGTCCCGTACTGTGGAGCACGTTGACAAATCTGCAAAACGCAGTTTTTGCATTATTTCAAGATTTCACGCAGAGATGTTGAAACTATGGCCAAGGACAAGGCAAATGCGGCTGTTGCCAGCCCCCTCAGCCCTATGAAAAGGGGCAACAATGACGACGATTTGGATTGAGAATAATCTGTGGTCCCTCGAGCATTGTCCTGTCTTGCGCATCGTCCACTTTGCAGCCCCATTTGCTCCAAAAATGTGATCATCTACCCCCCCCACCCCCATACATTTCTGAAACGGCCTTTTCTCACAGATTTCAAAAAGTATATACATACCCCCCCCCCCCCCAATGGGACGAAATTTTGGCGCATTGGACCAAAAGTTCATTACCCCCAGGAAAAGTGCCAAAACCCGCCGTGTTGGCACACTCTGAATGATCCCGAGAGATATGTGTGTTCACAATGATCAGTGCGACAAGGGGATCATTTGGAGGGATACATGTTGGGGTACCGGGGATCCCAGCCCGGCACCCCCCCACGGGGCCCAAAAGGTTAGGGGGGGGGGGTGTTGGTGTCAGGGTCTGAGCCTAAGTACCCCCCTGATATTTTGATGCCCAACGATCCTCATCCACGCTCTTTGCTGCAGGCAACGCAATGGACCCTCGAGTGAGGTCGCTGTCCGTGGAACGTGGTGGCCCTAGGAATACCATGCTGGTGAGCAGCATGCTGCACGACGATGGGCGCCCCGTGTTCGAGGTCTGAGCCAGCCTGTCTCCAGTGAACACATCCCTGGCGAACGTGACCGACCCCTGAGCCCTGGATGCCGAGAGGCTAACTGGAAGACTAAGCAGCGATGAACACGCGTCTACACACACACACACACACACACACACACACACACACACACACACACACACACACACACACACACACGCACGCACAATCCTGTGGTGCATGCGGTGCCCATGCCCTAGTGCACATTCAATAACCCATCAACAAAAGAGTGCTATTTCCAGAAGAGGATCTTCAGCACAAATCCCTGTTCCCTGGACACTGTGTTCTCTGCATCTCCGGAATTGGGCTCTGGCTGCAATTTGATGTTTGATGGCACATCGACGACATTGACCCCGGGGCCGTAGTCTCTCCTTTGCAAAGAGGACTGGGGGTGGACACATTCCAGACATCTTTGCATTGCACGCGTGAGCCACCCCTGCCTGCCCCCTAACCCATGCCCTGGGGTATGGGAACTGCCTTGCTGGCCTACCGATGAACCTCGCATGAGTGGCCGCAGAAAGAAAAAAGTGACCGCAAAAAGAGAGAACTGCTGTTGACATAATATCAACGTGCACATCTGTTTGGTTACCTGCGCTTTTGTTGACAACATCATCCACTTTACCACATTACCCTGACCTTGCGTTGTTCCGCAGCGCACCTGAGCGCTCTCACTGCACCCGGCCGCACGCACGCGCGCATGCGCACACGCGCGCACACGCGCACCCACCCATACGAACAGGGCGAGGCAGGGGCGCTGCATCGGACCCTTCTTCACGAGGGCTGGGCCGCCCAACAGTGGTGTGAAGAAAGGAGAGGGGGTCGCAAGCCGGCGCAAGCCCACTGCTTTCTGCTGTGTTGTGGATGGCAACAGGCGACCGACACACAGCCTTTGTCGTTGAGCAAGGGGCGGTGGGGAATCCAGCACTACGTCAAGGAGGGCGTTGAGAGTTCCTCCTGGGCCCTCCTGCGCTTGCAGGGGCCGCTTGAGCTGGTTGGCAGAGTTGTGTGCTGTCTCTGCGAGTTGCATGAGGTAGGGGGTGTGCACCACCTCCTTGGACCGTTCTCAGCCTCAATGGCTCCCAAATTCGAAAAACGTCCCTAACCGTTTTTTTTTTGATGTTGTGACCACGCACAATGGTGAGTAGTTGTCAGGTATGCTTTCCACTTTTTTTCTGTGGACCTGCGTGCCCTGAGAGATGTCACTTCTGAGGGGGCGTTTGTGTGGAGTCGGGCAGGGCGTTGCAGTTTTCTGGGTGTCCCCCTGCTCACAGTCTCAGTTTTCTGCCCCTGTGGAGTCCATCGTGCTGCCGGCCCTGGCAGAGGGTTGAGGGGGGATGGCGGGGGGGGGGGGGTACGTGTGTTTGAGCGTATGGGGGAAATCCAGTTTCCGGATGTCTGTCTGCATCGGTTCACAGGAAAAAGCTCATCAAGGTGGGCTATGGTTTCCCTCGTCATCCCCTGGGCCAAACAGTTGGCATTCCCAAGTGCGACGTACCCCAGACAGTTCTGAAGCATGTGGGTGGGCGGGCAAGCTCCAGGAGCTCAATGGCCCCGTGACACGGCGAGCTGCATGGACTTTGTGAGACGCCCTGTCAAATCCTGCAACCCTCATGTCTGTGAAAGACGCTCCTTCTGTGTCCACAAGCTGTTGTAAATAACGACCCTCACCTTCAACCCCAGGGTTGACACCAGTCTTTCTTCTTGCGCATATCCCCAAACGATTTACTTGTGCATCCAATGTACCCCAAATTTTTTATTTGCGTACCAAGTGTGGAGCCTATAAATTCTTGCTTGAGCCGGGTGTGTACCCGGGTGCATTCACAGGTTCACATGTCTGTCCAATGTCTGCACACCTGGCGAAAGTACTTGACAATAATTGAAAGTACTCTTGAAACCCAAATCCTCCGAACAGACCCCGATGCATCCCCTTGTTCCTTGGTTGTCTTCACGCACGTGTGCATCAGGTGTGATCTTGCGTGTATCTCAAAACACACGCTTTTGCACTGGGTGTGCATGTGTTTCCCCCACCCGAAAGAAAACTGCGTATCAGGAACAAGCAGGATATGCACGAGAAGAAAGTCTGGTTGACACTGGTCTCACTAGATTCAGCACATGCCTAGGATGTCACATATGTGTTCTGTGCCTCCAAGTGAACTGGTTGCCTGAGCTCCTGGTGGACGGCTCTATTGCACAGGCTCATCCAGTCAGGGGCTCCATCCACATGGACCACACATCTCTCAGTATTTCCTGTGTATATGCAATCTGCTTTGCGCCGGGCACGTGCAAATTTTGGCTTCGCTGGTTTGCTTTTATGGCCAGGGTTTCCGCCAGCCACTCAATGGATGAGTGAGCCACAGGTGTATCCCTCTCCATAATGAGCTGTGTGGCGCTTCCTGCCCATGGGGCGCCACCAGTCCTCTTTTGTCTAAAGTGTAAATCTGGAACGGTTGCCACCGTTTCAATGATGACGGCTCCCCTGTCCACCATCCTTTTAGATCTACCAATAGAACCGAATGGGACACAAACCGGAGTGCAGCTGTTCACACCTGCTTCGGGTTGTGCCATCCCGGTTGCCTGTCTCCAACACTTCCTGAGCCCATCTACTGGCACACTGCCGTACTAGGGGGGCGCACCGTGCGCTGTGCGCACGCTGTGCGAAAAGCCGGCTGTTTTTCACCACCGGTAGCCATGGGTCCCAGGGTCCGGGGTTTAAACAACGTAATACTTGGCGCTGTGCGAAAACGCCCCCTAGGGTCCATTGCACACTGCCAACACTGTCCACAGGGTGTGAACACCCAAGATTGAAATCCTCTGTGACAAGTGGACTCGGTTGCATCCAACTGAGAGAGTGTGTTGATTGAGGGCAACAGTGCTGACGTAGAGCCCAGGAACCTTGTCCCCAGTGCCTGATTGTAACATACCTTCAGGTGCATGCGACTGCGGATATCACTGGCACATGACCTGATTACCTGGCACTTGTGATGCTGCACAAAGAAAGTCTTCACCAGGCAACTTTTTTGTTTGTAACTGAACGCCGTGACTGCAATTACAAAGGTGTGTTTACTGAAGCCCTCTATTTTGTTCTGTTCCACAGTGCCAGAGCTTTGCTTTCTGGTCACCATGACTGGCACAGCTGTCTACGGGAATATGCTTGCCCTTGGCAAGGTATTGCAACAATCTGCACACCAACCCGTATTGTTCAGGTTGGGCGGCTTGGAATTCGCATCCTGCTTCGTGGTTGCTCTGTCAATGAGTTTCAGTGGGAATGTGCTGGCGGCTGGCTCCTCACCATTTCAAGTGAGTCTGACCACTCCTCTTCCCCCTGTGGAGGAATGAGGGTGCCGCCCACTCAGTGCACGCAGTGCGCAGGCTGCAGCGTGCAGGGCGATGTCAGCCCAGTATGCACAAACTATATGAGTGGCCACTGGGCGCTGAATGTAAGGATCGGGGGATGCAATTTTGGTAGTCACTGTTTTCGGGGCATTGGGCATTATGGCATACAGGCGCATCTAGAAAAAAGTTCAATGTTGCAGCCTGTTGTGCCCCTTGTGTTGCCCCTAGGATGGGTTTGGGGGATCATTTGGTGACAATATAGGTACTTGAGCGCCCATGGGGACCCACGTGGTGGCCAACGGGCCCATCTAGCCCGTGCCATGGGTCCCCAAAAGCTTCAAATTTGCGGTTTGTCGGTGGTTCAGTGGTGTTTGGTGTGCGCACAAAGTGCTTCCATTGTTTCCATTGTCTATCGGTCAAAAATGGCAAATTTTCAATTTTTTCTTGATATTGTGACCATTCACAATGAAACATCTTTTGTAAAGCATGTTTTAGACCCTTTTTATATGGTTTTCACCCTATTTTGGTGTAATTGGGGGGGGGGGGGGGCGGCGGGCAAGGGGGCTGGTCCACAACCTGCCGATATAGTTTTTCAGCCTCGGCAGCTCAAAAATGGAAATTTACAAAACTCGTTTTTTTTTGATATTTCCACCATCCGGAATCATCAAACATCCGGCGTAAAGCATGTTTTAGCCCCTCTTTGTATGTTTCTCACCCTATTTGGACTTTTTTTTGCGGCGGCGGGGGGGGTGGTTCCAAGGGGGTTGGGGCACAACCTGCTTACGCAGCTTTCCAGCTTCTGCAGCCCAAAAATGGAAAATTCCGAAACTGATTTTTTCTTATTTTTTGACCATCCACAATGGTCAAATATCCTGTGTAAGGCATGTTTTTAGACCCTATTCATGTGCTTTTCTCCCTATTTGGGTTGGGGCACAACCTGCTTTTGCATTTTCCCACCCTCGGGAGCTCAAAAATGGAAATTTTCAAAACCGATTTTTTTGATGTTGTGATCATTCATACGTAATGATCAAATGTCCTACATAAAGCATGTTTTTTCACCCTATTTGGGTGCAGGCCGGGGATGGGGAGCTTCTGGGGAACTTCATGACTAACCCCCCCCCCCCTTGTATAAGCTACGCCCTTGTCCAAGCTACAGTAGGCGTAGGGACCGTAATAATTGTGTTAAAATTACGTACGAAATGTAGTGCGGCCACATAAGACATGGGTTTGTCGTCACATTTGCCAATTACATGGAGCCACGGACACATGCAACATGCCACATGCAAGGCAAGCTCATTCCCAAGAATTTGAAGTTGTCCGAGCCCAAACCAGCCCCTAAGCCTCAGCCAAAGGCATCTTCAAGTGGTGAGCATGTGCAATTGTTCCTCATGGTGTATGGTCGCAAGAAAGGTTTCCAAGCCGAACATTTGTAGGCTTCGCATTCTTCATTGCTTGTGCCAACATGGGTGTGAACCTGAAATTTTCATGTTCCCAAGGCTGTCTTGTGTTTGCATACACTTGGAAATGTGGGCAGAGGTCAAGGTGCACCCATACCATGCGCGCGCGCACGTTTGTGTCGGTAGCTGTATGTGTTTCGCGCAAGCTACGCCCTTGTCCAAGCTACAGTGGGCGTAGGGACCGTAATAATTCCGTACATTGGCGCAGCTGAAACAAGGGGGGGGGGGGTAATTGATTGGCCGACTATGCTCCCTCTCTCTTCGACGTGTCTTGCCGATAGGCAATAGAATTTTCTGTGGCCTTTTCCCTGGTGTTGGTCAGTTCGTGTCCCGTGGCCTTCTCCTCCTCCCCTCTCCCAACCCCCTCTTACTCAATGTTTGTTGTGCTCTGTTATGGTCATATCTTGTTTGGTCAGTTTTGTCATGACCCACCGTCTGTCATACTTGCTTGTGAGTGAGATGTCGTTGTTCGTCCCGTCTAGGACTTAGAGCGTAAGTTGTAGGAACCATCCAAAGAGCGGTAATGATAGTAACTGTTAGACCCCACCCGCAAGCATCTACACTGTACGAGCAACGACCAACAAGAAGCCACTCACCAGTAGGAAATTCTTGGGTGGGTGGGTGGGCTGGGTACCCTCCCCCCCCTAGTGGGGGTAGGCCAATTCGGGGTGGGTGGGTCAACCGGAAATCTTGGGTGGGCACTCATCCAAAACCTACAGAAATTAAGCGACAATTGCGCCCCCACCGCGCCCACCGCCACCGAATGATTTCAGCGAAAAATGAAGCCATTGAATCTCTGCTATCCTCCCACTAGGATGTGGTGCTCCACATGCACCGGGCAGCCTCTGCTTCCCAACCCGCTGTGGGGTGGCTTGCTAAGTGGGGTGTTGTAAGAGACCTCGTAGGTAGGGAGCGGTCAAAGGCAGGGATGGGCAAGAACACATGAGGTGCGAGCATGACTGCACCCACTTCCATGTGCCGCCGCCAGTCGGACTAGACCACCCAACGGTCAGGACCGCCACCTACAAGGGGACTCTTCCCTACCTACTGCACCACACAACGGTACCCGCACATGCGCTCTGCTCAACCCAAGACTTTGTGACTATCATGACGAGTCATGAATATTATGAGGACACAGACATCATAGTGGAGATCAAGCCCGCCATACCCCCACACGATTGCCCGGATTTTCTGTCGCAGTTCGCATCATCTCTGGCAAGTGCCATTCCCAAGGAGCCGCAACCCAAGACACAACCATGGCATCTCCACACAAATGTGATCACGGTGTGGTTTTGTTGGACGGTTTGTGGCACTGGATATCTCGGACCACAAGTGGGTCTATCCCGGTGTCTTGATACAAGGCATGGTTGCAATTTTTTGACTGCACGTTGTACATGATGGACTCTGACTGCTGACTGACTCAAAAAGCCAATGGCATAGCGTGCTGCTTCCACTTTGGCATAGCCCACTTGGGGATAGGTACCATGATAGATAGATAGATACCATGACTACAAACAGCGGCCACTGAGGGTCAGGTCGCGTGTGCTTCCTTGGAGGAGGAGACTTTGTGCTGGCCCGAGATGGTGAGCCGTTGGCCACTCTTGTCGAGGATGTGCATGACCTCTGGCTAGATCAATGCCACACCGCAGGACCATAGGACCGGTGCACCCACCGACCAGAAGGACTATAAGTACAAAAAGCTCCCGTGTCCCCTCTGTCGGAAGCGGCCTCCTCGTAGCTGAGTAGCACCGGGTAGTCCAAGGTGGACAGTGACAATTCAAGGTGCACTCCAGAAAGGGACAATGTCTCGGTGGAGGATAGTGCGGACTCAAGATCGGATGTGAACCCCAGCTCTGACTCGTGGACACCGTCCACAAAGGTGGCATCGTCGTCATGGTGCCAGTCCAGTTCCGTCACACCACCGTGCAAGCGACCGCGAGTGAACTCACCGAAAGTCGCGACGATGGCTCCACAGGCGGTGGCCCCACAGATGGTGACTGTCATGGTGCCCTTTCCGATGCCACCATGGGCACCCCAAGCGGCCACTCAAGGTCTACAGGTGCTGCCGGGATACGGCACCAAACACATGCACTGCTGCCGGGATACGGCACCAAACACATGCACTGCTGAAACAACGAGCGCGGCTACAAAAAGCTGATTACAAGGCTCCGCAAGGATCTGGGCATCCTTGAGGCCCAGAGTGCGACTTTGGGCGGACACCCGCCTCCAGGCCACGGGCCGCAGCAGCGGCGGTTGCGCTAGGAACGGTCTACGCGTGCCGTCAAAGCCCCCACAAGGTTCCTCCATGATCCCAGTGAAGGTGCTTGTGGCACGGAGCCGGCCACAACATGCACATCTAAATCATCAGCAAGCCTTGTAGGGTATGTGTCCGTCCTAGGTAAGACCAGCCGTGAGTACCGGAAGAAACTGTCGCATGTGAGGGATGTCACGGCCGCGGTCCCGGCTGGGGTCGGGTCCGACTGGTGGCGGTCCTTGGGGGCTCCCGACTGACTCACGCCGTGACATGCAGCCGACACTGACAGTGCCCCCGCTGTATGCTCCTATCGGTGGGCCCAAGATCGCTCAAGATACCTAGACGGTGTGGGCTAGGACATGCACCCCCACCGCGTGTTCCGGTATGGCGGCGGTGGCAATGGCGGCGGTCGCTTGTATCTTGGCGTGCCCTGTACTACCTTCTGTACTTAATGCCCCTAGCTTGCAAAGGTGAGGTGGACGATGAGCACCTTCAGCGGGAACCTGGATCAACCCTGTGCGGGCTGTGGCGGCACGCGGGGAACGCCCCTTACATGAACTTGCGTACTGGACGTCCTCGGACATCTGGACTGCCCCACGCTGGGCCTGACTCCTTTGGGCCCTGGAGCCCATAGCGCTGGTAGTGTGTGTGGCCTGTGTTGTAGGGGCTCCGTGAGACGGATCCGGTGGAGGTTCCGTGGGCGGGTATGGCCGTCGATTCGACGCACTGCAGGGGCGACATGCCCCTTGAATGATTGTTTGCCCATGACCAGAGAACACGAGAGCTATGCATAACATATGGCCGATAGGAGTGGCACCACGTGGTGCATATGCAAGAGGTAGATCAGGCAGGTGGTGAGCAGAGCAGGTTCCCAAGGTGAAGCTGGGACACGTGATACATGTGGAACCCTCTTACTATATGCCCTACATCTTGGTCCAAGTTGATGCTTGAGAGCTCATATTGTACTCCGCAGAACTGTTGAGCTTGTGAAGGAAAAAAAACGATGGTTTGCCCATGCATTATGCGTGCATATCTGTTTTACGCTTCCAACCATAGGGGCATGCACCGTGATGTGTCACGGTGCGGTATGCGTGCACCATACACTGCACTCCGCACAAGCTCTGCTGCGCCTGGTCATGACAGGCTGCCTGGGAGCTGCCTTTTTTTTTTTTTACAAAAAATCTGAGATCTCACACTTTATGAAACAAGTGTCGCTACGGCCCGGTAGCTGCAACTGTACTACCATGCATTAGATATGAGAGAAACCTGCAACTTCTCGGTCGCGCATCCACCGGCGGCGATGGTTCCCACATTCATTCAGGCAGTTGCAGGTGACACTGCTGATGTAGAGTCTAGGATGCTGTTCCCGAGTACCTAACATACCACACCCTTGGCTCCATACACGCATAATCCAGAAGCACCCCAGAATTAACAGCAATTGCCCAAAAACCTGCAGAAATTAACAACACCGGAGCTAGAAAAAAGGTTTGGTATGGGTGAGGGGGGGCGTATGAGCCCCATGAAGGAGGGGTGGTGGTGGAGGTCTTGGAAAGGGGCTTCCATGACAGATCTTTTAGAAACGGGCAGTCTAAGGACTGGCGATGGCCCAGGAATCAAGCTGCAAACCACGCCGCAAACCGGACTGTAACAAAAATTCCGAGGAAATGTTTTTCTCCATGATATATGGCTCAAAATGATCAGTGCGCGGCATTTTGAATCATACCCAGGATCCCCCCAGGACCCCCTCCGTGGCTCAGTTTTCGCTCCCATCACCTGAGGCCAGAAGGGGGGGATGCCTCACAAAGGGAATGCCATGCACGCAGTGCGCACGCAGTGCGAAGTTTTGGATGTCGGCAAATACTCGAACCCTAGTTTTGGCCCCTTTTCACAAGTGTTTGGTTCCGTACAAGGGTTTTTTTGGCTTCCCAAGCATTTAGGATGTGGCATATTTGAATTGTCAACCATTTCCCCCTAATTTCCTCCCCCGCAAGCTTTTCCGTCAAGTGACCGAACTCATGGTTACCAAGGACCACGAGTTCGTTGGGAACTCTACATCTCCCCCCTTTGCCTTCCTTTCATACCCCTTTCACATGGGCATATCGCTTCCTTTGGGGAAGCGGCTTACAAGGGTGTTTTGGGCCACTTAAGGGTGTCGAAAACCCAAGTCTTTATCGTGCGCAAACGCTAACTTTGTGTACTTGTGAGCATGAACGTAAATAACTTAACACAATGCTCACAAGACCAAAAGCCAGAACTTGAACATGTGTGCATCTTGCATGCCCTTGCATAGTTGTACTTTATAAGGCTGATTTGCTTGTTCATAACGACACTTGATTACCAAGCTGAAGGCAGTTTTGTTGTTCTGATGTGGGCTTGGCTGCTTCGCCGTGCTAGTAAACAGGTGACAGGTATTCTTGGGTGAGTATCCTAGCCTCTGCATGCGCAGTATGCACGCAGTGCGCACGCAGTGCCCACGCAGTGCGCACGCAGTGCAAACACTTAGCCAAAGGGGCTCAGACGACCCTTGCCCCGTGCAAGCCTTTTTTTTCAAGCTCCCCAGTCATCCAGAAGCGCCCTGGAACTCACAAGCCCATGGGCAATTGCTCCTGAATCCCCCCCCCCCCCTGGCGGAAGCACCGCCTTGTCTAAGCACCGGGACCCAGTCTGACCATCTTTTTTCTGACCACAGTTTTTATGGTCAGAAACTTAACAGAACGTGATTGGTGCCGATTGTAGAGGGAAATAGGGGCTGTGTCATGTTTGGGATGAGTCCTCCTGCTCACAACAACATTATGCTTACTACTGCACCCCACTGTGGTTTGTTTTTGATGTGATTTTCAGCCATGACTAATGTCGTTACTCCTGGCTTGGCTGGTACTGCGTGTCGCGTTCTTCCCAGTTTTCGATCTCAGGTGGCTTTGCAAAAACAATTTATATGTCAATAAATTCAAACTGGCCAACACAAAAATTAGGTTTCTTCGAAATTCTAGTATTTGCATGGTAGCAGCGTTTCTCCCTCCTTTAGATGAGTACACACAACAGACGTTTCTTCCATTTGCCCATTGAGGTGGTTACCGGTGTTCTGCATTTTTTTGGCTGAAATGCAGGGGATTTTGCCGCGGGACCAGTTTGCAGGCTTGCTTGCGCAGGGCTGAAAGGATCTAGATAGATATGCAGTAAAACTGTTTCTTCGTCTTTGCTGGTTTTGCTTTGGGATCCACAATTTACAAAATATAGATTGTGAAAAAAGCCCAAACATGGAACACAGAGGAAGGGCAGCGGCTCTTCATCAAGACTCTATCCTGGTGCCTCAAGGTGCAAGGAATGGGGGCTATGCTGCCATGCTGGAGATGTGCAACGGATTTGTGGTGGTGGCTTTGCCGCACAGATGCTCTCTTCATGGAGGCGCTTTTGGCGCATTCCTGGAGCCAGCACGGACGCCTGACAATGGACTGATTACAGAGTGTTGAATGTGTGGTGCCCGAATGACGACCATTGTCAGGTTACTGCTTAGCACACACCCCTCCCTCGTCCTTGCTGAGCTGGGATGTGCTTGCCTCAGGGGGAGGGGCTTTATCTGGCATATTGCCTCAGATCAGAGTCGCCGGCTCCTACCTGGGTGCTGAGTCGTACATGGGGCGGTTGGTTAGAGGTTGGTTATGGGTGCAACAGCAGCGGATATTACTGAGCGGTGAGGCTGATTCCTAACGAAATTTAGTCCCCCTGGCTGGACATTAGCCGCATATCTGCACTAGACCCGACGCCTCCATCCCCATTCCTGTCACTCGTTGGTGTTGCATGTCTGCACTTGACAACACAATGCTGCCTCTTCTCAGCGTGGGTCTCTTGCCACCGAGTTGCTGGTGCAGAGAGGGCTCTGCCCCGCGCAACCGATGCGATGCGTCCTTGTCGTGCTCCTGCTGCTGGGCTGGGGCTGCCTGGTCCACTGCCGCAACATCATCATGTCCCTCTACACGGCCCCGACCGCGGTGCGCACCAAATGCAAACTCGAGCTGCTCGTGCGCTCCATCGCACAGAACATAGTGACCCCGACGGACGTTGCCCTCTTCGTCACGGAGCGCAGCTTCGGGGCGGTCGCCGCGGGGGTGGCCGCCCTCCCGCACAACCCCCACGTGCGCTGGCTGGTGCGGAACGTGACGGCCCCGGTGCGCCCGCGACCCGAGAGCGGCCGCTTCCCGGTGTTCCTCCAGTTCCTCCGCGACAGCGCCGTCGCCTACGCCCACGTGCTCCTCGTCGACTCCAGCGACGTCGTCATCCAGCGCGACCCCTTCGCGGCCTCTCCGTCTACGGACCGCGTGGTGGTCGTCACGGAGCACCAGGACCCGGTCTTTGGCCGGGAGCCCTTTAACGCGTGGTGGATCTGGATCTGCTACGGCCGTGCGCGGCTGGAGGAGCTGCAGGACCGGAGGCTCATCTGCTCCGGCACCTTCATGGGCCCCACCGCCGCGATGCTCGAGGTGCTCGCCCTCATGGGCGACGAGATCGCTGCGCGGAGGTGCCGGCGGCGCGTGGGCTCGGACCAGGGGATTCTTAACCACCTGGTGTACACGCCGGAGCACGCGCGGCTCTTCCGGGTCGTGCGGCAGACGGCGCGGCCCCCGGTGTGGCACATGGCGCTGGCGGCGGTGGGGGCCGACCCGGCGGACTACTCGTGGGCGGGGCCGCTGCTGGAGACGGAGCGGGGGTGGGCGCCGCCCATCGTCCACCAGTACAACCGGCACCCGGTGGTGGAGCGGGCGCTGCAGCGGCACTATGGGTACCCAGAGGAGGCCTGCGACTGCTGCGTGTCCCGCTTTGAGCAGCCGAAGGTGCCGCAGGTGCTGCAGTGGCTGCACGGGGAATCGACCCCGGGGCCCCGGCAGCAGCCGGCGGCGGGGTGAGGGCGTGGGCTTCGGGGTGCGACTCGTCCCCCGGAGCAGGGGAGGTGCGGTGAGGTTGGCCTGGGCCCGCGTTGCCCACGGAGAATTATCCTTTGTGCTTCTTACCTACGTCTTTGCGGCCCGCGGGATCGCTGACACCCTACTGGCTAGGACAGCCATGCGGTCCTGCTTCAGGGGTTCGAACCGGGCCCTTGAGGTCGGCAAAAGGTTGGTTCGTGGTGGTTATTGCAGGTTGCAAATGCCGTTGGAGGGAGGAGGGGGGCACTTGCAGAAAGAGAACGGCGAGGCTGGGGGCTTGGGGGGATGTCTTTTTTTCTTTTGGAGACAGAAGACCACCGACCAGTTCACACTGTCCACTCAGGAAGCGCCAGCCCATCCTACACGATTGAGCCTCATCCCATTGCATGGTGAGCGGCTATGGACAGTGCGGACTGGGTCAGGGGCTCATTTGCTTCAGGGTACTCCAATTCATCCCGCAGTCCTCGTCGGTGGCATGAGCACTCGACTCCCCCCAGGCCAGACCCAAAGCTGCTTATCGCACTCTAGTGTCCGTATTAGCAGCCCCCTTGATTGCAACAAACAACGAGATCCGAGACTGCGTTGTGTGAAACCGTTGGCTGATGCGTTGGCTCTGATCATTCCACTGCCCAACTGCACCCTGGTTCTGCGCGAGAAAACAGGCCAAGGAGGCGTGTTGCCAACAAGAGCAGCACGTTCAGCCACCAGTACTTCGCCAGTCACAGCTGCACGAGGCGCCAGCGCCAGCGTGTGAAGGCCTCTCCCCCTCCGACACGCACAAACAGTACTGCCACCTGCCACATCAGGCCCCCAGTGACGTGCTTACATTGTTGTGTAAATTGTGGTTTGCTGGCTGGAACACACTCTGGGAAGGTACCCCCCCCCCCTTTGCAAACTCCCACCCCTTGCAATCCCCCCCCCCCCCCCGGGAGACCGTCACTTCCATGTTTTTCTAGTGAACATGTATTGTGCTGGTTTGTGTTGCCCATCTGCTTTACACATGGCCTTGCATTGCTTTCCCATTACTTCAAATCAAGCACCTGTGTGTGTTCTGTGATATTCTCTCTCCAAAGGCGTTGTATGGGTGTGTTGTGTTGCTACTTTAGACCCAAGATGTTTTCTCCCGGTGACCATGTACAGTACAACTCACGCACACTTGGTGCACATGTGTTGGCCACTGTGGTGGGCCCTTCACCAAATCGGCCACAGTTTTGCCACATTCAGTACATACGCCCTGGTGGGGTCACTGTGGTGGATCATGAGAGCGCCCAACTCTCTAGAGGCTAGAGGCTAGAGGCTGTGGCGGATGGATCCGGGATGCTTGGGAGCGAATTTCTGGTTCGGGTTCCACATCTAGTGATGAATCTCCACAAGAGGACTCCGATGTGGACCCGTGCCTTCGAGTAGTGAGGAGGAAGAGGAGGAAGAGGAGGAAGAGGAGGAAGAGGAGGAAGAGGAGGGTAATGATGTGGAAGTAGTATGGGCAAAGAGTGCACGTGGAGTTCGGAGCTTGGGCCAGGTGTTTGATGGGAAAATGTACTTCATTTGTGATATATGTGAGGAAAAGTGGATCCCTAAGAGGGTGCCGCCCGCGCGGTGCGTGCGCTGCACACGGCGCACCCGGGCATGTGTGTGCGGCTGCATGCATGAGCCCTGATGCATGTGTGGCACCGCAAGTCACCACATCGCTCCGTTTCAAGACTTTGGGCCATGTTCTAGCATGGCGTACACCCCGGGACACTGGAAGGACGCAGCTTGCGCGGTGCGCGGGCGGCACCCTCACAGGATTTGGTGCCTCCAAAGAAATCGGTGGCTGCCCCCAAGGCAAGAGCAGCGGCTACCAAACCGGCCCCGCGCGCCATTACCTCCTCCTCATCAGCCAGTGCAACACACCCCGTGCCTGTCATGCAAACTGAGCATGTGCAACAGTTCAAAGTGTGTTATTCTTGTACCCAGAAGTTCTTTACCGTTCCTTTGGATCCCCAATAACATTTGTGTTGGATGAAACACATTGGCACCGCATCAACGTAAAAGTCGCTTCACACGTGTTCTCTTGGCTTGCATCGGTGGAGGGTACCACAGTTTGCCTTGAAATACCCTTGCAATGCCCCCCCCACCCCCGGGAGACTGTCACTTGGCGACCGTCCCCCCCCCCAGCCGGGAGACCGTCGCGCGCTAACCCGGGAGTTTGCAAGGGGGGAGGAGGGTAGCACCACAGCGTGTCTCATGTGCAAAGTAGGTGGTGTGTTCAGTGTGATTGTTGGACAAGGGGCGGTGGGGGGGGGGAGGTGGTTGGCAACAGGCCATGGCTGAATGGCATAACTCCCCCCCTCCAGGGCGCCCAGCCCACGCCTAGCCACTGTCTCCTCGACGGCAGGTGCCAGCTTCAGTGGCATTTGTAACGGACAGTGGCCGCCCCCAACCGCCTGTCTAAGCGTTTCTGGCGCCGCCTCTGAGGTCCCTTCCCTTCTAATGCATCCCTGCCCCCCCCCCCCCCCCTCCCCCAACTCGGCAGAGGCCACAAAATAATTTATGGACCCAAACTCGGCCTCCAATGTCGAGCCTTTTTGATATTGTGATACCTGAGGAAAGATGTTCTGATGTGGGTGGCAGGTGGGGTTGGCCGGCACCCCAAATGACCCGAAGGGGGGGGGGGGGGTAACCACGTTGTCCGACCGGTGCCCTGTGCTATGCCTCTGAAGAGTTGTTTCTGCGCATGGCACAGAAACAACCGGCTTCCGTCTGCAACACAAAACGTTGCTGCAAAGGGTGCCAGACTGCCCCACGAACCGATTGCCCGCGCCTCTCTGAATCTGTCCCCAAATGTCGACGCACGCCTCTGTCGGCGGGTTTGGTGTCCTCAACATCGCATGCTAGTCACCAAGACCATGCAGGCAGTGCACCCAAACAAGGTGGCCGAGAGCCTCACGGCATTGGGCTGCATCTTGGGAGTGTACTCTGGGGATAAAACGCCCCCTATTTGTATGTCACTGAACATGATGATCATGGGTGGGTTGCCTTCAAGCACGGCCTTGCCTAAGCATATGTTCCCCATCCGACCATTACCTCCCGTACCTTCGGCCATGCCGAAAAAACAATTTGGCCTCCTGAGGGGGGTTTTTCTTTTGTATCCCATGTGTCTTTTCTCAGAATGCTCAGAATTTTGTTGGGAATTCAAAAATGGGTGAAAAAGACGAAAAATATTGTTGACCCGCGACCCGACTTCCAGGTCGGACCTTGGCTGATGGGGAGCCTGAGCTGATGGGCAAATTTTTTCTGAACAATTTTTTTTACCCCAGTTGTGCATATTCAAAATGGTCAGCGCATCATGGGATCATTTTGAGGGATGTATGTTCGGGTACCCACCGCCCCCCCCCCCCCCCCGAACCCTTTTTGGACACGTCTCCGTCTCGCAAACAGGGCAACAACAGCCACCAGACAATGATGATGTACAATCCTTAGCGGACCTACTGGAGGAAGAGGCCCCAGAGCTTGACGAGCCCCCCCTCCCAGAGTCGCAGCTCACACCACTGCGGCACACAGCGGAAGAGTACAGCACCCCCCCACCCCCCCCCAGAACCCCTCGCCGACCGACACCGTCACAGGACATTGAAGATTGCACCCCGGCCAGGAACCCCAAATACCCGAAGAGATTCACACCACACACCGTCGCCTACACGCCACTCTCCAACCTCCGAGCCCGCCTCCCTCACACCTCATTGGCCACACCGAGCACAGTGCACTGCATGCACACACCGTGGGAGGCGCTGGAACGCAGAAATACATTTCACACCCCCCAACCACCATCACCCATGTCGCCACGTGTAGCAGCAAATCTGTTGGCAGAACTGCAGCTGGTTGAAATGGACTGGGAGCAGGGACCAAGCCAGGCAGACACCGAAAGCATGCCGTCCTCCCACACCTCATCAAGGCACACATCGCCAGCGTCACGCATGTCTGACGACGCCTCCACACTGTCCTGCAGCACCATGTGTTCTCACTGCACCACTCCATAAACCCAGTGCCCCACATGGGCACCATCAGCGCAACAAACCCACCCAAGCAACCCCCCCCCCCCCCTGAATGGCTGTGTGTTGAATGTGCGCTAACCAGCACCACCAGGGCACAGTGAGCCCGAACCAAGATCCCAGGAGTACCGGCCGAATGGGGCCAGCGTCAAGCAGGTATCCCAGGGACTGACCCTGACCACCATGCACGCCACTGACCCTGTAGAGTCAAAGCCCTGCAAACTTGGGTACGACAGTGTACATATGGAAGGTAGGGACAAGCGAACACTGGCGGAAGCACCGGGACAGTCGCCTAGCAAAAACCCGGACGCACTGCTGTGAACTTGCTGAAGAACAATGGCTGGAAGTGTCTATGGCGGGGACATCCAGCTCAGCCTACCGACCAATTGAAGCCCCCCGAACCCCGGTGGCTGACCGGCCGACCCACCTACCCCCCGACCCCCAAAAGTTTTCGCACACACAGTTGGGGGTCAATATTCGAACAGGCCGCCCCCTTCGCCCATGTGTGAGGAGGACAAATGAGAAGAGGTCTCATTGGACTCATCACCTGGGCCATTGGCGTTAGGGTCGAGGGAGTGGGGGTGGTATCGTCACAAAACCCTGGCACATGACCAGCGAAGAGGCCCATTCAAGAGGACGTCTATGCCAGCCACGCCATGTGTAAGCTGTCCCCCTCCTCCCACAGACGTCTGAGAGGCGTGGGTGTAGCATGGACACACTACATTCCCTCTGTCAACCGAAATTCAGATTTTTCCTGATGTAATTTTTACTGTACATACCCAGCCCCCATGGCCTGGACTGCTAAATTTTGCCATTGCAAATTTGCATAGATCAAATAATCCCCCTCTCTGGTATGCAGATGTTAGCAACTTCAAATGCAGCCTATGCAACCTTATCAACTCCTGACCTACCACCCACACTGTGCAACACTACTGGGACGGATGCGGATGCCATGCATTGAGGTACTGACAGCCCCTAGACCCTGCCACAACATCGTTCAAGTAACAGACACTGCCATGCTTGTATGTGTTGCTGGTGCTGGCTGGGCATGCATGCAGGCAAGAGGGACCATTTTGCTGCAAGGTACTCCAGCTTTGACTACCACAGAAATTTTATCACTTCCAAAACATGCTTCAAATGGGTGTCCAACACCAGCTCTGCATGTTCTTGTAGTCCCCACTACGACATGCATTCATACAACATGCATTCATACAGCTGCCCTCACTGGTTCTCTGGTTCTCTGTACATCTGATGCACCAATACGTAGGACGCAATATGGAACACAGAAGATGAAGCCCGAAGGGGCAGGGGAGTATGGCAGTCATGGAAAACAAAACACTAGACGCTCAAAAGTGCCTTCTCAATGTCACCCAGAATCCTTGCAGTGGACTTAGTCGACTCAGGGGGAACGTTAGCGCACCGGGCACGCGCTGGGCATCTTTTGTGACCCGTGCCCCACCGGTGGCCTTCTAGGGGGTGCACTAAGGGGGCGCACTTAGCGTAGTGCAGCTATTTGGGTGTCTGGCTATGCTAGAGACCCATACTCTGAGATACAGGATATGGAGTGCCGACCTGTGGAATCCTAAGTATGCGTCGCATGTATACAAGGTGACTGTTGCCGTTGATATGTTGGGCAACATTATATGGATTTGCCCTTTGGCCCCCGGAACCAAAGCAGATGTTTTGATTTGGGATGGGTATGGACCTTCTCGTACCCGAGGTGATTTCTTTGATTTCGAAGTTGGGGGCCAGGATGGTGCTTATAAAGGCCGGATTCATGTCATTGTGCCATTCATTGGAAGAAAGAATGGCACTTTGACAGCCCGCCAACAATCTTACAATGACGTGCACGGGTGGTATAGGGCATGCATTGAGCAGCATTGAGCAGCTGTTTGCTTGGTTGTGGCATTGGGGTTTGGTTAGGAACATGTGGCGTGGCGGCCCCAATGAGTTGCACCACTCAGTCCGTATTTTGTTGCATTTTACGCAATTTTGCATCCGGAGGCAAGTCCGTCACCCTCCCTACGGACCATGGGAGCATGTCCCGCCTCATGTTTGGACTGACCAAAGCAACTTGGCCGCCACACAAGATGAGGCAGAGGATGAGGCAGAAGTGTGTGTGTTGTGTTGCCAGAAGCGCTCCACCGTCGCAGTTTGTGAGGAGTGTAAGGAGCTCTATTGTACTGAATGTATTGACACCCACACTTGTGGGACCATTGTTGTTTGTTAAGTACAATACAGATGACAGTTGGAGTTGCTGAATTCACAAATATTGCTTTATTATGCAACGTGCTTTGTAGGGAAGCTGTGCAGTGTACCGTGGTCTACTTGGGGGGCTTCTCCATGAGAGGGTAAATCTGGTGCTGAAGTCGGGATAGTTGATAGAAAAGTAGCGCGCCGGGCGCGCACCGGGCAAACATTCCCCCTCAGACAATGTTAGACAATGTTTGTGTGCGATTCATTGTATGCCACTCAAGTGCAGAGCCTGTGCAGCGAGCACAGCAATGGAAGACACTCCCATTGGAGGGAGATCTTCCCACCGTCGTGTTAGCAGAGCAGATTGTAATTCCATTTTGGACCCCGAATTGGACTCCACCAATATTGTGGTTGAGAGTACGGGTGTGCAGAAAGCGCAAGACGTTGAGCTGACTAGAATGAGACATTCCCCCTCAGACAATGTTAGACAATGTTTGTGTGCGATTCATTGTATGCCACTCAAGTGCAGAGCCTGTGCAGCGAGCACAGCAATGGAAGACACTCCCATTGGAGGGAGATCTTCCCACCGTCGTGTTAGCAGAGCAGATTGTAATTCCATTTTGGACCCCGAATTGGACTCCACCAATATTGTGGTTGAGAGTACGGGTGTGCAGAAAGCGCAAGACGTTGAGCTGACTAGAATGAGGGAGCTGGCATTGGATGATGTGTGGACAAGTGCTGTTCCCCCAATCCTTTGATTCTGGGCTGCAACTGCCTTCGGCTCCTCTAGTTGTGCCTGGTGCAGCCACATCTTTGGCCACAGAGTCAGTGGAACCTGGGGTTGTGGAGCCTGCAGCGTCTGGTGCAGAGTCTTCTAAACTGCTGCCACAAGGTTGGTTGCAGATCAGAGCTGCACACCCACGCAGCACACAAGGAGATGCAAATGGCCAGTCTGTGTGCAATGATCTTCTTCTGGCAAGCTTTGTTTGTGCATGGAAAACCAATTTTCTCAGCCAGACAGGTGACAGAAAATGCAAAAAAAAATTCCGGTTTGCAACCAGTGGGGATCGATCCCACGCCAGTAAAAATATTGACTGATGTATATACCACCGGACCACTGCCTTGCAATGTCATGCTACTGCTCAGGGACCATGTACAGACCAAGAGACGATTTTTTTTTTGAAAATTGAGACATATTTTGGGTTACCACATGACTCCAACAACTGAGCAACCAAAAGGAAGGTGTGTTTGGGCCCTGGGACTGAGATCCAGGTCACTGGGAACCCGTTTCGGCGAAAAATTGGTCCGCTGATTTGTTCGCCGATTTGGGGGCTGGCTTGTAAGTCGTGTAAGCCCGTCACATGCATTACCGCAAAAAAAAAGTTACAGGACTTGACGATTTTTTTGTACACGTGTTCATAGCAAAAAAAAAATTGCACAACTTGACGGTTTTTTGTACATACAACAGCACTTACACACAGTGGCAAGTGAGCCCAGATACATCAGCACTTACACACAGTGGCTAATGAGCCCAGATACATTAGCACTTACACACAGGTACGACACCACTTACACGAAAATGATAGAGAGCCCAGATACAACAACACTAACACACAAATTGTAGAGCGCCCAGACGCAACAGCACTTACACACAGTGGTTAGAGACCCTAGATACGACAACGGTTACATACAGTGGCTAGAGAGTCCAAATACAACAGCACCTACATATAGTGGCTAGAGAGCCCAGATGCAACAGCACTTACACTCAGTGGCTATTGAGCCTAGATACAACAGCACTTACACACAATGGCTGGACAGCCCAGATGCAACAGCACTTACACACAGTGGCTACTGAGCTCAGATGCAACAGCACTTACACTAAAAATGATGGTCTAGCTGGTCCTAGTCAGTGTTGCTGGCGCAGAACCGCTTTTTGTAGCCTTATGCTTGAATCAGTCATGGAGCCTCGGGGCCAAGGCTGGCTGTTTCACCTTGCTTTGTTGCCTGATGGTCGGCCTTTGTTGGCAGCTTTGGTGCACAGCTGCTGTGTGTTGTCTGTTGCAGGGCAGCTGGGGCGGCATACTTTTGGTTGCCTGTGAAATGGGGTCCGCAGCCTTGTTGCACTACTTCCATGGGAAATCACACCTGGTCACAGTGTTTTACTCTGACAGAAGAAATTGCTACTTACACAAGGCATATGAAAAAAAAGTGCAATGCCCTGTCCTGCAATGTTGTCACAGTTGTCGTGCACCATCATCAATCTGCAAGTGCCATCCTGCCTTGGTGAAGTGGGTGAAGTGAGTGCACTGGGTCAATTAGTTGCACTGACCAATTGAACCTACATTCTCCAACCAACCTGCATTACACTCAATGGAGGGTTCCAGCCACCAAATTGTGCTGTCCAGCCTTAGTGACGTGCGTGAAGTGGGTGAGCCAACCACAGTACAGTAAAGAGTTGGTGAATAAAATTGGTTGGTACAGCTATTTTATCTAGGGTAGAACATGGTTCTTGTATTTTACTTTATTCACTCCATTCATTCATGCCAAATTATCCTCCCATGGTTGTTGCATTCTTACATTGCTGATCCTGGTTGGTGAAACTCCCTTATCCAGGGTGCAGTGTGGTTCATCTATTTCACCTCAACTGAATTCCTCAAGCACCGGCCTTTCTTTGGGAGGGCCCGGAGGGTCTGGCATTCAAAGCCATCTTCTAGCCCATGCTGATTGTCCTAGTAAAATCCAGTGCTGTCCCAGTAATCAAGAGGCTGCCAAAAATCGAAATGACAACTCTGTTGTGCGCACTGGCCTCAGACCTTCTTCGGTGCCTTCTTGGTCGTAGACAATCCTTCACACATTGTTAATCCTGCGGAACAGATCAAACGTCGAAGAAGGCAGCGGGCCTTCCGTGTTCGTAGGTGGCAGAACCCATCTCTGGTGAATCTTGAGTAATCAGGGAACAAGAATCGTGCTTCCGTGCAAACAGGCAGAGCTTCATCGACATCCATTGCTTTCCACGGTTCCAAACCCACCTTACCCGTGATGTATGATTGCAGTAGCTGTGCACATTCATTTGGTATTGACTGCACCTGGAGCGGTACTTGGTCCAGTAGCAGCAAGTTGTGTACCAAGGGCTCGTCTCCAATTGGGTTTTGCAAATTGCCTTCATTGATCTGATCGATAGTTGTTCGAGCTAGTGCGTTCAGGACTGTGGAAAGCGGCACCTCTGGCGATTCTATGACCACATGGATGAGCAAGAGACTAAACAGCCGGTCACGGACACTCAGGTCCCCAGCATTTTCACAAAAATCTCTTAGTGCCTCCCAATCATGGCAGTCACAGGGCTTAGTAGTGCATTGAGAGCCTGCGGACTGGATTTGGTTTTTCTCCAAACCGAAATAAGTGCTTCCAATTTGCATGCCCAAGCTTTGCATGGAATGATAAAGAGCCCGGGCGTAGCCACTTCTAGTTTTTGATTTCCCTTTGCACTTGAGGAGAAACCTTTGGATATTCTCCTTATCAAAATAAGCCTGTGCTGCAGCCAACAATGATGCATTTGTGTTTTGATCTCCCGCAGACCGTGCCTCCGGCACGCTGTTCAGGAAACGCCGGCTCTTGGTCGTGATCTCTTGCCTTGAACGCCGCGTAAAACTAAGAGCCCAAAGATATTTTTGAAGCTGTTTAATGCAGTAGGTATGGACCTGTTCGCGCCTCAACATCTGAATATTGCTGTTTTATCTTGTAGACAACCTTTTTTTTTTATATCTCATCTTGCGTCTTGACCTACATGGATGTATTCTCGACCTGGGATTTGTTGCTCTCAGTTTGGATTTTGGTGACATCGGCTTGGTTGGATGTCCTTGATGGGTCTGAGAGTGGGGTGCAGCAGATTTCAAAGGCATTAAGTGTTTTTTTTTGTTGTGCCCCACTCATGTGAGTGCCTCGGTTGTAGCGGTTGGCTGGTGTCATCTTGTGCACAAGGGGTTGGCATTGAATCACGATAGTGTGTGATCAGGTGCCGTGTTGAGCACCATATGGTCATCTTGTGCAAAAGGGGTGTCATCAAATGCCATGTTGAACCACCACAGGGTGTCATGAAGTACCATGTTGAAAAGTCTAAAGTCATCTTGTGCACAAGGGGTTGGCATTGAATCATCATAGTGTGTGATCAGGTGCCGTGTTGAACACCATATGGTCATCTTGTGCAAAAGGGGTGTCATCAAATGCCATGTTGAACCACCACAGGGTGTCACGAAGTGCCACGTTGAAAAGTCTAGAGTCATCTTGTGCACAAGGGGGTGACATTGAATCACGATAGTGTGTGATCAGGCGCCGTGTTGAGATTTTGATTCGCTTTGCTGCCAGGCGTCAGTATAGCCAGGCCACGATGTTGCAGGACAACATGCAGGCGGTGTGGAGCACATGAAATTTACGTTCCCGATCACGTTACTGGAAACATGCCCGCATTTTGCGGGGCATGGCATACCAGTTGCGTCGCTCAGGGATGGTCCTGCATGTTGTTTACACACCGACGGATGTGCAGCCAGCTGACCCACTATCTAGGGTTCCAGATAGGTCAGCACAGGCGATAGCCAAGGCAACGTCGACAGCACGAGGGATCTTTGATAAGATGCCGGGTCAATTACATCGTTTGGAGTACAAGGGTATGATTTTTTTGCCACAGTGAAAGACCGCGCAGCGGGGCCTACAGTGTTGAGACATAAGGGGTGGAGCGGCCTAATTGCTAAAAACGGTGGTTTCACCCCCTGTATCCTAATGGCTGTTTGTGTTTTCAGTGAATTTTTTATTTATTGGTGGCACAGTAGGGCTGTCAGGCCCACCCATCCCGCCCTCTATGTCACGCACTGGCCGATACATTGAACTGATACCGCGGATACCGCGGCCTAAGCAGTTCTGCTATGCAGCAGTTTTGGTGCTTTGCTTATGTGCTGTGGTGAAACCTAGTCTACTTTCTCTTCGTCTGGCAGATTAGTCATGTGTCAGAGACGCAAAACTAGAGAAGGAGAGGGCCCAAGTCGCTAAGTTTTTCGAAACAAATGCAGGTAGTTGAATGTTTTTGACCTTCACACCACCTGACTTGGACTTCGTGGCCATGAGTCTTGGTTCTCCTGCTTCGTCAAAGTAGACTCGTTCAGCTTCCAGGGTGGTCTCCTCTAGGGCGCTCCACCCTCTTCGACCTTCCTGTGTTAACTTTGCAAATGGTTCAGCGACCGAGGACCTTGGTTGAAAGGGGTTTGCAGTAAACCCTGTAGACTTCACAGCGATTGCACTTGGAGTTGAAGGATTATAGGCTACTCCAGTTCGAACTTCCGGTGAAGCTTTAGAGATTTCTATTGTTGTAGTCGCTCAACTTCGAGCTGCTTTTCTTGTAGCTTTAGCTCATAGCCCCTTTTTTTGTCTTTGCAATTTGAACAGTGGATCTTCGAAGGGAGAAGAGCCTGGGGCAGGCACTTCAGGAGGAGGTGCTAAACCAGTTAAGGTAGCTTCAATTAAGGTAGCTTGTTCAGTGTGGGCTGCATAAGCTGCTACTGCTCCAGCTAGTGCACTTGCTGCATGGAGAGCTGCCACTTCTGTGTAGTCCATCTCTTCTCGCCTTGTTTTTTGTGCTGCACTGTGATCTAACTCAGATTGCCAGTCGGGTTCAGATCAGTACAGGTTGATGTAGGTGATGTCAGGGCAGGATCTAGTGCAGTGGTGACTAGATTGCAGTGTTGACTAGAAAGTGTGTCTAAACCTCTGCTTACCAAATGTTTTCTAACTGCCAAAGGTTTTCAGTTAGAAAACAATGCAGGGCATGCAGAATCATGAGGCACAATACTTCTCAAAGGAATGCAACTTCAGCTCATGACATTATCATTTTAAATGAAGGCTAAACAAAGAGGAATCATAAATAGCCAATATTATGCATAAAAGGAGGCAACTATAGCAATTCCATGCAATTTGTTTCCAATCTGAAATTCATTCTGAAATCATGAGCTAGCCTAGTTCTTAACGAGTTGGTAATTCAGTACCGTTGGCTCAAAATATAGTCATATAACCCCTCAAAATGATCTTTACGACACAAGGACCTCAAATGAGCCAATAGATCGTTAAAATAGAAACATTCTTGGGCAAGGAACTTGAAATGAGACTAATATACAACTGGTGTTGTCAGGAAACAATAGTAGGGTAAGCAGAATAACCCCCCCCCCCCAATTAAGATACCCCCCCCACTTAAGATACCCCCCCCACTTAAGATACTCCCCCTTGAGAAGCTAGGAAAATCAAGTACCTAACGTACCCCCCCTTTGGTGAAACACCTCACAAACAAAGTGGGAGCCGTCTTCAGTGGGCCATACGTACCCCAATTTGCTAAAAGAGGCCTCTGGGTCCACACTTTGCAATGCAGGAACATTATCAGAACGTTCTATGTCTCCATCATATAAACTGCCTAGATCAGAACCTTCAGATCTGTCACTCAAATCATCAGCATTGACAAAAAAAATAGTTCAATTCAATGTCTGCCATGTCTGCAAAGGGAGTACGAACACGGCAAGAATTGCAAACGGAAAATCCACCCCCTTATCGTACCCCCCCCACTTATCGTACCCCCCCTTAGGAAGCCAAAAAATTGCAGTTCGGGATCGTACCCGGGGTACCATAAGTGGGGGGTGGGTTTTATAAATAAGTCACTTCGACAAGCTCAAAACACACTGCCGATATCTATACCCGGTCAATATTCGACTAGAAGTATCTTCACGCCGCTTGTGGGAAAACTATGCAACTTGTTTTCCAATCTGGGCCTGAGTGGGCTGGTCAATGGTGACATGACCCACCCCCTAAATAGGACCACCCAAGATTTTGGTTGCAATGGGCAAAAAATAGCCTGCCTCATCTCTCTTATTTCCAAGGGTACATAATTCACTTGGTTGAAGTCCCCAGGGTCCATAGGAATGCAAGCAGAATAACTGGTGTAAAGCCCATGATTTTTTCACGGTTATGTTGTAGCAGCACCAGACGAACACAGCCCAAAAAGCCGGTATCTCAAAATTTTCGCTTTTGTAGCTCAAAGTACAGGCCACAGCTATAAAACAGCTAGCCAGAACTACTTCACCCTTCTCCGTGGGTCCCATACGGGACTAATGTACACAAAGGATATATTTCAAGATATGGCACCCATGCAAAGGCGTGGAAAAGCGACCATGGAAGGTACAAGGGTACCTCTTCTTCCCACTTTGGTGCCACATTTCTACGTATGAAAGAGATTCAAAAAGAATGGTCAATCTTTGGCGGACGTCTGCCCCAGAACAAGTTGATGGGGTTCAGAATATTTAAGAAAGAAAGGTCAACCTTTATGATTTTCACATCATTCAGGCACAAATGGACTCGGAAAGTGCCAAAGTTCATTTTTAGACTACCAGGTGCATTTGTATGGTTGTTGCATGTGTGCGGCTGCGAAAGGGAACCGGCCACCAGACTGCATGCTCAAGATTTTCCTAGTCAGATTTCGCTGAAAAACTAAAAGGTATGTATCAAATATTCATGTGAAAGGATGGGACTTGCACCAGTAGATGTGGAATTTGAAGCTGAACAACGACTTTATGTTTCGTAATTAGCGAAAACTTTCAGGCGCCGATGAGGCAGCCCAGAAACTCCAAAATGTGGTTTCGTCATTGGCCCTGGTCATTGCTGCTAGGTAATGGAGGTGCAAATTTGTAAGCCATTATACGTGAGTTAGGGCATTTCACCTTTTCTAAAAATGCAAACCCCTTAACTTTTCACCGTCTCCACATTGAAACATGTTACCTTGTTTGATTCCAACCAACAACTGGTTTCCAAAGAGGTTTTGGTCACAGTCTCCTCCTCCCTATCTACATGGAACTGCACGCAGAATTGTCACCTCTACCAACCCTACCACCTTTAGTCAAACTTTTTTTGGTGAAGATTTTGCTTTTATAATTAATAAATTCATCTACAATGATATCATCTTGACGTCATCGTGTAATGTAAGACATTTTTCCGTCTTTGGCATATCCATTTATGATGGACTTAATGCTATCTTTTGTTCTTCAAAAAAGGTAACACTTGATGTTTGAATGAGCCTCTTTTCATAACAACGAAACCTGTTACCTTTTTGGTTGTGAATTGGAAACCTCTTACCTTCAAAAGCAAAACAGTAACCTCTTCAACCCCTTACCTCCAAAACCTATACAATGCTCTAGTGTGAGTGACAATCAAAAGTGTAGCACTTTAAAGCTCCATAGTGCTGTCAAAAAATTGCTTTTTTACAAAGTAGCAAGAATCGAGGAACTGCAATACCAATCTTCGATTTCGGCTTGTTGTTACCAAGATGGTGGCTATTTGCCTTCATAGGCAGGTTTTACATGCCAAAATAGCTAGAATTACCTTTTGTTTTGTCCAAAATCGAGCTAGTATCCTCGAGATGTAACATGTTGCTCATTAGTCTATTTTGGCCTATTTTTGCACATTGGCTGTTGCTAGGACCCCTGCGCGCGGACAAAAAGAATGAGCTACCAAAACAAACGAATATGATGTTTGTATCGTTCGATGAGCATGAACATGAGAGATATGGGAAAACACACCACTGGGAATCACGGTGTTGACATTGGTAAATGACGCGACCGAGTCATCACATTTGTGAACGGCAACTGACTGACTAGAGTCAACTCAACACTGGGCTCGAGCTGCAAAAATCGACATTTGCAACCTAAAGAGCCCATCGTTGTGCATATTGACGCGCGTGGACACCCTGTATGTCGTCGGCGGGTAATCCCTGGAGTCCATGTACACGTGGTTCACCAGGTAGTCTCTGCAGCCAGTAGACCGGAGGAACTGGATGACACGCTGTACTATCTGTGTGTATTCATCCCTCAATGGACCGAAGTTGGACAATTGTTGGAGGTCGAACTCGTTTACAAAATTCTCAGGAGTAATACCCTGCCTGTCCAAGAACCGGTGCAGAACAACCACCAAGAACCAGCACCATCTTCGCTGCCATGTCGTTCGCATATGCGTGCGGTGTGTTTCTGTATGCATGGCGTGAAAATTGGGCCAATACTATGATGAGTGCGAGAATGCCATCCCTGCAACCGCACCGATCCGAGAACTCACCACTCTCAGCAGCGCGCACAACGCTTGACAGGGAAGAACTGCAAAATGTATGTAACACCTGCAGAGGAAAAATATGCATATGGCAGGAATACTCATCCTACCAGAGATACGTACCCACCATATCGACTTCCAGAGGATCGTTTTGAGGACTTTAGTCACTTGTCCCCGTTGACGATCACGCTCGTATGTGACCGAAACAAGCGTGACATTGTGCACGCGTGGGAGGGGAGATGAACTGGGTGGTGCATACAATGTCGAATACGATGTTGTCACAGATCCCCCGCACCGATTCCGATATCTGCAGTGAATGTGGGCTGGCAGAGACATAAGCTGCAGCACTCCGCCGTCCTGGAACACAGAAGGAACCTGTGAGCCAACGTGAGCCAGGTAGGCGGCAAACCCTAGTATGGCTACTAAGGGCATCATGATGCCTTTGTCTGGTGGTTTGTGGGTGGCCACATGACAGAGAACAAAGAAGGGGACCAGTTCAGTTCGGTTCCTCCTGATAATCATCCGAATCTGAGCCAAGCAGATCATTGCAATCAATGACATGCAGATCAATGGCATGCCAAATGCTGGTGCGTGCCACACGTGTACACAACAGCACAATTTATCTGCGTGACACATGGCTGTATTGTTAGGCTCCCGGATAAGAGGCCAAAATAATTCAACAGTATGTCGAATACAATATGTGCAGGTGGGATTTAAATTTGTGTATGACGAGTCTCGTGACTTGGATGCTCAAACTCTAGATTTTGGAAGGGTCAATGGGAACGACTTTTGATTTTGCTCCCTTTGTTGGTCGTATTGTCCTTTCTTTTGCTCGTATGCATGTGTTTTCTTTTTGAAGTAAGTGGTGGCAGGGGCGTTTCCCCTCTTGAAATGTAGCAGGTTGCTCCCTTTGTTGGTGGTATTGCCCTTTCTTTTGCTCGTATGCATGCATTTTTTTTAGGTAAGTGGTCGCAGGGGCGGTTCCCCTGATGAAATGTAGTAGGGATCGAGGTCAACACTCGCCGCAGCGCGACCGGAGTAGGCGCCGTTTTGTTGCATTTTGCTGCTCTTTTTGCATCCCTTTGTGCAATTCCATTTCCATACTACATATGACTTCCGTCCCTTACAGCTCTTAAGGTACACTTTCTAATGTTGCGTGATGAGTTGCTCCCTACGGCCGTGGGAAAAACACGAGTACAAGGTCTCCTGTGCACTAGAACACAATATCAATTGAGTATTGTGGGCTGCCGGACGGCATGCTCCAGTATTTCTATGCTTTTGGGCACCACCTTGGCTTGCGGGACATTAGCCTTGACATCATATTCCGTCTTGTACGCCACGTGTGTTGCCACTACGGCTCATGCTATTTTCGGAGCCGACAGCAATGCAACCGGTGCTACCTTCTCCGAGGCAGCTGAAGCGTTGCGGTTGTCCAATCATTTGGAGGTTGCTTCCCTTGCATCCTTATTTCCTCAACCACACAACCATCTTTCACCATGCATTTGATCCGTTGCTCCTTCGTGTCCCGGCGGCTCTATGTGTTTCTTGTGTGTCTCAGGTTGGGGCTACTGTCCTCCTTCCATGGAAAGATATTGTTACTTCCTTAAAGGACTACATACACCGAGACTATGGTCACCACCATTTCTTGGGTCTTCTGTACGGACACTATTCGGTTGCTATGGGTTACAATGCTGGGAAGTATTGGTACCTGGATTCTCATGGTACAACCGTAGGGAAAGAGGCTGGTGTTACATACTTGCAATCCACGGACTTAAAGCATTTGGTCCTGGATGTTCTTCAGGCAGACGCGTTAAACAGGTCTTCTTGTTGCGATTGTGGCAACGAGGGTTGTCCACGTTGCAATCTTGCTTTCACCATCGTTCTTATTAAGCGCCCCGCCTCGGTGTCTGCCTCGGCGGACCGAATCTTACCCGAAAGCACCAACCGTAAATGGGTTGCCGGCACAGAGGGTGTGCGGTCACAACGTTGTAGCGGCCATACGGAAAATGAAGGTCCTTGTGACCCTTGTCAACAAGTTGCAGGTGACAAAGACTTGTTGCGGCTCATGCATGTTGCGTTGGGTGGGCAAAAAAAAACAAACCTCACTTTGTTGGGCGCTGGCCCCCTTATTGACCGTTGCCGTGATTTGAAGCGAAAGAACGAACAAAAGCGGTTAATGGCACTAAATGCAATCCGAGGTGTGTCAAGGTTGGACAAGTGTGTTAGCGACTACAAGCAACTTGCTAGTGCACTTGCACACCCCAACTGCCCGCCTCGTGCCGGGCGCGTCTTGTCGTCCCTCCTACAACAAGGCCGCAGTGTAGCGCATTGTCTTGAGATGTTGCAACGGGGCTACCGCGCCAAGTACACGCAAAACGAGAGGGACTTCGGATTGCTCACCTTGCGCATTGGTGGCCCACGGCTCTTGTATGCTGCAAACCATGCAGGGTGTGCCCCAAGCAGGGATCAAGTGCTCCCCAAGCACAAACATCGGCCAATTGCCTATGGCAAGATGATAACAGCAGAAGACATGTTGGCCGTCTTGCCAAGCAAATTGCCTTTTTGTGCATACTCCATTTGTGTGGATGAGGTGGCGGTTGAGGGGGACATTGTACCATCATTGGTTGGCGGTGCATCCCCGGTGCTTTATGGATTTTGCATGGAGCATGCAGGTGTTCCTGAATTTCAAAGTGAAAGTGATTTGCTTGCCCTTCGGCAGCAGCTAGAGGCTGGTACCATTCACCGGGCGTCGGTCTGTGCCGTGTGGCTCATTGTCCCCATGCATCGTGAGGTACATAGCGGAATACCCTTCTTAATGTATGCCTCGTGTAACAAGTTCACACGGCATGACATGCAAGATATGCTCCACCACATATACACGACGTGGGCCCAATCCAGAGAGCTATGTGAACGTGGGTACTTGTTGTCACCCGGGACCGACGGTGACCCGCGACGGGCTGCTGCGCACCGTGGTAGCATGCAACTGTCACAAACACTGGACATCCCGGGTGTTGATTGTAATGTTGCCTGCTGGGGGGGAATGTTTTTTGCTCCCGCAAACCTCTCTTCAAGAACAGCAGGTCACATGGATTGAACCATGGTTTTCAACTTGAGTCAGGAATGCGAGTTACTGTGGCAACAGTTCGACCCTTGGCTCATGTGTTTCAATTTCAGATCTCGGACCGTGCATACGATCCGAAGGACAAGCAAAACGTTCCCCTTGCAATTGCATTTTTACAATTGTTCAAAAGCATTGGTGATGCCGCTTGCAGCCTTGGCGGGCGCGATTTGACACCCACGTTGCGTGCGGCCATCCCTGATGTGCGGTTGACCGGGCAACTGTTTGATCTATTGTTGTCGGGGTATTTTAACCCAAAGCTTAGTTTGTATTGTGCTATGGAAGACTTGTCCACGGGCCATCAATTGATGTTGTACGCCTTCAATAAATACCAAAAGGATTTCATACCTACAAGCTTGTATTTGCGGTGGCAAGTCACTTTTCAGACCCTCTTCATCACCGTAAAGGTCATGCAGGTCCGTGACCCAACGGTATCCTTGTACATATGCCAATTGGGGTCTCAACCGGCCGAGAACGTGTTTTCCATCACCCGCACCCTGAACCACAACCGCAATTTTGATGTATTGCAGCTGCGGGACCGCTTGCAGGCTGTTTTGGACATTCAAGACATTTTTTTGGCACATCCTGATTGGCGCAAGCGGCATGAGCACTACGCCACTGATCGATTGACTCCACTTGAGTACACTGCGGATTGTAGTGTGCAAAGTGTTGATCTCAAAAAGGTTTGGGAAAGGGGTACAACGCGTGCCACAACCATCCTTGAGCAACACCCACAGATTGGCTCATCTGTGCACAATGTCTTGGAATCTCTTTACCAAGGCGGTGCAACGCTTTTGAAACCATGTGGTGCACCCCTTGTCTTGGACAAAGAAGATGAATTTTTGGGGACCGCCCCGGACACCAAAGGAATGGAGGATAGCGATCCTACCGATGCTTGTTCCCTGGAATCCTGGCTGCGTTGTCATGGTTCAGACCGAAATCGAGCCTATGTCCCATGCGCCAACGGACACACCGTGCATATTACACAACTTGTCAATGAGTATTTCAACGGCAACGTTGAACATGCGTCAACCGATCGGCTGCGGCGCACGGCCGGTTTGGTCAAACCCCCACGAATGTAAACAATGTTGCATTGTCTGACAATTGCAATTTTGATGAGGACGCGGTCACAGTGGGTGCTATCTTTCTTGCACTTGTGACCTTCATATGGGGCTCGCAACGGACGTGTTCCGTGGGCACATTTAGTTTTTCATGGTGCACCGTTGACGGTGCACGGGTTTATGGTACCACGAAGGAGGCGCTTGCGACGGGACATGCCATCCCCGTAACGGGTCAATTTTTGCCTTTTGTCGCCATGACCAGCGATCCAACCTTGTTGCGGTGGACGGGGCGGTTTGGTCCGGAATGTGAGTTTCGGAATGGGCATGTGGTTTTTTTGGATGCCCAAATGGATGCCGATGGTCGTTGGCTGATTCCAGTGGGCACCCTGTCTGCCTTTGTGAAAACTGCACAGGTACCCAATTGTCCTCAGTTACGTGCAGAGCCATACGCTGGTGTGGCACATACTAGCGTGCGGCCCGCAGAAGCAACAGAATTTTCTTTGTTTTGTGGAGTGGCCGTTGCTTTGGCAAGGATGCGTCATCATGTGGCAGTGCACTTGCAGAAAGGAGAGGTGGTAACGGACCCAAGGATGCATGGTGAGGCCGAACCTTGTGGTTTTTGTGGACGCACAATAGACACGTGTACCACAAGTATTGTGGGCAAGAAAATCAGTAGCACATGCCCGTGTGTGGTCCCATTGAAGCTCGCAATGGCCACGCGCAAAAAGGAAAACATGCCCCGTGAATGTCCTATTCCCGGGTGCAGTGCCACCCCGTGGGTTTTGAACATCAAAACTCACTTGGCTCGGTGCCATCCAACCGTGCCACCCAACACCGTTGATTTGACGGAATGGGTTGTAGTTGGGCAGGACGATGAGAAAAAAAAGGGGCGAGCCAAAAAAATCCCCATGGTGATGAAGCCCAAGATCACTTTGAAAGTGGCAAAGGCGGTGGACAACGAGAGTGCGTCCTTCTCTGAAGCCTCTCTTGGACGCTCCGATTGGGACTGGAAACCGGAGGAGGATGCAAGCTCTGTGGAATCTAGGTCTTCGCAGATAACGATTCGTCTAGCGGTAACGAGAGTGCCGCAACTTCCGAGGATGGCAATAGCTCCTCTTCTTCCTCATCTTCTTCCTCTTCCACCTCTTCTTCCGCGGTGGAAGTTGTCCCGCAAAAGAAAGCCGTTCCTGGCAAGGGCACAAAGCGGCCCATCAGCGCTACCAAGCAAAATGCGAAGAAGCGTTGCACGGTGAAGACGTCAGGGCGGAAGAAGTAGGCGGAGCTACATGCACACACACACACACACACAGGTGTTTTGTTTGGTGCCTGCCAGCTGGTGACACTGCATACTCAACCGAAAGCCAAACAGGCGCGATCCTCGGTGACTCTGTCATCACACGGCCTGCTTCTGCCTCCCCCTGGGCTGGTGAAAACCCTGCTTGGCACGACCCCACGGGTCATACAAAATGTCGGGACTTACGCATGAAATTTTGGAAGCGCTACGTAAACCAGAGCTCCTGGAAGCTCTGGCCGCAGCCATCGCACCACTTCTCAGTGGGAAGAAGGATCTACCGCCGCCGGCGAAAACGACTACTGCACGGGAAGAGGAACTCCTTGGCGTCATCCGGGAGCTACGTGGCACGATCCGCGAGTTGCGCGCACCACTACAAGCGGCAGGGGGTAAATCGGTGCCCCCAAAGGAGCAGACCGTGGTGGACGAGCAACAGTCCCCCTATCGCGCGGCCCTCACTCGGAGGATGAAAACACAGAGCCGTCTTGTCGTACAGGATGTCCCAGACCTGGGAGAACCACTGCAGCCAACAGCCACTGCGGTGCATGAAATTGAGGGCAAACACGGCTTCACTGCGGTCCAAGGACGCCGCATTTACCAGGGAGAGCACAAGACTGCACTCAAGTCTTTGCAACAGATAGGTGCAAACAAGCCTGTCCATGATTGGAAGGTCACAGAGGCCACCGCAAAGGCCTTCGAACACGTTTTGCTTGTGGGGCAACCGCTGGCGGAAGCGCACGCAATAGCAGCACAGGCCTTAACAAAATATGACAGCATCCAGAGCGGCAGCGCACACGTGCTAGCGACAAACTGCAGACGGGGAGTGGTCAATGTGCCAGGCATACTGGCAGCGCTTGGCAGTTCACGAGAATGCTTGCATGTCAAGGATTTCGTTGTCCGCATCAAGGTCGTTACCAAACGTATGTCTTGGGAAGTCAAGAGAGACCCGGATGTGACTGTGATCCCACCTGAGCACTCCATCCTGCTTTGCTGGGAGCGACCCAAAGACGGCGTCGAAGGACAGGACACGGAGCCAGAAGTGCTACCTCAGGACAAGGCTGCCATTCGGATAGTGTGCTGCCTGGACCCTTCCGCACTGCGCGCGGGACAGGACAGCACCAAAGTCAAGGCATCCCGCTGGGCTGAAAACACGTGCTGGGAGCTGACGGCCCCCCTACTCCAGCCGGCACTCACCAGTCCCCCACCCATGCAAGTGGGCAAGAGGGGCAGCAAGTATGAAGTCACGGTGGTGCTACCAGCGCCCATGGCTAAGCAGGTGCTCTGCAGCAGTGGCAAAATCGTCGGCCTGGAATGCAGGTTGTTCATGAGCAAAACCATCGATGTCGATGACCTGAAGGCCAACATGGTCTGGGTCAAGCTCCCTCCATCCAACAAGCGCTCCATTTCGGAGCAGTGGCGTAGATTAAGCAAGCAGCCTTGGTTCGCAGGCCTCATGGCAGGGGACAAGGACGACAGACTCGGCGTACGAGTATGGGGGGGGGCTGTCTTGCCCGAAACCAGGGAGGAAATCGCAGGACTGTTGGGCATACAACTCACCCCCCCCGTGACACGAGTGAGAGTGAGAGGCTATGGTATTTCTATGGGCCTTGTCTCAGGGTCGCAGTCTGCGGCCCAAAGGGAGGCTGACCGCGTTTTCGGCGCTAACACTGTCAAAGTGCAACGATGTCAACACCTGAAGCACAGTGGGCTGATCAACCCTGTGTTTGGTATGGATCTTACGGGAGTCCCCCCAGACTGGGAGGGCTGCACTGCACCGGCGAAGGATTCGCGGATGCCTGTCCGTAGGTGGCACCTATGTCTGCGTAAATCCACTGGCCCCTCATACACCCCGGTGGGGAAAAACACGACGCTCCCTGCGGTCCAGGGGTGTGTCTTGCCTGATGATGAAGAAATGGAGGACTCGCCTGCAGGAGCCCCCGCGGCAGAGGAGGATGAGAGCATTCTCTGAACCCCCCTCCCCCCCCTGGAAGATGGCACTGAGTTACAGGTCCTCTGAAATTCGTTCAGACAAACGTTACCTCTTTGCGCGTCCATCACGAGGACGTATTCAATTTTCAGGCAGATGTGATTGGGATGGAAGAAACCCGGCTCACTGAGGCTGGGCAACGCTGCATTAGGGCAATTGCAAAAGAATGGGGCTGGGAATGCCACTGGGGAAAACCCCTGGGCTCCCCAACAGGGGGCATCTGGGGAGCTCCCCAAGGAGGGGTGGGACTTTTGTTCAGGAAGGGCTGGAGTGTCCGCAAGGTTGAACCAGATCCAGACGACCCCATTGCCTGCAGGCTGTGGCATTCAGGGCGCTGGCTACACACACGGGCAGGAATCGGTGCAGGGCACTGTGTGCTAAACATATGTGTGGCCTATGGCATCCCAGGCAACGAATCTTTGAACCAGGAGTTCTGGGAGCAGGTGGTCTGCTATATGAGGAAACTAGGCAATGCTGGATGCATCCTGCTAACGGACGCAAATTTCAATTTCGACCTGCTGCACAAAGTTCCTGCCGCGCTCCTGACGGCGCTGGCAGACGGCTGGCTGGTGGATGCCGACCGCACTTTTAGCGTTCTCCATGGCACACCATGTGCATGTGGCTTCACGACGGCAGGCAAACCCCCCAACCGCATTGACGGCCTCCTGGTCACCCCAGCGCAAGCGGGCACGTTGACTGATGTCGCGGCGCTGAAGTCTCATTCACTCCCTGGGCATGCTCCAGTGTGCTTCACTTTCTCGCTTGACGTGCCAATGCAGAAAGTTGTTAAAATGAAGAAACTGCCTCCCTTCTCCCCCCCCCCCAGATCGGCTGAGGACACTCAGAAAATCTGTGACTCGCTGCTCCGGCCACACAAGGCTGATTGGAATGCCCTGCTGCAACAGGGAAATGTCAATGACATTTGGGACAGGTGGACCTGGCTGGCCGAGGAAGTAGGCATGGCACTCAGATGCACGCATCTTACACTGGACACCCCCAACCCCACACTCCCGTTTGCACCCAAGAGTGCCCCCCGGGGGCGTGGCACGGAGCGAATGTTGCGGGACACTACGCTAGCGCCGACAGGCCTGGCGCCCAACGGCGGCCCGCGCACGCGCATACTTTCCAAAATCACAGGGACCCTGGGAGCCCTTCGCTCGGTCATCCAGTGGCAACGTGCCCAGCTGGGCATCAGGGGCAAACGAGTCCCGGCATCCGCCAAACGCAAAGCCAGCCAGGTTTTCAGGCCAGGGGTGGTGCCCAGACAGGTGGAACTATCGTGGCAGGCCGCGTGCCGCCGCATGCGCAAAACGGCGCTGGCCTTTCGTGAGGACCTGCTGCTTCATGAATTTGTGGCCAGTGCCCCTGACCCCTCCCTCCCACTCATACGCCCTCTGCCAACGCTGGTAGACTGCATGTCGCTGTATGACAGCCTATGCGCACTAGGGAAGAGATATGCCCGCTATGAAGAGCGCACGCGCATTGATAAATGGAAATCCAAAATGGACCAAGCCTGGCTGGACAGGCCAAAGGAGGTTTATCCGTGGATACAGAACGAGGACCAACCTCCTCTGGTTATGCTCCTGGACCCAGACACAAGCCAACCAACGGCGAACATCCCCCGCATGGATGAAATTCTTCATGCCTCTTGGGACCAGGTTATGCGAAAATATGCAGACACCTCAGAGCCAGACGTGCACGCTTTTGCACAGAAGTATGATAAGTTTCTGATAAAGGGAGTGCAGATGCAGTCCACCCCTATCATAGGGTCCCGGCTCGCGAAACGCCTTAGAAAGATGGGTGTTCACACAGCCACTGGCCTGGATGGCTGGTGTGTTTCGGATCTTTTACTGCTGCCCACCTGTCTGCTGGACATGCTGTCAGAAATTCTGTTTCTAGTTGAGGCAACAGGAACCTGGCCCAGGGTCCTGGCGAGGGGATACGTCTCGCTGATCCCGGAAGGGGAAGGGATGATGCCGATGCAGCAGCGCCCACTGTCCGTACTGTCCCAGATCTATGGGGTCTGGGCAGGGATCAGGTTAGAGGAGTGCATGGTGTGGCAGGAACTGTGGATCCACCCGCACGCTTACGGTTTTCGCAAGAAGCGCGGCGCCACTGATGCGGCCGCCTTTATCTCCATGCTCATTGAGCTACACAAACTGATGAAAACAGTTTTGCACGGTTTTGGATTAGACTACATAAAATGCTTTGATTTGATCCCACAGTCCATTGTACTGCATATTGCACTGACGCAGGGGATGGATTTGGGCACACACAGGGCCCTTTCTGGCATGTATCGCACCCTCACAAGGTGCTTTAAAATAATGGGATGTTTGGCCAGTTTTTTCGATGCCACCAATGGCATCCTCCAGGGCTGCCCATTGAGTGTGATACTCATCAACCTCCTGACCTCGGTCTGGAAACGGGTGCTGGATGCGCAGCAACAGGGCATCAAAGTCGCGGTACAGGCCCTCCCCCCCAGCGATCAGCCAGCGCAGGCCCTGCAATTCATCCTAACTGCCCTTGGGTATGCGGATGATACTTATGGGTTTGCAGCCGGAAGCAATACCCTCACCCCCCTGCTAGACTGCACCACTGACTGGCTTGAGGACACGGGTCAAGGGGTGAACGCGAAGAAATCTGTCGGCTTTTCGTCTGACGCCCGTCACCCAGTGAAGGCAGCACTACAGGGGGTGCCCTTCCCTATCTCTTCTGAGTTTAAGTCCCTGGGCGCGGGGGTCCGCACCACGGACGCGACTTGTTCGGGACCGCTCATCAAGAAAAGGATTTCCAGAGCCTGCAGCCTCCTGGATAGGGAGCATGGTGCTCAGGGCAATTTTGAAAGGAGATGCGACATCATCTCCACAATGATCACGGCCACTGGCCTGCACGCAGCAGAAATAGTGCCACTTCAGCCCAAAGACCTCCTGCCCTTCGAGACTAAGGTCATGCAGACCATTTGGGGACGGTCACGGCCCGGCAGGGCCAAAGAAATCTTTTTCACCTTGCTGTGCAAAGGACACCGGATTGCACCTACCTTGGTACTTAAGTATCATCGCATCCTGTGGTTATCCCAACTGTGTCGCACCAGGGGTGCTGGACAGATCACAGCCCAAGCCATTTGGGAGATGACAACATTTCACAAAGGCTCCGGCCCATACGGCCGAGCCATGTCCACAGCACAGGAGTGTGGCTGGGTCGCTACGCAGGGATGGTGGGGATGGAAAGTGCCTGGGCGCCAGGAACCCCTCCTCCTATACGGGGATAAAAACACTATCAAGCACGAGGTGCGTGAACAGCTGCGCTCGCAAATGCTGGACAGCCTGGTTCAGAGGCGTCCCCGCCTTTTCGCGGGGGCTCATTACACCACATGCCGGCGCCTGGTCCAGCCCAGCATAGCGTCATTTGCCACAGAGTTACAGCGCTCTATCCTGCGGGGCATCCTATCAGGAGCAACCTGGACAGCCCTCCGGGCCTGTCAACGTGGCATGAGAGCCACATCCACGTGCCCGTACTGTGGCAATGCTCCGGAAAACGAGGAGCACATTTTTTGGCAGTGTTCAGCCTGGAGTACGGTGCGGGACACCCACCTGCCGGGCATCAGGACGGCGGCAGCACAGATCACAGGCCTTCCCCTCATGGACCAGTGGCCCCCATGTTTACGACTTTGTGGATTGGCCCCAGAGCTAGACACAGACAGCGTCAAGTCAGGGACAGCGCTCGCATTCATGACAGCTCTGCACAATATGTTAGTAGCCGTTTTGCAGGCCCGCAAGTTACGAGACACACAATCGCCCATGCTTTTCATGGGGTCGAGCCTCTCACAGCAGCTTCGGCAATACCCGTACCACCAACTGGTGGGACCCCTCCCCAGACCAGAAGACAAAGGGTTACTTCTTCTGCGTACCCCTAAGAAGGTGGAATGGCAGTGGGAAATGCCCTTTTTGGCGGACCTGCTATGCTGGCTGAGGGAACTGCACTGGGCCCCTGAACCAGGCACAGTGACGTTCTTGGAACTCGCACTGGACTTTGAGGAATTTGCGCAACGCACCCTCCCACACGCTCCACAGGCAAAATTTAAGGGCACCACCCTTTCACTGCAAGAGAGAGGCCGGGTCTTACGACTGGCAATGGCAAATGCGCAGCGCCTGGTCACCAAAGGCCATTTGCATCCAGCGCGTGTGGTCACACGCTGCAGCTCTTTAGTTCCTTTGGGGGGGCCGGCACTCTGCGGCCTGAACTGTCGCCCCTATTTCACCTGCCGCAGTGCCATGAACATGCACGTTCAGCAGTTAGCGGCATACTGTGAGCGCACGTGGGCCACCAAGGTTGGTCTCAACAGAATACACAAACTGCGCCCGTACACACATAGGCCACACAGAACAGCGCGGGAAGTGGAGGAGCATCGACTACAGCGTGCACTCCAGGGGAATCTGCAGTTGGGGCTAGCTCCGTCCTCGGAGCAGACCAATTTTGCCAAAGGGGGGGGGGGGGGCTGCTCCTCCTTTGCAGCTGATTTCTTCCCTGTGATAGGGGATGGGAAGCTCCCACAGCGCCCCTACACCGGGACACGCAGGCGCGCAAACACACACAGGGCGCCACCACCGGCGCCGCCGGCTGATCCGTCAAAGTGTGCCCAGCACTCTGCTGACGCATGCACGACCTGCAAGAGACTTCGGTGCACAGCTGAAGCATGCTGTGCGCTGGGACATCACGCTGATGACCACATAGCACGCAGACCGCAACTGCAACTGTGCCCACTGCATGGCCTGCCACCGTGCCCGAGGTGCACACTCAAGCAAAGGGGAGTGCGCCACTGCTGTCAGCGGGGACACCATAAAGTGTGCACCCCAGTGCATGCGCGCCGGAAGCGCCCACTTGCTGCACATGCACAACTGCCCCACAAACGACCACGCCTGCAAGGGCCTGCACGTATCTCTACGGGTCTGCTGAGGTCCCCACACCAACCCCCCACCCCTCCAGCCCCCAAACGCAGGAGGCCGAAAACACCCCCCCCTCCGTCCCCACCAGCCCCAGTTCCACGGGGGCTGGAGGAGACCGTGGCCGAGGATGTCGCCCGCCCGCTTTTCGTGACGAGGCACGGGAGAGCGAACACTCTGGATACCTAGCCAGCAAAATACAGAGGTTCTGATTCCGCAGAAGGGAGGGAAACAACGTCACAAAGAGGCCTCAGCAGACCTGAGCCAAATGAGGCGTCCAGCCCAACGCTGCACAAGGATCCACCTCTAAAAGTACAGATCACACACACACACACACACACGTCATAAACGGATACCTCCCCCACCCCCTACACCTCCTCGCTCTCCCTCTCCTTCCCTTGTAGTTGCATGCACACTAGGACCGGAAGGCCCACACAATGGCGCGGGGAGGGAGGCCTGGCCAGCCATAGCCTTAAGGGCCTCCCGAGTTGCGTCGGCCGACCAGTATAGTCACACACACACACCCCTTCTTTTAGGCCCTCCCCTTGACGCATTTCTCACCCCATGGTGTATTTCTAACCCCATGATGCATTCCGAACCCCATGACGGACCTTGATGCGGGTCAACCCCCATGCTGCAATTCTAACCCCATGGTGTACTTCGAACCCCATGACCGCCTCGGAGACCCACAGTCCCGAGGTTTCTGGTACCCACGGCCGGAAATACCCAAGCCGATGAAACCCTACCATAGACGTTGGTAGGGGCGGTGCGAATTGTCGGATCACACCTGGGCCGCATACCCAACTGTTCGGAGGTGCCCGACACTATGTTCTTCATTGGGGGGGGGGTTTGCGGGGCCGGGGGGCCGTTTCCGCGGACAATACCCCCGCGCAGCGAAAAACCCCCTTAAAACCCCCCCCCAAAACCCCCCCCTTTTTTAAATTTGGCTCTGGGGGGGTTTTAAGCATGATATCCGATTTCCGAGAATCCCCCCCCCGTGGCGGTGTCAGGGGCCATGTACTTGATATTGGAACGGTCACTGCCAGGTGCCTTGAAGGACTCAATTGAACAGTCCGTGTTAGCACGTCAGGCGGGCGGAAAAAGAAGTAAAACACTGGCACAACATGCATTGGCAATGTTGACCAAGCTACATGAGAAGGACAATGAGGAGGTATATGTTTGCCTAATTGATATCGCCAAAGCATACCCGAGCATGCCACATCCGGCCATAACCTACGCCTTGCAGGCAATTGGGACGCCATAGCGGGCCGGACGCAACGCCACATGACAGCCTCATACCGAATATACAGACACACCCACCACAGTGAGTGCGCAATGCACCATATACGGGGACTCCATGCAGTGTTCATGAAGATTAGAATGGTCAAAGACACATACAACCGCTTAGTGACAGACCACATAGAAAACCAAACAAAAATGTGCCAGCTACAGCACGCCTACAATACGTTACACAAGTTGACGCGAGTCCTATACAAACAGATGAAGCACACAGTGGTGGAACTGTACACAACAACAAAACTGCACACATGCTTGTTGACCAGGTGCACCGCACTCCGCGTAGGCACAGACATACTCCTAGACAACCACAGAAGACATGTACATCGCCTGTACCAAAGCAACCAACACTACACCCAACTAAAACTCGCTGCAGAGAAGACCACCAGAGACCAATAAGACATATATCAGAATGCAACACGAACAATAAGACATACCTTGTTCTTCACAAGGAAGAGGGCACGCGAGACATGGGGCCCCACCTTGTGGGAAATACCCTTGCAACCGCCCCCAAAGGAAGAAAAAACGCACTGGGACCCAACAGAGTGGGAAATTCCCTTAATGACCCCAGACACGGGGAACCATGGGGGCCATTCAAGAGCTGAAGTCCGTATGTTTACCCAGGCACAGCCAAAACCTGTTCATAGTCATACACAGCCCCTGAGGCAGTGGCACATTTGAGTTTGGCCTATTTGAAAAAAAAAGACAGATAGCTGGCGGGCCGGTCGCATCCGGACCAGGTCCACCGGGCTCCCCGTGGATGGCGTTGACAGTGCGGGACCGGTCGGTGGTGCGGTGGTGCTGTGGGCATTTGTTGTCTTGATGGCATTACAACACCTTTGTACTCAGAGATTGCATGTCGTCAGGGGCCTCATCACCACAGATCCCATGCCCCCCAAGCCCTCTGCTCGGGAATTCCAAGGCCGTCGGAGAGATCAGCCCAGAGCACCCGGGCTACATCCTGGTGAACGACGATGCCCAAGAAAAGGAACTGGAGTGCCCCATCTGCCTGCAGCCCTGCACAGATCCTGTCATGCTGCCGTGCGAGCATATGCTCTGCCGGGCGCCGTGCCTGCAGAGCCTTGCAGGCGGATGCCCGATCTGCCGCCAGGAATTCCAACAGGCCTCGCTGAGACCCGCCCCACTGTTTGCCCGCAACATGCTGGACCGTGTGGAGGTGCGGTGTGCCGTGTGTGAGGCCACTGTCAGGCGCGGCGTCTCGGGCGAAGTCTTCCAGCGGCACGTCCGGGAGGAGTGCCCCATAGCCTGCGTCCATTGCGGTGCGCAGGTCACGCGGGCCACGCGGACGACCCACATCGAGAGGGACTGCCAGCAGGTGCCATGCCCCAACGCCCAGTGTGAATGGCGGGGGACGTCCGCGCAGCGGCCCCAACACGAGACGCAGGACTGCCTGTTCGTCACAATGGACTGTCCAGAGGGCTGCGGCCAGGCCCTCCCCAGGGGGGAGGTACCGCGGCATGTGGCAGGCCAGTGCGCTGTGGCGGCCGCCAGGCGGGAGCGGGAGGCGCTGCTGGCCGCCCAGGAAGCGGCGGAGGCCAAGGCGCAGGTGGAGCTGTGCGACGCAATCAATCCCGCGGTAGAGGAGCTCCTCACGCTCACCGTTGGCGGCACAGCGTTCGTGACGTCGCGGGGGACGCTGACGCGGTACCGCAGGAGCGTGCTCGGGGTGATGTTCACGGAGGGAGCGCGTCCATTGCGTCGGGATGGCAGTGGGGTCGTGCATCTGGACCTGCATGCCCCGTCGTTTGCATACATGTTGGCCTGGCTGCAGACGGGCGTCGTTCCCCGCTCTTTGGACGCATATCAGAGGGAGTTGTTGTTGCACATGGCCAACACGTTGAAGCTGGAGGAGCTGGTGGCCACACTCCAAACGGATCGCGGTGGGTGTGTTCAGAGGGTGTCGCAAGAGCAGCTCATGAATTACATGATGGTGTCCAACTGTGCGAGTGAAGGTCGCCTGTCGCTTCCAGGTGCGGATCTGAGCGGCTTGTACCTGGGCGGCGCGACGCTCAAGAAGGCAGTGCTGACCGGTGCCAAAATGCATGGGATCAACCTGGGCGCAGCAATCTTGTCCGGGTCTGACCTCTGCGGAGCTGGTCTCACTGATGCAGATATCAGAGGCGGAGACCTCAGCAACGCAAACCTCAGCAACGCAAACCTCATCAACGCAAACCTCAGCAACGCAAACCTCAGCAACGCAAACCTCAGCAACGCAGACCTCAGAAACGCAAACCTCAGCAACGCAAATCTCAGCTACGCAAACCTCATCAACGCAAACCTCATCAACGCAAACCTCAGCAACGCAAACCTCAGAAACGCAAACCTCACCGGCACCAAGCTCCAGGGATCCAATTTGACAGGCGTGGATCTGTGTGGCAGAGATTTGTCTGGTTATGATCTCAGCAACGCAAACCTCAGCAGCGCAAAACTCAGCAACACAAACCTCAGCAACGCAAACCTCAGCAACGCAGACCTCAGAAACGCAAACCTCAGCAACGCAAATCTCAGCTACGCAAACCTCATCAACGCAAACCTCATCAACGCAAACCTCAGCAACGCAAACCTCAGAAACGCAAACCTCACCGGCACCAAGCTCCAGGGATCCAATTTGACAGGCGTGGATCTGTGTGGCAGAGATTTGTCTGGTTATGATCTCAGCAACGCAAACCTCAGCAGCGCAAAACTCAGCAACACAAACCTCAGCAACGCAAACCTCACCGGCACCAAGCTCCAGGGATCCAATTTGACAGGCGTGGATCTGTGTGGCAGAGATTTGTCTGGTTATGATCTCAGCACCGCAAACCTCAGCAGCGCAAAACTCAGCAACGCAAACCTCAGCAACGCAAATCTCAGCAACGCAAACCTCAGCAATGCAGACTTCAGCGACGCAAACCTCACCGGCACCAAGCTCCAGGGATCCAATTTGACAGGCGTGGATCTGTGTGGCAGAGATTTGTCTGGTTATGATCTCAGCAACGCAAACCTCAGCAGCGCAAAACTCAGCAACGCAGACCTCAGCAATGCAAATCTCAGCAACGCAAACCTCAGCAATGCAGACTTCAGCGACGCAAACCTCACCGGCACCAAGCTCCAGGGATCCAATTTGACAGGCGTGGATCTGTGTGGCAGAGATTTGTCTGGTTATGATCTCAGCAACGCAAACCTCAGCAGTGCAAAACTCAGCAACACAAACCTCAGCAACGCAAACCTCACCGGCACCAAGCTCCAGGGATCCAATTTGACAGGCGTGGATCTGTGTGGCAGAGATTTGTCTGGTTATGATCTCAGCAACGCAAACCTCAGCAACGCAGACCTCAGCAATGCAAATCTCAGCAACGCAAAACTCAGCAACACAAACCTCAGCAACGCAAACCTCACCGGCACCAAGCTCCAGGGATCCAATTTGACAGGCGTGGATCTGTGTGGCAGAGATTTGTCTGGTTATGATCTCAGCAACGCAAACCTCAGCAGCGCAAAACTCAGCAACACAAACCTCAGCAACGCAAACCTCACTGGCACCAAGCTCCAGGGATCCAATTTGACGGGCGTGGATCTGTGTCGCAGATATTTGTCTGATTATGATCTCAGCAACGCAAACCTCAGCAGCGCAAATCTCAGCAACGCAAACCTCATCAACGCAAATCTCAGCAACGCAAACCTCAGCAGCGCAAATCTCAGCAACGCAAACCTCATCAACGCAAATCTCAGCAACGCAAACCTCAGCAACGCAAAACTCAGCAACGCAAACCTCAGCATCGCAAATCTCAGCAACGCAAACCTCAGCAATGCAGACTTCAGCAACGCAAACCTCACCGGCACCAAGCTCCAGGGATCCAATTTGACAGGCGTGGATCTGTGTGGCAGAGATTTGTCTGGTTATGATCTCAGCAACGCAAACCTCAGCAGCGCAAAACTCAGCAACACAAACCTCAGCAACGCAAACCTCACTGGCACCAAGCTCCAGGGATCCAATTTGACGGGCGTGGATCTGTGTCGCAGATATTTGTCTGGTTATGATCTCAGCAACGCAAACCTCAGCAACGCAGACCTCAGCAATGCAAATCTCAGCAACGCAAACCTCAGCAATGCAAACCTCAGCAACGCAAACCTCAGCAACGCAAACCTCAGCAACGCAAACCTCAGCAACGCAAACCTCACCGGCACCAAGCTCCAGGGATCCAATTGGACGGGCGTGGATCTGTGTGGCAGAGATTTGTCTGGTGTTGGAGCGGGGAATGGAGCATCCCGCAAGGGTGGAAAAGGAAAGGGAAGGGGGAACGGGACCCCGGGTGAGGGATAGGGGGGGAGAGAGACCCCCGGGAGTGGCGGTGTGGGTTGCAGAAGGTATTATCAGGGTAGTGCTTGGTGTGGCAGACTCGCCCTGCGGGTGCGGGGTTTGAATCTGGCTAAGCGTGGTTATGATCTCAGCAACGCAAACCTCAGCAGCGCAAATCTCAGCAACGCAAATCTCAGCAACGCAAACCTCCGCAACGCAAACCTCCGCAACGCAAACCTCAGCAACGCAAACCTCAGCAACGCAAACCTCAGCAATGCAGACTTCAGCAACGCAAACCTCACCGGCACCAAGCTCCAGGGATCCAATTTGACGGGCGTGGATCTGTGTGGCAGAGATTTGTCTGGTTATGATCTCAGCAACGCAAACCTCAGCAGCGCAAATCTCAGCAACGCAAACCTCAGCAACGCAAACCTCCGCAACGCAAACCTCCGCAACGCAAACCTCAGCAACGCAAACCTCAGCAACGCAAACCTCAGCAATGCAGACTTCAGCAACGCAAACCTCACCGGCACCAAGCTCCAGGGATCCAATTTGACGGGCGTGGATCTGTGTGGCAGATATTTGTCTGGTTATGATCTCAGCAACGCAAACCTCAGCAGCGCAAAACTCAGCAACGCAAACCTCACCGGCACCAAGCTCCAGGGATCCAATTTGACGGGCGTGGATCTGTGTGGCAGAGATTTGTCTGGTTATGATCTCAGCAACGCAAACCTCAGCAGCGCAAAACTCAGCAACGCAAACCTCATCAACGCAAACCTCAGCAACGCAAACCTCAGCATCGCAAACCTCAGAAACGCAAACCTCACCGGCACCAAGCTCCAGGGATCCAATTTGACAGGCGTGGATCTGTGTGGCAGAGATTTGTCTGGTTATGATCTCAGCAACGCAAACCTCAGCAGCGCAAAACTCAGCAACACAAACCTCAGCAACGCAAACCTCACCGGCACTAAGCTCCAGGGATCCAATTTGACAGGCGTGGATCTGTGTCGCAGAGATTTGTCTGGTTATGATCTCAGCAACGCAAACCTCAGCAGCGCAAATCTCAGCAACGCAAATCTCAGCAACGCAAACCTCCGCAACGCAAACCTCAGCAACGCAAACCTCAGCAACGCAAACCTCAGCAACGCATACCTCAGCAACGCAAACCTCCGCAACGCAAACCTCAGGAACGCAGAACTCCGCAACGCATACCTCAGAAATGCAAACCTGGGCGGAACACAAGACGCCAATTTTGACGGGGTCACGTGGAGTTAGAAGGGGATGATGAACCAACAAAAGCCAGGGCCCATTGTTTTTGCATGACAATGCTGCAGGCCCTTCCAGTGCCACTCATGCGCAGCACACAACACCACACTACCTAGTTTCAAGCACCGCGGTCATGTTGTTGCCACCTCTGCACCATATTTTCGGCCCGGGTCGCCGCTTTTGAAGGAGTGCTAGTGTTGGACTCATTTTGTCGAGTGTGACGGGTGATCCCAAAACCCGTCGCTCGCAGATGTCACTTGTTGCATTTTGTTGCGGGCAGGTGCACAAGCCTGTGTACACGGGGGGCAGACATAAGTTGCCTAATTCTAGGGCTGCAGCCCTCTGTGACGTGTTGCCGCGTTGCCTCCTTCCCTATGCACATCAGTCACTCTTCCCTGCACTTTCTAGACAGACTGGTGTGCAAAAGGCGCCTGGGGTCGGTCTCCGGCCCTTGACAAGCTTTTCATCTCTTCTTGTGGCGTGCATGTGCTGCTTGTTCCTTTGACTGTGTCAACAACACCCCCCAAACATGGCAGACCATGCATCACCATGAGGGGGCGGAGGGCGGTCCTGAAATGCGACCCCCCCACCCCCCCCAGTCGGCAAGCAAGTGGCCAAAAACACTGACCCCAACAACACACAGCCTCCTTGAATCAGGAGCCCCAGGCTCAAGCAGAAGAGGGGGACAATTCATCATGGTCGCCCTCCCCGCAGCAACGCATGCTCCGCACAGGGCGAGACGTCCAGGGGCTCCATTGACACAACCGGACTACTTTCTGACCCACAGGGGGTCAGAATGCGCAGTGGCGAGAGGCAGTTTGGCGCCGCCGAATTTTCGCAACCATAAACCATGGCCTCTTGCCAACCCCCCCCCCCCCCCGTCCCCCGGCCGCCGGCTTTTGAAACATAGTGGTCCCTGTGGTGTGACGGGCTGGACAGAGACACATTAGAACAAAAAAAAAGTTAAGGAGGAGGTCTCCCCTCCGGGTCCAAATCACCGGGAAAAAATTACCTCGAAGAGGGTTGTTAGATCAAGCGCAGGTGCGTACGCCATATACCCCCCTTTCTCGGGGTCATTCGCGTACAATACCCCAAGGTATGGTACCGGATGTCCAACCCCTTGTAAAATCATCATTTTAGGAGAGAAAATGATCCCCCAATGAATTTTTCGTTTTTGACCCCTGTAGCCCCCCGTACCCGGGTACCCCTTTTTGGGGGGGGGGGGTCAAAACTGCTTTGCGTATAGCGGCCGCTATGTGGGGATTTGGACCCAGGTCTGGGGCAACTTTTTTCTTGTACATGGACCCCCTAACCTATGGCGGGGGTCTCGGGTCAGAACTCCGGGTACCATCGGTCACCCTCCCTTAAGGGCCCTTGCCGGTGAGGACTTAGCCGTTTCCACGTGGATAAGGCCGTTTAGTGGCACCTGCAAAATTTCCAAAATTCGTTTTTTCCTTGCACCCTTCCGTTGCCCCCGGGATGGGTTTGGGTGATGATTTAGTGACAATACGGGTACTTGAGCACACATGGGGACCCACGTAGTGGCCGCTAGGCCCATGTAGGCCGAGCCATGGCCCCCCCAAAAGCCCCAAAATTGCCGTTGCGTAGGTCGAAGGGGCCGGGGCACAACCTGCTTATGCAGTTTTTCACCCCCGGCAGCTCAAAAATTGAAATTTTCCAAACCGATTTTTTTGATATTCTGACCATTCACAATGATCAAACATCCTATGTAAAGCATGTTTTAGACCCTCTTTACGTGTTTTTCACCCTATTTGGGTGTTGGAGGGGGGTTTGAGGCGGCTGTGAAGGGGCCGGGGCACAACATGCTTATGCAGTTTTCCACCCTCGGCAGCTCAAAAATGGAAATCGCCTTGAAGAGAGGTTGTTAGATCAAGCACAGGCGCGGGCGCCATATATCGCCCTATTTTGGGGTCATTCGCGTAGGATACCCCAAGGTATGGGACCGGATGTCTAACCCCTTGTAAAATCATCATTTTAGAAGACAAAATGATCCCCCAAAGAATTTTCCGATTTTGACCCCTCTACCCCCCCCCGTACCCGGGTACTAACATTACCATCAGGGCATTGAAGCAGGTGTATCACACGGCTCTAGGGGTGGACAGCTGGGGCGTCACCCTAGACAACCTGTCTCAGCCAAGAGAGCTAGGTGGCTTTTTACTTCCCACACCCAAGGTGTGGTTGCATGCACAGTTTGGCCTACCCTTCCACAAGCTGCTGCAAACGCCAGATGTGATCACCAAAAAACTGGTCGCAGGATTCTACAGCTAGTGTAAGACGTATGGAGTGTGCCTGAACGCTTGGGCACTCCCATACCTGCAAATGGGCCCAGTCCCATACAAGACATTCGGTTTTATGCAGTACAATTTTAAGTCCTTCTCTATCTCTAGACGCTATGTAATTGATGGCCTAGGGGACCACAACATGGTGGGTGAATTACCCCTGTGGCACTCAGCGATTTTCCAGAATGACAAGCAGTTGACATACTATTGTCCTGCACTGATCAGACAGGGGGTCACTCAGGTCAAGCACATGTTTGTGAATGGTCTGCCCAATGGAGAGCTGTTACATAAGGTAGGAGGTACCTGGCAACAAGTATACCAGAGTGGGCCGAGCTCATTCCTCAAGGTGCAACCCACGGACTGGTCCAGGCCCTCGGTCTGGTTGGTAGCCTGGGGTAAATCGGATTCTTTGGCCAGGCTAGCAGCGAACCCACACACAGAAACCCGTCAGTCCCCGGAAGTATGGAGCCTCTTCTGGAGGGCAAAATTCTTCCCATCTTTGCACGATTTCGTTTACCAAGCACTATGGAAAAAACTGCGCGTGGCGGAGCGGCTAAGCTCGTGGACCCAGGACTCGACGTGCCCCTTGTGCAAGGCCGTGGAAACACTGGACCACGCACTGGGTGGATGTCTGTTTCACAAGGTAATGATGGCGGTGCTGAAAAAAGTGTGGGAACCAGTGCACATAAAAGGGCAACAGTACGAATCTGGCAATATCCCAACTCGCTACACCTTTGGAAGCCCACAGGGCATTGCACAGTGGGCAGCCCTTGCTGCCCACTGGACCTTCCGTAACACATACAGGAGGGGGGGCCTGCCCACCCTTGATGCACTACTCACCATCTGGGTGAAGCTCACAGTTTTACTTGTTGGATGGGAGCCCCTAGCGGAGTACTCTCATGTCTTTCAGCTCTTTCATGACAGGTTGGTGCAATTCAAGAACACAGGAGTAGTTTCAGGACCCAACATAGTTTATGTGGAGTCATGTGGAAGAGAGGAACACAGGGCACAAAAACGTCATAGGAAAGATGAACGAAAACAGGAGCTGGCGATTGTAGCGATGCAGCAAATACAAGAGGCCCAGCATAGAGGCCTTGTGGTTTTATACACAGATGGCTCCGCGGGGTATGGATGCCATGAACCAGGTATGTGGGAAGAAGCCAATCACCCGCCGGTAGGGAGGAAGCAGACCATCAATAGGGCAGAACTGATGGCAGTGATTGTGGCAGTCAGGCGCACACACACACGGCAGCGCACGTTCGCAGTGGCTACCGACTCATCGTACGTGTACGGGGGTGTTCAGGGAGCAGCCATCAAATGGAGGGCCCAGCAGTGGGTGACCAACAAAGGGCCAGTTCTTAACGTGGACCTGTGGATTGACCTCCTTGAGTTTTTCGATCAGGCCTCAGCGAGCTATGAATGGATCAAAGTGCCGAGCCATGTGCAGATGGAAGGGAACGAAAGGGCCGACGCCCTTGCACAGCTCGGCCGCAAGTCTTCTCCACTGTATGCCAGGGCAGGTAGACAGCCACAGGCACTACTGACACCAATTGTCATCTCGCCGATTGGCGCACCAGACAGGCCTCCTTCAATAGGAGCGAGCTCGGCGCTCAAGTTTAGTGTGGAAATGACGCCGGTGACATGCGACGCGGACCTCGGGTTTGCTCAAGTGACGCCAGCCACACGGGGGGGGGCAACTGCCCTCACCCACTAGGCAGTTGGACTTCGATACGGCCCTTGATTTTTACACGCCGTCCGGAGCAGCAGGGACCCTCAGGTTCCTGGGACTGGAACTAATTGAGTCCCCTGTCACAGACACATCCTCAGAGAGAAGCCAGTCAATAGCATGCGCATTACACTTCATGGACGAGGATGATCTCGTCACATCAGCGGATGAGACCGTGTCTATGGGCAGCACGGGCTCCGATTCATCTCTGCACTGACAGGGTCCAGGTCGGCCATCAGAGTCAGTATATGTCAGCACGTTGCACGTGGGCGCACTACCCCACCCCTGGGGGAGTTGTCGGGTCATGGTATAAATGATGACAGCGCTAATACAGGTAAGAGACATGGATGGTCTAGTGGTATGCGCCTTGGCTGGCGCTCGTCGTGGTCGGGGGTTCGAACCCCGGTTCGTCCGTCCGTCCAGGGGCCCGCCGGTGAGGCCCCCGCCACCGCCCCCTACAGCAACTCGCTCCTCCATCGGTACCGCCGGTGCGTCGGGTGGCGTGTCTCGTCTTCATAGGTTTTTACACTTGGCCCTCTGCAGTACACAGAGCATTTAGGCAGACATCTCAGTCCGTCAGTAGGTAACCACTGTAAGGAATAAAAAGGCAATGCACCAGACACAGCACACCTGCAGCAGCGCGCCCCGCCACCGGTACCGCCTTGCGTCGCCGGAACCGCATCTCCTCCTCATACTCCTCCTCAACTTGCCTGCCGCAGGGGGATTCGAACCCCCGTCTTCAGGGCAGCAGCCGGCTGCACAGCCGCTGCGGTACAAGGCCCAAAGCCTACACTATGCCTCACAGCACACAGGAAGAAAGTGCCCAAGTCGCCAGCATTGAACCAGAGGCTGGGCCTACGGCCCCCTCACAGCAGTAGCAACACGTCCAGATGTACCGGTAGTGGTGACAAGCAATAGGGAGGGAATGGACTAGGGCTAGTACATGTCAGCACACTGAGACAAAACCATGAGGTTTGGCCGATTGGGTGCCAGCATTTACTGCGAGACCACATGACTTGTCGAGGTGCCCACACCCCATGTGTGTAGATGCACGCCGCTTGGCGGAACAAGAAAACACGGTGCAGCTTACATAACCTCAGGAGAGGGAGGAGCCAATGACCGATCGTTCAGATGAATGCTGTACGTATAGAAGAGCTCATTGTACATACTTGTGATGTTGGGAGCACAGACTCTAATGGGACTGAGCATCTACGGTTCGAGAACGCAATTGCCCTGCTGTAGACCCGCTCTATGTTGTTGAATGTGTTTGCGGCCCGTACCCGGGTGCCACTTTTTTGGGAGGGGGGGGGAGGGGGGTGGGGGGGGGGGGGGGGGGGGCAAAACTTCTTTGTGTATTGTGGCTGCTGTGTGTGGATTTGGACCCGGGTCCAGAGCAACTTTTTTCTTGTACATGGACCCCCTAACCTGTGGCGGGGGTCCCGGGTCCGAACTCCGGGTACCCCCCCGCCCCCCCACTATGGGCCCTTGCCGGTGAGGACTTAACCGTTTTCAGGCTGGCATGCGTCCACAGAAAATTTTGGAAAATTCGACTTTTTCCGAAACCCTTCGGTCGCCCCTTGGAGGGGTTTGAGTGATCATTTGGTGACAATATGGGTACTTAAGCACCCATAGGGACCCACGTAGTGGCCGTTAGGCCAGTGTAGCCCGGGCCATGGGCCCCCCGAAAGCCCCAAAATTGCCGTTGTTTAGGCCATTTAGTGGCACTTGAAAATTTTCGAAAATTCGACATTTTCTGAAATCCTTCTGTCGCCCCTGGGATGGGTTTGGATGATCCTTTGGTGACAATATGGCAACTTAAGCACCCATAGGGACCCACGTAGTGGCCGCTAGGTCCGTGTAGCCCGGGCGGTGGCCCCCCCGAATACCCCAAAATTGCCGTTGTTCACGCCGGTTGGTGGCTTTTGAAAATTTTCGAAAATTCGATTTTTTCCGAAACCCTTCGGTCGCCCCTGGGAGGGGTTTGGGTGATCATTTGGTGACAATATGGGTACTTAAGCACCCATAGGGGCCCACGTAGTGGCCGCTAGGCCCATGTAGCCCGGGCCATGGGCCCCCCGAAAGCCCCAAAATTGCCGTTGTTTAGGCCATTTAGTGGCACTTGAAACTTTTCGAAAATTCGACATTTTCCGAAACCCTTCGGTCGCCCTTGGGACGGGTTTGGGTGATCATTTGGTGACAATATGGGTACTTAAGCACCCATAGGGACCCACGTAGTGGCCGCTAGGCCCGTGTAGCCCGGGCCATGGCCCCCCCGAAAACCCCAAAATTACCGTTGTTTACTCCATTCAGTGGCACTAGAAAATTTTCGAAAATTCGATTTTTTCCGAAACCCTTCTTTCGCCCCTGTGGTGGGTTTGGATGATCCTTTGGTGACAATATGGGTACTTAAGCACCCATAGGGACCCACGTAGTGGCCGCTACCGGGCCATGGGCCCCCCGAAAGCCCCAAAATTGCCGTTGTTTAGGCCATCTAGTGGCACTTGAAAATTTTCGATGATTCGACATTTTCGGAAATCCTTCTGTCGCCCCTGTGGTGGGTTTGGATGATCCTTTGGTGACAATATAGCACCCATAGGGACCCACGTAGTGGCCGCTAGGCCCGTGTAGCCCGTGTAGGCCCTTGCCGGTGAGGACTTAGCCGTTTTCAGGCTGACATGCGTTGCCTGAAAATTTTCGAAAATTCGACATTTTCCGAAACCCTTCTGTTGCCCTTGGTATGCGTTTGGGTGGTGATTTGGTGACAATATGGGTACTTAAGCACCCATAGGGACCCACGTAGTGGCTGCAAGGGCCATGTAGCCCGGGCCATGGGCCCCCCGAAAGCCCCAAAATTGCCGTTGTTTAGGCCATCTAGTGGCACTTGAAAATTTTCGATGATTCGACGTTTTCTGAAACCCCTCCCTCGCCCCTGGGATGGGTTTGGGTGATCATTTGGTGACAATATGGGTACTAAAGCACCCATAGGAATCCACGCAGTGGCCGCTAGGCCCATGTAGCCCGGGCCATGGGCCCCCCGAAAGCCCCAAAATTGCCGTTGTTTAGGCCATCTAGTGGCACTTGAAAATTTTCGCTGATTCGACGTTTTCTGAAACCCCTTCCTCGCCCCTGGGATGGGTTTGGGTGATCATTTGGTGACAATATGGGTACTAAAGCACCCATAGGAACCCACGTATTGGCCGCTAGGCCCATGTAGCCCGGGCCATGGGCCCCCCGAAAGCCCCAAAATTGCCGTTGTTTAGGCCATCTAGTGGCACTTGAAAATTTTCGATGATTCGACGTTTTCTGAAACCCCTCCCTCGCCCCTGGGATGGGTTTGGGTGATCATTTGGTGACAATATGGGTACTAAAGCGCCCATAGGAACCCACGTAGTGGCCGCTAGGCCCATGTAGCCCGGGCCATGGGCCCCCCGAAAGCCCCAAAATTACCGTTGTTTACTCCATTCAGTGGCACTTGAAAATTTTCGAAAATTTGACATTTTCCGAAACCCTCCTGTCGCCCCTGGGATGGGTTTGAGTGATCATTTGGTGACAATATGGGTACTTAAGCACCCATAGGGGCCCACGTAGTGGCCGCTAGGCCCATGTAGCCCGGGCCATGGGCCCCCCGAAAGCCCCAAAATTGCCGTTGTTTGGGCCATTTAGTGGCACTTGAAACTTTTCGAAAATTCGACTTTTTCTGAAACCCTTCTGTCGCCCCTGGGATGGGTTTGGATGATCATTTGGTGACAATATGGGTACTTAAGCACCCATAGGGACCCACGCAGTGGCCGCTAGGCCCATGTAGCCCGGGCCACGCCCCCCCCGAATACCCCAAAATTGCAGCTGTTGAGGCTGTTTAGTGGAAAATTGACATTTTCCGAAACCCTTCTGTGCCCCCTGGGATGGGTTTGGGTGGTCATTTAGTGACAATACAAGCTTTTGAGCACTCATGATGACCCACGTAGTGGCGGCTGCGCCCATGTAGCCCGGGGCTCTTACTCTCTCTTCGAGGTGCCTTGCCGAAGGCAATAAAATTTTCCAAATCGATTTTTTTAATATTCTGACCATTCACAATGATCAAACATCCTATGTAAAGCATGTTTTAGACCCTCTTTACGTGTTTTTCACCCTGTTTGGGTGTTGGAGGGGGTTTGAGGCGGCTGCGAAGGGGTTGGTGCACAACGTGCTTATGCAGTTTTTCACCCCCGGCAGCTCAAAAATGGAAATTTTCCAAACCGATTTTTTTGATATTTTGACCATTCACAATGATCAAACATCCTATGTAAAGCATGTTTTGGACTCTCTTTACGTGTTTTTCACCCTATTTGGGTGTTGGAGGGGGGTTTGAGGCGGCTGTGAAGGGGCCGGGGCACAACATGCTTATGCAGTTTTCCACCCTCGGCAGCTCAAAAATTGAAATTTTCCAAACCGATTTTTTTGATATTCTGACCATTCACAATGATCAAACATCCTATGTAAAGCATGTTTTAGACCCTCTTTACGTGTTTTTCACCCTGTTTGGGTGTCGGAGGGGGGTTTGAGGCGGCTGTGAAGGGGCCGGGGCACAACGTGCTTATGCAGTTTTCCACCCTCGGCAGCTCAAAAATGGAATTTTTCCAAACCGATTTTTGTGATATTTTGACCATTCACAATGATCAAACATCCTATGTAAAGCATTTTTTTTCACCCTATTTGGGTGTTGCAGGGGGGCTTGGGGCGGCTATGAAGGTGCCGGGGCAAGGGGGGGGGGGGGGATGGGGAAGGGGGGGGGAATGGGGGGAAGAGCGGTGTTGTGGTGTGTCGAAGGTGGTGGGGGTCAAAAGCTTTACACCCCTCTCCTCCCTCTTCGAGGTGCCTTGCCGGAAGCAATAGAATTTTTTCACACCCTTCGGCGCCAACGTGCGGTGTGATCCTCAGGGTTATGTTCAGGCTGCGAGTCAGCTGTTCACATTGAATAGTACGTCTCTATGAAAATGGACTGTCATGAATTGATACCGTCTTATTCTGGACACACATGTTGCCACAAATTTGTTGCTTTGAGTTTACTTGCACCGTGACATTTGTTGATAGGGAGGAGGGTTAACTAACTATGGGCTTTCGCTATGCAAAAAAAATCTTCCAGCGCCTTTGGCGCAGCATGTATTTGGGAGTTATGTTGGCAAGGAGGAGGGGTCAACTCCCCCTCCCCACCCATCCCTCCTCCATTCCAATGCATGCCTGGGAGTGGACCATAGTTGGTCTCACTTGGGCCGTAAAACGGCCCAAAAAGTTCTTTAGATCTAAGTAGTGAGGCCGTAGGACTAACAAGTATCTCAAGTTGTTGTGCAGGGTTGTGGATAGTTGAGGTTTTGATGCTACTCTTTGTGTTCTCTTTGTGCAGCCCGGTGATAGGGATAATTCACCCTAACCCAAACCCTCACCCTGACCCTAACCACAATTCCAACTGAAGTTTGACACACCCAAACTGAAGTTTTGCTCTGTATTGTGTTCTCTCTTGTAGTGTGTTATTTTTCTTAACATACAGCAGTGGACCGACTCTGACGGCCGCTCCCCGCCTGTGTGATGCCTATTTGCCGAGCCCATGAGCCTGTGAACCCTGTGTGCGCTGCCGGTGTGCTGCCACCTGTGTGCCACCGCACACCCTTGTGCCCCGCGGTATTCTCACTGATGTGTGTCAGGGGAATTACGGGTACCCATTATTGAACATCCCGAAATGCATTTGGTCTCTCGTTCAGTTGTAGACTACGGTCACCAGGGGACACTGGTTATGGACACAGTCTGCGATGGGTGCTGGATGTGGTGCTTGACCACATGTGCCCCCCCCCTCCCCCTTGTAATCTCCCCCCCTTGCAATCCCCCCCCCCTCTGGGGGGGGGAACTGTCACTTTGACTTTTCTTCAAAGAGAGGACACTGTGCACTGTGTGCGTGCTGCGCAAAAATTTGGCTGTTTTATACCACCGGGTCTGTGTCAAATGCTCAGCCTATCCCAGAATTGCCCACTGAGCATGTTCAAGACTTCAAGGTGGTTTGGACTCAAAAAAAGACTTTTCATACGGTGCTTGTGGAAAGGGCACCCGCACAAAAATAACAGCAATGTTGATATGGGATTCACAATATATGTGTTGTGCATGCATTGCTGCTATTTGAAGGGGTTTCCGATTTGAGGTGCAATCCCCCCCCCCCCCAGGGGGGAATTGTCACTTCGTGACCGTTCCCCTCCCCCAGGGGGGGAACCGTCACGACATTGGGGGGGAGATTACAAGGGGGGGGGTGCTTGTGATGTGTAGCTGTATACCCAGGTGAACGTCTGACAAGGCAACGCAGGGGGAGCACTTGACGCGGCGGGTGCGCGGCGCGGAGATGAAGCCATCACGCCCAGCCAAGCACCCGCCCTTGCTATACCGGCGCTCCCTTGTCTAGGGGAAGCCGGTCAGCCCTTTTGTTTGTGCAATGTTGTTTGTGGGAAGGAGGGATATCTTCAAAGCTGTTGTACCCAAGGATTTGCTTCCTTTAGCGAGCTTTTTTGGAGGGGGTGAAAACAAACCTATTCCGGGTAAACGTGCTTGAAAAGTAGTGCGCGGTGCGCATGCGGCGCAAGGACTCCCCCGCAGACCTGAGCAACGCAAACCTCACCAGCGTAAGCCTCATCCACAAGGAACGGGAGGGAACCGATCGGACTGGTGCCAACCACACTGGGTGTAGATGGCACTACCAAGGGGATGGTGAACTGACAAAGCCTGTGTCTCTTTTCCATAACAACACTTCAGGCTCTTCAAGCAATGCATGTAATAATACACACACCACACCTCACGTTAAAATGCACAGGATCCGCGTCAGAGTGCAGTACACGAGTGGCCCACAGCCAAAAAACCTCTTTCCCCTGAAGTCCGTGAGTTTGTGGCAAAATCGGCATGGCATACTGTGACCCTCAACTTCCATATCATCCAGGTTGTCCTCTCCGATGGAGGGCCTCAAAATGGAGTAGCCGGCAGCAGGTCTTACATTTGCGATGCTGGTGTCACTGCTTCATAAATCCAAACATATAAATGCCATAAGCACGGCCCTCTCTGACCCACGGTTAACAGCCGCCAACCGCCGGCCGTTACCCGCCATCCACTTATTCGCCAACCGCTGGCTGGCGGTTCGTGGCCACATTTGGTTCATGAAGCACCACGTGCGCATGAAGGTCCATCTGTGCCCTCTTGACCAGCGACAGACGTCAGGTGGATGTGTTCTCGAACGATTGGACACTGTGCGGTGTGTAGGGCCGGATGGCCTGTCTTGTCGGTTGGCGCGTCTGTTGGTTCAAGTGTACGTCAACGAGATCCGTTCCTGCCTCAGGACAACCCATCGGGCGTGCTGTGGGCCATGCCTGTGATGCCTGTGGTCCCAGCACATGGGGCCCATGTGTATCAAGGGAATTATCAGACACGGTGCGCCTGCAGTGCGTATACTGGGGTTGTTGCCCGGACCATCTCAGCCAATTTAGAGGCTGCATGTTGTTGGTTGGCTGTGTTTTTGCCGAAAATGATACGTGACACCGCAAAAGAAATTTGGGCAGTGTAGCCACATGCAAAGATTGCGATGGGTGTGCAGTAGTATGTCATCTTTCAGTCTGTCTTGCCCAGGTGGGCTCGCCCAAGGGGGGCCACACACCCTGCTATAAATCTTCCCCCCAGCAACCTCCACCAAGGGACAGTATTTACAAGGCCTTCAAAGGTAGAACGTTTCGTTGACAAAAGTTGTTCAAATCCCTGAGACGGCACAACCGCGGTGTGTGTGTGGTGCTTGAACTCCCTGTCAGTTCCATCGTAGCTCCATCGGGGGGCATGAAGAGGGATGCGGGGTGCACTGTGTGCTGTGCCCACGCTGAGCAGAGATCGGGCCGTCTGCAGCCCTGCAACGGGAAGAACATGCGGCATGAGGCCAGCAGAGGATTGTGTCAATAAGATACCCCACCTCTCCCACCCCCCCCCACACACACGCACACACGCACACGCACACACACACACACACACACACACCGTATCAGTGTGCTAGTGAATGATCTGCCAGTGAGGCCAGCAGAACTGTGAACTTATGGTTTCACTGATGTCCAGTAGGAGCTTAGGAATGTTGAACCTCGCAGTTTGAGCTATGATTGAAATACATGGGCATCATACACCCACACACACACAGACAGACAGACCCCCCCCCCCCCCCCCACACAGCTCAGCCTACCGACCAATTGAAGCCCCCCCCCCCACACACACACAAGGCAACACCCCCATGGAGGTGGGGTGCGCCCACACCACACACAGACGGCCCGACCAGTACTCAGAACCGGGGGGAGCACTCAGAGGCGGGGGGCCGGGGGCAAAGAGAGGAAGGTACCTTCCCTCCCTGAACGTGCCCAGCAGGCGACGGTGCATCCACACACACCCGGTGGAGCGGCATGGCCGCAGTGGCACGGAAGTTTCATAACGCTGAACAGCACAGAGGCTCTGGCCTAGGTGAGGGCTGAATGCGGGGGGCGCCTTTTACCACCAGCCGTCCTGTGCACAGGTCCAGGCACGGGCTCCCCCTCTCAGTCAGACAGCCCACAGACCCATGCAGGCCTTCCTCTCTAAAATGGTGACCCCCTTCCCCCCCCCCCCCACCCACCCACACACGCCAAGGGCTTTTACCACCGAGGGAAGCACACTCTACATCTCCCACCACAATCCACGCTCTCGGTCCCCAAACCACAAGTACAACGAATGCTTCAAAGAAACACTGACTGGTCCGCATCAGCGCTTGCCCAATGTGCCCCGTATGTACGACCTGCCTGCCCCCACCTTTGACGAACCCGTTCACTCGCCAAAACCTTCCCAAACGACCTGACGATGTCTCATATCCGCACGGCCGCAGCATTCGAGTGCAGTCTTCCTCATTGACCAGACGATGGGCTGGTGGCTGCCAGTGAATAGCCACCCCTCATGCGATGCAAACCTCAGCAACGCAAACCTCAGCAACGTAAAGCTCAGCAACGCATACCTCAGCAACGCATACCTCAGCAACGCATACCTCAGCAACGCAGACCTCAGCAATGCAAACCTCAGCAACGCAGACCTCAGCAACGCAAAGCTCAGCAACGCAAAGCTCAGCAACACAAAGCTCAGCAACGCAAACCTCAGCAACACAAACCTCACCAGCACCAAGCTCCAGGGATCCAATTTGAAGTGGATCTGCATGGCAGAGATTTGTTGGGGTATGATCACAGCAACTTTTGTGTTCACTGCATATCAGGTGTTTGACAGCCTTTCCAAAGCTTCCACAACCCGAGGCATGTGGAACAGGATGAGCACCCACACTACCCGCTGCATCTCATTGCTCTGGTGCTTGAGCGAGGACCTCTTTCCTGCACGGGGATCAAACAGTTTTGCGAATGACTCCCGGCATTAACCTACCCCCCTTGTGTCCAACGAACGGCTTGTCCAACGAACAGTAGATGTTCGGGCCGTTTTTCTTTCGGAGGACAAAATTGTTCATTGGACACGGGGGGGTTTAGGTAGCCGACCCCTGTACACCCGTGGGGGCCATATCTCTGCCCTGGCTCAGCGAGGACAGAGCTCCACCATCGCTGAATGCGTACGACATGCCCTTAGCCTCCACGCATGCCAACCCCCCCCCCCCCCTTGCAAACGGAGCGGTCACTCGGGTGGTGTGCCCTCTGGGCCCCCCCGTTTACGCGGGCAGTAGCACCGCCACCCAGGCCCCGAGCCCGGGCAGGCTCCAGGGCAGGGCAGCGCTCAGCGCGCCCTGGAGCCCCTCCTCCTGCCGTCCCTCAGCGCCGTGGGCGGATGGTCCAGTCCACGACAACACCACCAGTGCCTAGAGCAGTCAGGAGGTGTGGACTCCCCCAGTCGAGCGCCCAGGGAGCGCGCCCCCGTGCCTCATGCAGTCGTGGGGCCGCTGGCAGCATGTCAATGACCGGGAGGCGGCGTGTCCAGTCCGAACACTCCCCCGGCGGGCTCAGCGTCAGGCTCCCATGGCCTCCCTGCCGGGGCCTGGAGCACCAGGCATCACACAACCCCCCACACGCCCCCCCCCCCCCCCCACACGCCACCACAAGCAGCCAGGGCCCGGTGGTGGCGGACCCTGGTTCACACCCGACGACCACACGAACAGCCGGGACGCCACTACAAGCGGCGACACGGACGGACCAAGCCGCAGCGGGAGAAACCAGAAACACTGGAGCGGCACCAGCGCCAGCGGGCAGGGCCAGGCGCGGCGCAGCCGTGTGACCCGTCATGCCCTGCGAGCGCCACCAGCATGCACGCCCCGCCCTCCTGCCCCGCGCGCGCCACACACACAGGCACGGCGGCATCTCCCTCCCGTGTGTGCCACCACGGGGTACGGGGGCGGTCAACAGTCCGGCAGGCCTTGGGACCGGACAACCGCAATTCGCCTAGCCCAGTCGTGTCGGCCCAAAGGCGAGTGCTGACCATGGGCCAGGGCGTCCGGCACAGGCCTTGACCCAAACCAAACCAAACCCCCCCCCTTGCGAGAGCAACGACCGATCGATTCTGAGCGATGACCGATCGTCTGTGACACGGGGATGATTGAGAGCTAAGTATCCGTTGCTTCATGGCCTTGCGAGAGCAACGCCCTTGTAAGAGCAACAGTAGGTGTCGTTTCCGCAATTTTTGGAGCCATGTCCTGCTTTGCCCTTTAATGATAACCCGCTTCTTAGAGCAACAGCAGATGTTGCTTCCAGCTTCCATCAATTTTTGGGATTTTAGTGTTGCTCTTGCAGGGGGGGGGGGGGTATGTGTCACAAAGAGCCACCCTCCAACGCACGAACATTGATGGCACTGATGGTCTCGAATTTGCGGGGGTGGCGGGAAAGCGCTTGCGGTGCAGCTGCTGGGCAATCCATGCAGTTGAAGCATGTCGGGGAACCTGTTTTAGGTGTGCGCATCCAAGAAGAGTTGAAGGAGCACATTGGGAAGTGCTGGGGTGGAGGGCGCAAGGACTGTATTGATTCCAGACCTGGATGTACCTTAGACAAGGCAGAGTCGGGGAATACAATGAATTGTCTGACCACTGCAAAAATATTGAGCACCATTTTGCCTCCCGTGTGCCCTGCTAGGCCCTCATCTGGTTGCAATATTTTCTTGCACGGGAAGGCAGTCATGCATTTTCTGGTGTATACTGCAGAGCTGATGCGGGCACTTTTGGCACTGGAACACGTGCTTTTGTATTTGTAATTTGTATTTGTAATCAGTGACTCAGTGTTTGCCAGACAAGGGGATTGTAGGTTATTGCTGGCTTCTCTTCTGACTTCCGAGGGCTTTGAACATTGTGGGCAAACATTTTGATTGGAAAAAATGTTCTCCTTGACTACTACGACACGCTGATAGAAACAAGCAACACACGAAAAACCAAAATTTGTGTTCAGTCTTTACGTGCCTTGAGGCATCAATCGATGCAAGCACTTACCAATATCGCCGCGCGGCTGTTAAGGGAGAACTGGTCCATTGTGGAGGACCTTTTCCGGGACGCCGCAGCCGCAGTACATCACTTCAAAAAATGTTCACAACCCTACAACTACAGGAACTCCGGGCTAAAAAGAGCTTGCATGCTCCGTGCTCCCTCAAAACCTCCAGAGATCAATGTCACAAAATCCCTGATCTTTTCACTTGCCAGTGGTGACGGCGACGTGCTAGTTACTATTTCTCGCCAACCAGTGGCAGGTTGACCCTCTTGTGGCCTCTTTCCCTTTCCTCTTTGTTCCCCCACAGGAGTGGAATGCCATCCCCCAGCGAGCGTGCCGTAACCCTCATTGTGTTTTGGCTTCCTCCTCCGTCCTTCTGTGTCACCGCATACACCTGAAATGGGGTAGTGACAACAATGCTCTCTGCCCCTTAGCGACTAGTGACCAACTGTGCTTGAATCCCCCCCCCCCCCCAATTTGGTGCGAATAGTGCATGAAATACAACCTGCTCATTATTCTCGACCTTCAGTCTTCTACGTGCTTCAGAAGCACTATGAGATGCCTACGGTGTGGCAGTTCCCGCTGCAATTCATGATTTCAGATTTAGCTCACCGTAACTACGTGTCATGTCCGTTATCACAGTGTGCTGTGAGCAATTGTAGCATTGAACTACTCTGATCCCTGATTCTGAGAGCTCTCTCAAGTACCTTCTGGTAAGAGGGCTTTGCCACCTTACCCAGGTCTGAACCCCCCCCCCCCCCAAAAAAAAGAGTCACTCAGCCAGTCAATCATCCAATGTTAGTTGCATGTGGTACTTGAAGACATTATTGTTGAGCATTTTGCGGTGTTGGAATTTTTTCAAGCCGGGTTGGGGCCACCAGTTTCAATTCTTCTTTGCTCAAGTTTCCAACAACTCTTGCAATTAGCTTCATCCACTACCACACGAAGTATATAGCGTTGGAACTTTTTGAAGCAGGCCTGGGGCCATCAGTTTCAACCATTATTCTTCCAAACAGTTGCAGTTGCTCTTCTTTTGTGTTTGTTGTTGTGTGCTTGTGCGTGCAAAGAAGGAAAGAAACGTTCAGGACACATGGGTGAGTAGGGGCATGTAATGCATGAATATAGAACCCTGCAAGGATAACACCACATTTACAAGCAATGGAGTATACAAAGTACACACTGATGAAAGGCCACAAATATTGGGGGAGCCTTAAGCGCAGTGCGCGTGCAGTGCGCGCGCAGTGCACGCGCAGTGCAACTATTTGGGCGTCCGGCCGTACTAGAGACCCATACTTTGAGATACTAGGGGCCCCTAGGGGCATCATGGTGACCTCTAGCGGAGGTTTTGACTTCTGATTCTGTCCCCCTTTGTTTGGGTGTGCCAAAGGTGATTGAGCAGATCTTGCGGTTCGGCAAGGGTAACCACTTACCAAGGGATGAAGAAAGTGTAATCATCCAGGATGGGCTTGATGGCCAACCATTCTCTGAAGGCGGCAGTAAAGCGCCAACACTGCAGCCTGCGATTGACCGTTTGCGCCGTGAGAAAAGAGAGAGAGAGGCCAAGAAACAAGCAAAACATGCGCAGCAGTTCCTAGAAAAGCGGCAACGCACACTGGATGCTTTTTGTGTTGCTGCGCCCCCTCGGGCCGATGTGGCTTCGTCTAGCTCCAATCTCCCTCAACCCTCTCAGTCCTCGCAACCCCCCGTGGCTACACAATCTCAACCCCAATCCGATTCTAACCGCAAGGGAAAGGAGAGAGCCCCTTCCTCACAACCGAAACCACGCATGTGGCAGTGGGGCATCGTAAGGAACATGTGTGTGTTATGTTAAGGGAAGGTAGTTTGCAACTTTCTTGAGCTGGGGCAGTTTGGGTCACCTAATTCTAAGGGCGTTTCCAAGGGGTGTGCTTGGGGGCTCTTCGGGGGGAACATAGTCTAAAAGTAGCGCGCAGTGCGCGTGCAGTGCGCGCGCACTGCGCGCGCAGTGCAAAGATTCCCCCATTGATAACAACAAAAAAATTGCCAAGAGGAGCTCTGGTACCATCACAAAGCCGTAGAAGGTTTGAAGGACACATCCAAACAATGCTCCAATCACATGCACAAGCGAGGAAAGTGCCTACGCAATTTTTTTTTGCAGAAAAAGTGATGACGTTGCAAGTCGCCCCCCCCCCCCCCCCCCCTCCCCACCCGGACTGAAGAAACATGGCCCCTCTAGTCTCTGCCAGCCCCCCCCCCCAAAAAAAAACAAAAGTGAGATTCATGGCCCAGACCAATGACATTGGGGGGCGGGGGGAATCTTGTTCCAAAGTTGCAGATTTCTAATATTCCCATTGTTTTGGCAGTACGACCACACAACAATCATTCTTTGGGTACGGAGCGGGACCGAGCAGTGCAATTGCGGATAGTTGCTTTTCTTCATTGTTTTTTTCATTGTGCAAGTATGCAATGCTCACAAGACACATAGCATCCCAAGTGGCATTATCATTATGCGCATGCGCCTTTTGGATATCCGGGAACATATCATGAGCCATATGGACATCTAGGGTCAACGGTGCAGCACCCGCCGAGTGAAACAGGAAGCTCTTCGCAAGACCTAGGTAGGCAGGGAACCTAGCATGCATGGACGCAATTGAATTGAGGGCTGATCGAGTCCCTGAACAACACTTTCTACACAGGCAAAGAAGTTGGCCACAGTGAAGAAATGTTGAACCACGCTACCCACAGATCGGCAGCGGAACCAGCAATGAAACAGGTGGTACAACGACCACCACAAAGTCACCAACCGTCACCTCCACTAGTGACACGTCAACCATTGTCACCTCCACGAGTGCCAAATGACCGGTCCCCTGTGTACACCTACCGTGATAAGCCACCGTCAAGACTCCCGCAACAGGAGGACAACTATGGACCCACGACGTATGTTGAGTCACAGTTCCATTACCGAACACGTGGTACGGAAATGAGAGGGCACAATGGAGAAAAAGAAGGATGGAAAGATAAGTCATCACCAAAGGTATATCCCCTCCAATCCGCAAGCATAATAGTCGGTACCGCAGAACAATGTTGAAACCCAGGAGTGTACACTGCTAAGCAGTGCACAGCCAAACCTCTGTCCCTCCACAAGCGTGCAACCACCGGGACCGCAAGGGGTGGTGAGTGGCCAGCCGGAGACTACGGTCCAGATGGCGACTGCACTGAGACCAACGCCAAGCCCCCCCCCCCCCCGCAGTCACCGTAATCCGACGTCCAACACCCCTCCCTCTGGGCGGCAGAGGAGGCAATGGGGCTGCACAGAACACCGTTACATGTGACCTCCCCCTCCCTTGTCATGCCACGCCAGCAGCTCTCACTTTGCACCCCCAAGTTCTTAATGGCAGACACCCCTCGATTGCGAGCAGAGGACACCCCCCCTCCGAAGCGAGGCTGCCGACGGCACGTCCCACCAGGGAGTGCAACGCCGCTGCGGGACATTGGGATTTGTACCCCACCCTCCCTCAGGCCTCTGCCATCAACTGCACGGAGGACGCCCACCTCGCAGTGGAGGTCACGGGCTCTCTCACGATCCCCGATGGAAGAAATCTACACCCCCCCTTCTTGCCGACCAGCCCCACAGCAAATAGCGGAACCCCAACCTCGCAGTGGCGGTCCCAAGCGATCCCACGACCCATGACCCGAAACTGCTCGCCACAGGTGGTATTATTCCTCTCTCCAGCCTCCTCACACGGGGTGACAGTGGCCGCCAGCACCTCCAACCACCCCTCACCGGAACGAGAGCTCTTCCCTAATTGAACACACCACCACACACACCAGCCTCCACCACCCCTTGTATGTACAGCGCTAACTTTGAATGTTTCCCGAACCCACTAGGCCTTTAGGCCCAAGGTCCTTTTTTCAACGAATGGGGCCAGCAGCAGCAGATCCGCTGTTGACCATAGACCAGCATTCACGGCCCGAACCCTGTAGAGGAACGGCCCATCAGCCGATCGACCAGGATACAGCGTACGCCTGGCCGAATGTTTGCAGACCCACAACCCACATGCGACCGCTGACAAAGTCAGAGAACAGGGGAGGTAGGGACCATGCACCCTTACCCCAGCCGAAGAACAATGAAAAGAACACACAATGAACCCGAGAAGGCACACTGAACTGAGAGCAATTTTTGTAATCATCTTAACGCACCAACTTGTTCAAGGGCTGGCGTCCCCCAAGGAGAGGCCCCGTTCACGGAAAGTATGTACAAACAGAATGTAATGTACTGCCCGTGTGGGCACGCCCGGCCGCCGGGGCCAGGAATCGCTGCCCTAGGGGGAGGAGCGGTTAGTAACACACAGGGTTAAAGAGTGAAGATGTACTGTGGGTTGCTCTGACGGTAAGTTGACGGGAAGAAAATAAGGGAAAAAGGTGCCTGGTGGGGGGGATCAGTCGAAGAGGAGAGAGGTGGGGGCACTGTGGGTTGCGCTGAGGGGCTGGAAAGTTAATCAGGGGCAAAGGGGTAGACAGGGGGAAGGGGGTGGGGGGCTGGGTAAAGGGGAGCGGCAGGGCGAAAAAACTGACGGATATCGGGGGGAACTGCCTGAGGGGGTGCAGGGGCGGAGAGGTCCGGCGGGGAGAGAGGACGAAGGGAAGTCTAGTTTGCCTTAAGTTTTCGGAAGAAGAAGGGAATCGAGCGGTGGCGGAGTGAACGTTGGCCCGCTGTTGCTTGCTGGCGCGAGGCAAAGGAGATGATGTACGTTTCTGGGGTCCTTGCAACCTGCGCGCGAGAGGATGGGGCAGCGAGGAGGCTGTGCCACAAGTCGGAGAAGAAGGGGGGGGGGTGCAAATGAGGGCGGCGAGCCTCGTGGGGGCTTGGAGCCAGCCTGGGGTTTTTTCTGAGATGTGCGCTTGCAGGGTGGCTGCTTGTTTGGCTGACTTTTGGTGCCTTTCCGGGGGGGGGGGGGGGGGGGGGACACCTTTGTCGGCAGGGGGGGGGGTGCGTACTGTGACCTGGGGTGGGAAGGAGGAGTTGTGGAAGGGGTGGAGGTACTGTAAGGACCGTGAGGAATGCGCCAGGGATTTTTTGAAGTCAGGGGGTGCGCCCAGTTGATGGGATCCCACGGCTGCGGGTTGTCCCGGAACCAGTCGTGCACACCGTAGAAGGATTCTTTGAGTGCTGACCGCCGCTTCACTAAAGCTGAATCAAGCTCCATACGGTGAGCAGAGGCGGTGAGGCCAGGAATAGGCGCCTGGAGGGCGGACCAGAGAGATGTGGGCACGAGCGTGCGTGCGAAATTTCGCTTGTCCGCTTTGGAGGAGCATGTGATCCACCAGTGTTGGACGACAGAAGTAAACGGGGCGGGCCAGGCACGGATAAACGCTTGGAGATGGTCGTCCAGCCGGGGGCAGAAGGCAAGGCAAGAGACAGGGTCGAGGGGATGGGCGCCGGAGCACCAGGGGCAACGAAAATTGTGGAGGTTGTTGCTCCATTGGTAGCCCGGCATGTTGTAAGTGCCCGAAGCGAATTTAAAGGGCACCCCTGCAAACCACGAAGATGAACTATAAAAATCAAAGCTGGGTTTTACAGCAATGTTGGTGTGGGAGTGGCGGGGGAGGAGGTGGCAAAAGTCGCTGCATCTCACCTTATGAAGCACGGGTAGGCCCCCCATGGAAAAAGTTCCTAGGAGGGGGGGGGGGAGAAGGCTCAGGTCGAAACAAAGGCTGGCTGCGGCCCAATGGGAGAAATGGTCAGCGATTTCGTTTCCGGAAAAGCCGGCATGACCCTTGATCCATTCTACCCGTAGGGATAGGGGGTTTTCATGCATGAGGTGCCCAAGTGCCACCGGGAGAAAAGGGATCAGGGCGACTGGATGAAACCTGCATGGCCTGATACGTGCTGACGACTTGTTCATTGTCGACGAGGAGCACTATGTCATGACCGGGAAACTCCCTACTTAGCCAACGGTAAGCAGAGGCCACGCCCCAGTGCTCTGCACCCAGGGCAGGCGGGTGGGGCGAGGACAGGCACAGGACCTTGGTCCAGCCATCCGGATGAAAGAGAACAATGGCAGAGCCATGCCCGTCAGTACCCGATGAACCATCTGAATAGGCCCAGATACGTTTTTTTCCCTCTGCAGGGGGCGACAGCAGGCTGGACAGGGCGCCCTGACAGCCCCAGGTTTTTAAGTCCTTTTCGTACAGACGATGGCAGACACCTGGCAGGTCGAACAGATGGCCGTGAAGGGACACCGAGTCGATGGTCGCCCCATGTGGGGGGTCCGGACAGTTCTGAATGGTTTCCTGTGGACGAAGAAATGTGGGGATGAGAAGCTGGTGGTGTCGGTGGGAATAGCTGAGGAAGGAGTGGCAGGGGTGGTGATGGGTAAAATGAGCGTCATTGGAGACAGAGAAAATCCCGTCGGCGAACTGCACATTGGCCCAGGAGGGGGAGGTGCGAAGCACCGCGCCTGTGCTAGGGCCAGACTTAAATTTCAGTGTAATTGTGGAGCCGACTGGGAGATGTTCGTACGCGCTGGGACGCCAAGGGCCAATGGAATAGAAGGAGAGGCCAAGTGCATGCGCAGCGTCCATGACTCAGTTTTGAATCTCATCAGAGCCGTGCTGATTCGGGCCCAACAAGGAATTAGTGACCAGGCCACAGACCGAGGGCGGGGCCCTACCGTGGAGGGCACGCAGAGCGAAATTAACGGTTGCCGTGTGGACGCTGTGGGCCAGGCACTTGATGCCAAGACCACCTCTGGCCCTGGAGGCATACCGGTCTTTGAGGGAGACCAGACGTGTTATGGACCCTTTGGCCAGGCCCCTCCAGATGAAGTCTTCCAGTGAAGCTACAGCTTGGGGGGGGAGAGGGTGGGCTGTTAAGCGGTAGGCGACAGCCGGAATAAGCTGGCTGTTAACCAGCCGCACCTTTTTGCTGAGCGTGAGGGGGAGCGGAGACAGCCGAGAAAAATAGCTCAAAATTTCTGACCGGATCATGGCGTCCAGGCCTTCCGCTTGGTGCTGTGTGAAAATGTAAACCCCGAGGTATTTATAGTGGGTACGTGGGCGGGAAGTTTTGGGATCGAAAGTGTGAAATGATGGTAAAAGTGCGCTGTGCTGCTTGGCCCATGGCTTGAATTTCTGTCTTCTGGACGTTCATGTCCAGGCCCCAGAATCTTGCAGGGCTATCGAAAAAAACTGATGGCCCTGTCGATGTAGAAGGGGTCCTCGCCACGGATCAGGATATCATCGATGAAGGCATGGTGGCTGGTAATGCGACCCTTTTCAGGGGGGGGGGTAGTGGCCAGGAAGTAAGAGAAGAGAGCGTTTAAGTAAATGATGAAAAGAAGAGGAGGGAGAGGACAGCCCTGGCGTAGGCCACGGCCTTGGACGTAAGAATGGGGAACATGCCCATTGATTATTGGAGCGTCCACAGGGGACGCGTAAAGGTTTTTTACCGACGTAATGGCGGCACGAGAGAGGTTTGACCGCTCGAGCACCGTCCACAGAGTGGACAATGGAACGGAGTTGACCGCTCGAGCACCGTCCACAGAGTGGACAATGGAACGGAGTTGACGGCTTTGTTAAAGTCGATGTAGAGGGAGTAGCTGCTTTTTGATCGAGCGTATAAGCTCTTAAGGTGGTATATGTGGTCTGCACACCGGTGGTGGGGGAGGGCCCCATGCTGAATAGGGGAAAGCAGGTTGTGAGTAAGGGTTTGTTGCTGTAGGTGACGACACGTGAAAGTAGAGACGAGTTTGTATACAGTGTTGAGTAACGCGATGGGCCTGTAGTTAGCGGCCTGGTAAGGGTCGCCACGTTTGTAGAGAAGACAGATGTGTGACCCTAGCCAGTGGTGGGGCATTCGGGGAGCTTAAAAACCTGTTTAGAACGCGATGAAAAAAGGTCTTAATCGGTTCTGGGGCAAGGTGCAAAAGATAATTATTGGTGCGGTCACTACCGCCAGACTGCACACCCCATGTTTCTGGTGCGTCGCCAGCTCGTGTCCTTCAGAACCTTTGCCAACCCTGGATCCCGTGTTTGACAAGCGGAGTGTGTTTTCTCACTGATCGCTTTCTACGAGCCTTCAAGCCACGCCCACCGCTGGATTTTGGCTGCAACCCTTGGTTATCAGTGCCCATGGCAGGTGACACTGCCCCCCCTCCCCCCCCTGTCAAAGTTGAGGTGGTGGCTCCAATTGTGAAGCAGCAAGGGCTCGTGTGCAATTCCTGTTAGTCACTAGTCTGTGTCTATTTGCATTGTTTCAACGGTGCTCCTCTCTGGTATACGCGATTGTTTTCTCTTCTGGGTGGTTGGGCCGATTGAGAAGCACCAGTGATTGAAGTGGGTTTAGGAACCGGTTGTCCAGTTAGGGGATCAGTCACACTGTCCGTTCAAGCATGTCAACATCGGGGCAGGTGGCCAATGCCAGCTGCTATCTCCGCTATGGCATGCATGAGACAGTTCCTGTGTGCAGCATGGGGCGCATGAGTCACTATTTGACATGTCAGATGCATTTGTCCCAAGGCCCAAACAATTGTGCAGTGTACGTCACCACTGAACACGCAGCTTATCATGAGTTGTGTGCTTTGTTTCTTTGTTTCCTCATTTTGCGCTCTGGGACGCTGCTAATTTATTATGGCTCGCCGAGATGGCATGCGTGTTTTGGTTGTCTCTTTTCACTGAATCAGGTTTGCCAGAGGCAATGGGCCACACAGTTGCCATCAAGTTGCCATTCACCCAGGCTTTATGTCTGTGGCCTGTCTACACCGAAGATTGGCACCATTGCCTGCCAAGTGCTTTGGTCGGCGGGCATAGGAGATCAAAAGTGTACTGGCACAAATTTCACGGTCCGCAGCAGATCCAATCAAATGTGTTGCTGATTGGAGGAGATGCAAATTCACTAATTTGGACAATGAACTTGGAGGGCTATCATCATCATGTGTTCGCATTTCCGTGTCCAGAAGCTGCAGCCCCGACTGCATTTTGGCGCCTTGTTCCGTTGCGAACCAATGAACAGCATTTCATTAGGCCAATCTAATTGCGGCATTCAGAGCTCCAGTTGCAATGCTCAGCTGAATCCACTGTATTTAGGTGCTCACTGTGCGCAATATTGCGCACTATGGGAACCTTTTGACACTCTGTATATTTTTTCAGTCAAAAAAGTGGAGGTAGTGTATTTAGGTGCTCACTGTGCGCAATATTGCGCACACTGGGAACCTTAGTGACACTGCATATATTTTTTGAGCCGAAAAGTTACAAGAGTGTATATGGGTGCTCACTATGCGCAATATTGCGCACACTGGGAACCTTAGTGACACTGTGTATATTTTTTGAGCCGAAAAGTTACAAGAGTGTATATGGGTGCTCATAATGCGCAATATTGCGCACACTGGGAACCTTAGTGACACTGCATATATTTTTTGAGTTGAAAAGTTACAGAGGTGTATATAGGTGCTGACTGTGCGCAATATTGTGCACACTGGGAACCTTAGTGACAATGTGTATATTTTTTGAGCTGAAAAGTTACAGCGGTGTATACAGAGGTGTATATAGGTGCTGACTGTGCGCAATATTGCGCACACTGGGAACCTTAGTGACACTGCAGCGTCTACCGCAAAAAAAATTGCACGGCATGACAATTTTTTTTGTTACACACATTTACCGCAAAAAAAATTACACGCATTACCGAAAAAAAAGATTACACGACAAAAAAAAATTACACGACCTTACCGCAAAGAAAAAATTACCAATTTTACTGAAAATGCATGCCCGTAGGCGATGTGCCCACCTGTGTGCCACTTCTGATTTTGTCCCCGCGCTTGGCGTTGGGGACCCCCGAGAATGCAGGGGTGACGTAGCACTTCCGCCCGCTTTTGGGCCCCCGAGAGGGCAAGGGTGAGGCAGCCAATTCTGATTTTGTCCCCCTTTGTTTGGGGACCACCGAGAATGCAGGGGTTACATAGCACTTCCGCCCTCTTTTGGGCCCCCAAGAAGGCAAAGGTGAGGCAACCACTTGTGATTTTGTCCCCCTTTGTTTGGGTATCCCCGAGAATGCAGGGGTGATGTAGCATTTCCTCCCTCTTTTAGGCCCCCGAGAAGGCAGGGGTGAATCGATGAACCACGTGTGTGGACTTTGGCGGTTCTATATATCAAGAGAGCGTCCAAGTGCATGCGGAGAGTTGAATCCGGCACAACGGTGGACAACATGGTTTGGTGCCGTCGCCACATTTTTGTGGTTAACTCCGGTGACAAGGAAGGGTTGCACTGGTTTGTGTGCGCCTTTGGTTGTTGTGTCCGGTTGGAGCTTTTCACTAATTGGTTTTGGGAACCCCTAAACTCCACTCATTTGATCCGTCTTGTCTTGATGGCCATGAAGAAGCTTTCGCTACCCACCAAGCACGGCGCCTTGGGATTCCAAATGGACGGTTGGTCTTGTGGTTTTCAAACCTTGAACATCACGAAACTGGTGGCTGAGCACCGAGGTTCTTTTTCCGATGTGCCCCATGTCCGCATGGGTCCCAGTTTTGTGGACTATGTGCTCGGCATTGTTAAAGCGGATCGTGCTGTGCGGGTTGTTGAAGCGCCTGGTGATGATGTGGAGGGCGTGACCGAGCTTCCTTGCCTTCCTAAGCCCCCCCCCCCCCCCAGCCAGTGCAGCAAGGAAAAACACTGAACTATGTGGTGATGACCATGCGCCTATGACACGGGGGCGTATGCGAGCCCAGTATCCGTTGCCTCATGGCCCAGCCCCCAACACCCAAGTTGAAGGTTCATTTTCGGTGATCGAGGAGAGTGTTCATAGCCATCCCCATCCCACTCGAAGGCAAGGAGGCGCCGAAGAGAGCGTGAAAAGCCCGGAGGCCAAGCCGCAACCTTCCATGGCCACTCCCACGGAGGAGGACACCCGTCCCAAGGACCTCATCCGTGGAGAGTGGTGCAAGGTGCTGGATGGCTACCCAGAAGATGCATCTGGCCTGCTGGAGCGTGACCGGCTTTTTATCTGTGACCCGGCCAAGCAGCTAGTAGCGGAGTTGCACGCCGCTTGTCGGCGTAACCCCAATCCTGGTGCAAAGCCCAAGTCCGGCGACACAAAAGCAGACTTGATCTACAAGCGTGCATTCTGCAACTACTTGTACCGGGTGCATGTTTTGTGGGCCGTAATTTCCTCCGCCTGTTTGGTGTACCTATGATGGAGCGTATAAGATTGCTATTATATGGGCCCCATACGAGTGCTTTGGTGGCCTATAATGGTGGCACTAGCATTGGCCATGGCCCTGTCACAACTCTTTTTCTTGAGCGTGATTTTGTTCCCAGTGCTAGCACATCACATGTTGGCCATGGCCCTGTCAGGTTTCTTTTCTTGGGCCTGATTTTGTGTCTCGTGCTCATGACACCATGTGAAACTATGTTATATTGGCCCCATACCAGTGCCTTGGTGGCCTATAATGGTGGCACTAGCGTTGGCCATGGCCCTACCAAGACTCTTTTTCTTGGGCCTCATTTTGTTCCCAGTGCTGGCACACTGGATGTTGGCCATGGCCCTATTAGGACTCTTTTCTTGGGCCTGATTTTTTGTCTAGTGCCAATGACACCATGTGAAACTATGTTATATTGGCCGAGTCCCAACTAATTGGTGGCCACACACAGTACTATGTGCTTTGTGGACTCGGCGTTTCATTGTTAAGGTCGCTACGGGGTGCCGTACGGAACCGGCAGCTGTAAATATTGCGCATGTTTCGCAAAAGTTGCATTTCTTTCAATTTTTCATTTTTTTTATCATTTACACAATTTACCACAAAAAAAAAGTACACGCATTTACGTCATTATTACAATTACGCCCGTCACATCTGATGTCGAGCGTGCCGAGCAGCCAATACCGCAACAATGGCCCCTGGAGACTGGTTATGCCCACCTATGCCCACGATGCGACAACAGCAACTGGAGCCGACACACAAAATGCAACCAGTGCCACGAACCCCGCCCGGAACTGAGCAGTGAGCCCAAGAAGCTGCAGCAGACGGCATCAAGGGCGCGGGTAGCAGTGGATACCACAGAGCTTGCCAAGACAGAACGACGGGTACTGGGCCTGCCGTATGTGCCCGCACCGAGAAGGATGACGCCGCGGCTTTCCGCACACCACGAGGAGAGAGAGCGGCCGGCAAAACGCCCAAAGATTGTGCTGGAGCTGCAAGACAAAACCAACATGTACCCTCAGCCGCATGCACACAGGGCAGCACAACAGCCACCGCTCCCACCGGCGACTAGGACACCGAATGGGGCGCCTAGAGGACGCGAAACCCTAGCGGAACGACTGCAGCGTGTCCAGTCCACTGGACACCGAGGAAGTGCCCGGCTACCGCGAAGCTCTGGCGGAGCGGATGAAATGCGCTCAATCCTGTCCGGCAAAGATGGGAACATACCGCAAGAAGATGAGGCATATGGCCGTGCAAACGGACTAACGTCGCCCGGATGAACAGGCAGTGACACCACCGATGCACGCAGAGAGATCAGCATGCTGCCACCGGTAACCAAGGTGCTGGCAAGCCGCAGCTGGTAGTGGGGGGGCGTACCGTGCGCTGTGCGAAAAGTAGGCCATTCTCCACCACCGGTAGGCAGTTTTTTGGGTGTAGGATTGCCGCAGGGTACACTTGCCATTGTGTGTCCTTGTAGCATCAACCCTCCCCCTTCTTGCGTGTATGCACCCTTGCAAACCGGCACCCTGAGGCCGGTATATGGTGATATATTCTCAGGGTGTCTGCTGCGGGGCATCATCTTTTGCTCTCATTTCTCAGACCCTCTATTGCATTCACCATGGACTTTAATGTTGGAGATAGGGTGTTCTACATTCGCTCCAATGGGATGCGAGTTCCTGCCACAGTGGTGGGGTTTGCGCCCGACGGATTACTCCACTTGGAGTATTTCCAAGACGCGGTGAAGGTGGTGGATCGGCAGTGCAAAGTTGAGTCCATCTCCTTTGCCATCCCGAGTGCCGACTCACCACCCCCCTGCTCACACAGCCCTTCGCCACCGCCTGACGATCTGGGAAGGAGTCTATCATCGTATGGATATGCCCTGTCCTACCCGGCACTAGTGCCGATGTTAAGACATGGGACAAGTATGGGCCGCAACGTACCAAGGGTTGTTTCATGGAGTTTGAGGTTGGTGCGCATGATGGAGCATACAAGGGGCGATTGCATTCACATGTCCCTTTCATTGGTCGAAAGACTTTGACCATGCGGCAGAAAACATATAATGATGTGCATGGGTATTATAGGGCACGGGTGGAACACTTGTTTGCCCACCTTTGGTCTTGGAGAGTAGTGCGTGACATTTGGCTGGGGTCCCATCAAGACTTGCATGCCAACACACGCATACTTCTGCACAGTTCACAATTCATGTTGCGAAGGCAGAAAAGGTATCAACCTTATGGCCCATGGGAGCACATTCCTTCTTCCATTTGGACAGAGGAAGAGGCCCCTGAGGTTGATGAGGAAGAGGAGGATACATTCCTTTGCCAAGTTTGTGGCAAAAGGGACACATCGGAATGCTCCACGTGTGACCTTTACTTGTGTAGAGGTTGCATGGATGAGCATACTTGCGATATTGATGTTCCCGAGTAGCCCCTAATATATTTTCAGGTGTTCTTTAACACCCGCAAGACAATTTTATTGTCTACATTGCATTGTTTTGGACATTGGATAATTCTGAGAACACGACACGTTTGAATTTCGGACTTTTGAATTGCTCATGCATGCTTCTAGAGGTGGCAGGTTTTCAGGGCTGTTACCGGGGTAAACACCGTAATAACTGGCGCTGTGCGCGCGCTGTGCGCAGGTGATCCTACAGTGCGATCACGGTGAAAGAGTTCGGCCCGCACGGGCCGCTGCCCGCCGGCCCGTCACCAACGGGCCGCCACCGGATTGCCGCGGGACGGGGCACCAAGCGACGGCGTCTAAGCATCGGATCACAACCGAGCAGGGAGATGGGATGAGGGTGGAGGCGCGTGCATAGACTGCTCACATGTGAGGGATAGGGTTCATGAACAATGACACATGGCAGATGAGTTGAGGGAGGGGGAAGGACAACAGGGGCAAGACACCTGACACGTAGGACATGGGAACACGTGCATGCCACGTACAGCTCAGAACGCAATAGAGTATAAGGTACACACACACACCATATGGGCTTGTGAGGTGGAGTGAGTCACAACACCAGTACGTGAAAGGCTAGGGTAGATAGGGGAGGGTATCATGGGTTCCTCGGATGAGGACAGTTAGAGTGTGGGGTATTGTATCATACACACAATGTGTACAGGGTGAAAGGAGGGAGAGAAGACATGTGTTTCGCTTGCCGTAGTCGTCTGTACATACTCTCGTTATCACTGCCCCGGATTGAGTCTTCCATTTGAAGGCGTGGCCGTGGCTAGGCGGCATACTGTATAGTATCGGTAGGAGAAAGCAGTGTCCCCTCTCTTTGCGAGGGGTAGGCCCGCTTTAGAGGTACTATATGAACTGGGCGGAGCACCCGCATTGTAGCATAGCACCTGAACTGACCTTTGCAACTTCCGGACTATGTTTACCAGACCAAAAAAAAGTACACGCATTTACCGCAAAAAATCAATTTTTTTTATAATTTACACGACTTACCGCAAAAAAAAATTGCACGCATTTGTCGCAAAAAAAAATTGCACGACCGGACCATTTTTTCCATGTACACGGCTTACATTTTTCACCAGTGGATGCAGGTTGTTGACCCACACAAGGGGATGGGATGGAGCTAGGACTGGTGCGGTGGTATGTTTGGCCCCCTTGGTTGCAGCAGGAGGCTAGAGCGGGCCGCACCTGAGATGGTTGAGAGACCGCCCTGCACCATTTGGCATAGGTCCCTCCCGTTCCACCATCGCTCAATGGGGGCACACTTAGGGGGCGCACTTAGTTTGGAAGAATTTTGCTTTTTGGAGCCACAGTATGGTTGTGGGTTTGGGTAGTGGACAACGGCAGATGGATGTCAGAATGGGAACAGCTGGAGTGTTGGGCTAGGACCTTGATGTGTGGCAGTTGCGACACCATCCCCAATCTGTGGCCAATCCTGGCAAATAGTGGTCAAATGCTGCATCTATGATGGGGAGTTCTCTGGTTCAACTTCTGGGATTGAGAAAATGCAGCACACCTGCCAGGGACAGGGGCCCATAGCCAACCCGTTATTTTCCTTTTTTTTCCGCTGTGCTGTGCTTTGCCAAATCATCATTTTCTGCACTTTGTCTTCTGCCTTGTGTTGAAAATGGACAAAAAGTGGAAATGTGACGAGGAGGAATAGCAACATGACCACCCATGAAATGATTCTGTTGTGTTCATCTTCACAGAGTGTGAAGAGATGCATTCCTTTGTGTTTGGTTCTGGGGTTTGCCACCTTTTTAGCTTCTGGAAATTTTGGTTGGCCCCCACCAATGGCTTGAAGCATGCCGCAGCACAGCAAATTTTTCTTGGGGACCGTTGGTGCCTTTTGGTGCCCCCTAGCAGCATCACCAACCCAGTCCCCTCAAGGCTGAGCACGCAGTGCAAACTTTTGTATGTCTGCAACTACTTGAACCCTAGTTGTGGCCCCTTTTCACAAGTTTGTTGTTCCATAACAGGTTTTTTTACGATTCTTGTGCATCGAGGATGTGGCACATTTGAATTGCCACCCATTTCAGCCATTTTAGCCCATTTTCACCCGGTTTTACTGCACGTTCTTTATTATAGGTGGATGGTGGATTATGATGATGGGGAATCACCGGACGTTGTGTACATTCACAATGCAACGAATCAGCAGCTGGGTTGTTACACACTCGGATTCCAACCTTCATGGCCATTGCTTTGCTATCTCTAAGAAATAATGTCCTTTGTGGATTCTCTTTATGAGCCTGCTCTTGAACCCTCCATCCCTACTCTCGGATCATCGCGAATCAGTAGCATGGCTTATCAGCAACGGCCCACATAGTGCTGCATATTGCTACAAGTTGGGCCCCAATTGGGTCAAGGCAGAATGCCTATGTCCTCGGAAGGCCGCCACCATCTTCCAACACACTCACGCAACAGCAGATTGTGCTTGGCCACGGCCACCAACCACCAAGGATATAAAGACCCTTGTGATGCCTGCATAAATACACGGGGGGTTTCCTCCCTTCCTCCTTGGCTAGGTTTCATCGGCTGCACGCAGTGCGCACGCAGTGCCCATGCAGTGCAACAACTTGGCCCCAAGCTGTTGAAGAAGCTCAGAGCAGTGTTCACAATCGTCATCATTGTCTTGAAAGAGAGTATCAGTCTCGTCTATGAAGAGGATGTCCACTTTGACCTGTTTCAGAAGCTCGTGGGCCTCCTGAAACGCATCTCGCACCTGCGTCTCAGCTTGCATCTTCCACATAGAAGTAAACCCAAGCACACAAAAATAGACATCCCCCAGCTCATCCCTCAGCCGCCGACAATAGTCCAGCACAGAATACATTGGCAGGCCATTTAGCAATGTTTTCAGCACCGGAGATTGTGCTCTGCACAAGTACGCATCCGTGGTTGCCGCAGCTTGGGGCAACCGTGCTTGCCCCGACAGGATGTCGGCCCTTGATTCTTATACCCTGAATTCAGGACAAATAGGCACCAGTCCTATGTTCACACCTTGGCCTGGGCCTGGTGTGTGCACGTGACACACCGATGCCTGTATGTGCGACCCGGAGGGCTGTCCCTTCGGCATGAGGTATTTGCTTTCTCTTTTTCCACCGAGAACAGCGTTCAGTCTTGGGTGGCAGGATTGCGCTTAACCAACCGCACTTGGTGCTCAGCTGATGGCATTTGATGGTTTGAGAAAGATCTGGACCATTATGCTCAGCCTTTTCTGGGCATTTTCCCTGGGCCCCAAAGAGGGTAGGATTTGTGCAGCCACTTCTGATTTTGTTGCCACATCGATCTTTCCCCGCCATGGGGACAAATGGGGACAAATGCTATTCGTTGCTCATTGAAAATCCCGCCCTCAAAGCTAAGCCCCGGCACAAGGTAGCAGTTGGTGTTTTTGGTTCCAGCCCCCCCCCCCCCCCCTCCCTTCAAGTGTGGTTATGACCATGCGCCTGTGACACGGGGGCGTATGCGAACCACTAGTTGAACCTCGTTTCAACTTTTGTTTGCACCTCCTTTCTTAGGCAGTTTTTCTGTCTTTTTAGGGGGACATATGACTCCCCACCATGGGCCTTAGGGCAGGCAGCGGTTTGAGCGGCACTGACCTCCGGACCACCAGTTCTGATGGCAGCGGTTCGAGCAGCATCGACCTCCAGACCACCAATTTTGGCAGCGGCGTTTTGAGCAGCGCTGGCCTCCAAGGCACCAATTTTGGCAGCAGCGGTTTGAGCAGCACTGACCTCCAGACCACCATTTCTGGCGGCAGCCGTACGAGCAGCACTGGCCTCCAGACCACCAATTTTGGCAGCAGCGGTTTGAGCAGCACTGGCCTCCAGACCACCAGTTCTGGCGGCAGCGGTTTGAGCAGCACTGGCCTCCAGGCCACCAATTTTGGCAGCTGCGGTTTGAGCAGCAATGGCCTCCAGGCCACCATTCCTGGCGGCAGCGGTTCGAGCAGCTCTGGCCTCCAGACCACCAATTTTGGCAGCAGCGGTTTGACCAGCACTGACCTATAGACCACTAGTTATGGCGGCAGCGGTTTGAGCAGCACTGGCCTCCAGACCACCAGTGCTGGTGGCCGCGGTTTGAGCAGCACTGGCCTCCAGGACACAGTTCTGGCGGCAGCGGATTGAGCAGCACTGGCCCCCATACCACCAGTTCTGGCAGCTGATTGGCCTTGTTCTCCATGTTCGGCAACTATGTGCAGGCCGTCGTGACGGGTGAAGGCTCTGAGGACTGCAGAGGAGGTCGCCCTATTCGCTGCCCAGTGAGCCAAGACCTTTGTGCCCAGGCGGAGGCAGACCGCCTGTCCCAAGGACCTGCCCGTAAGCTGAATATGGCCCCAGGTCCAGTCTTGCCAGGCCTGTGGACTATTACTGATAGGCTCATGAGTGGAGGCCGCCGGGTGCACTCCTGCTGAAGTGGGCAAAGAGACCGGCGCGGCCCCTGCTTCCACTCCCCTTCAGCCGTTGGTCCCTGCCCATGAGCGCGGCGCCGTGTCTCGGGTAGACGCGGGACAGCTGTGCACGTTGGCGGGACCTGCGGTTGCTGTGGGGGGGGGGGGGGGAGGTTCTGTGCAGTTTTCTTGTGCTCTGCTTGTGCAAACTGTAGTGGCGGCCCTAAGGCCCATGGGGAGTTTTCTGCGTTGGTTGGTGATTCGGAGGGGGTTTAGAACTCAGTTTCCACCCCTCGGGTTCTCTGCTATGGCCAGCGGGTTCCTGATGGCACCAGTGCGTGGCTGGGGCCGGGGGGGGGGGGGGGGCAGGGAGGGTTGCGGCGGAGAATGAATACCCAAGTTCTGTGCAATGTTCTTGTGCTCCGCCTTTTGCAAACACTAGTTGAACCTCGTTTCAACTTTTGTTTGCACCTCCTTTCTTAGGCAGTTTTTCTGTCTTTACCCGCCCACCCACCCACGGCAGCCGCTCCTCTTCTGGGTTCGGCCATCCGCCCACCGGACCCCAGCCAAGTCTAGTTTAGTTGGGGGGGGGGGGGGGGGGGGTTGCACCTGCACCCCGCCCTTCACGGGTTAAATGGTTGCGTGTGGTTGGGTCCAGCATGATCACCACCTCATGTGGCGGCAGTCTGACGTGCTGAGCGGGAGACCGATTGATCCCCGGGTTCTTGCGTTGGGTCAGTCTCGTCTGTTGACCGCTATGTGCTGGGACTGCGTCCGCGTTGCAGGCGGGCAGCCATGGCTCTCTTGGAGGGCGGGGTCAGCTTCTATCGCCGGCATTGGTACCGGCCTTGGTGATACTTTGTACTGCCGTCCCAAGTTCTGTGCAGTGTTCTTGTGCTCCGCCTTTTGCAAACCAGTTTCCGTTGCCTCATGGCCCCTCCCTTCAAGGGGCAGCAGCAGCAGCAGATCTGGCTCCGGCTGGACCAACCACACAGCACCAGGATGCACTGTGAAATTGTGGACAATCATGGAGAGCCATTGCTGATGAGCAACCAAGAACTCTACTCGGTGATGGTCCAAATCAATTGGACCCTGAAGACTCAGGCTCTGACGAACATGCAGGTCCAGTGGCGACCCAAAAGTGCAAGCAAGTGGCACCCGTTCCAGTGGGAGGCGATCCTCCACTGTCCGACGGCAGAGGGACACAGAGCGGTGCCCTCCTCTGTGAGCAGAAATGGAGACTGCATGATGTGTGGCTGACGGGCCGAGCTGACCTCTTAAGGCTGTTCCAGAGAACGCTCTTCAGGCAGGCGGACCCGGTATCCGGGGACCCTGTGCGGTTCCTCTACACGCTGTTGAGCACACCCCCGTGCGAACGGCGATATGCTTGACAGGGGACGACATGCAAGGGGGAGTAGGAAAGGTCGGAACAATAATGCAGATAACAACTCTTCGTAGCTCATTGGGTATACCGCACCTCTTCTGTCCTATGGAGGAGGGTTCGAACCCCGGGGGGGATAGAGACCCACCGAACATCCCGAAAACCCCTTTATGCGAGAGAGAGAGAGAGAGAGAGAGAGAGAGAGAGAGAGAGAGAGAGAGAGAGAGAGAGAGAGAGAGAGAGAGAGAGAGAGAGAGTGGGACACAGTGGGAGGAGGGCCAGAGAGAAGGAGAGAGAGAGAGAGAGGGAAGGAGAGAGAGAGAGGGAGAGAGGGGGAGAGAGACCTGCAGAGCGAGAGTCGGGGACTAACCGGCACTGTGGGAGGGTGGTGGGTTCGAGCTGACCTGGGTGTGTGGGCAGCCATTGAAGCATAGAGCTGAAAAGCTTGATGGTGAAACATCGGGACGCCTTTGCGCCCCCAGAGCACGGGCATGACACGTCTTTACGTGCCAGAAAGCCTGGGCACGACAGGGGTAGCAAGAGTGCGACCCGTGGGAGGGTGGTGGGTGCGAGTTGACCTGGATATGTGGGCGGCCAACGCACAAACGCAAACCGCCTGGAGTGGTACTGAACAGGTAAGCGCAACAGTACAGCAAGGCACCTATTGAAGCGTTGAGCTGAATAGTCTGATGGTGAGACATTGGGACGCCTTTGCGCCCCCGGAGTTCGAACATGACACGTCTTCACGTGCCAGAGAGCAAGAGCAAGACAGGGGCAGCAAGAGCAAGACCCGCAGAGCAAGGGTTAGAGACTAACCGGCACTGTGGGAGGGTGGTGGGTGCAAGCTGACCTCAATGTACAGATGGCCAAGGCCAAAGCACAGTCAGCAGCCACCTGGAGTGGTTCAGAACTGGTCTGCGCTGCAGTGCAGCAAGGAAAAACACAGAACTATGTGGTGATGACCATGCGCCTGTGACACGGGGGCGTATGCGAGCCCAGTATCCGTTGCCTCATGGCCCTTCAAGGGGCCAAAATGTTTAGGGGGTGTCGGGATCAAGGACTGCACCTGGGCACCCCATGAGCTAAAGTGCACATGCTCTGCATCCATTGTACATCTGGAATTCATTGATTTTGAATGGATGGCAAGCCCATTGCGCACCGGCCCCCCTTGGCCATCTATTTTACAAAATGGACTAAGTAGCCACGGACACCACCCAGACACTACGAACCAGCAGCAACAGTCAGAGGACGGGGGTACAGATGATCTGATGGCGGTGAATCCACCACCATAATAGCCAGGCGCAGGATCCCTGTCTGATTGTCGTCTCCGTGACTTCGGCTGTGCTCGCGCAAGAGGGGGTGCTTGATGTGGAACGGCATGTGGAGGCACAGCCAGGAAGGCGAAAGGAGGACAGAGGGGGAGGAGCTGGGAGGGCATGGTGCAGGACGTGCAGGAGCAATCAGTACCAGTAGCCAAATGCATCAGCCTTTGTGTGCAGTATGCGATGCCACGTGGGGCACCGTGGCGTAGATGACGGGAAGTACAGGCGCAATGTCGTGCAGGGAGCGAAGGGGAGGGGGCGCTATTTGCGGCTTCTGACTGAAACCATGGGAAATCACGGACAGTCTCTGGTAGAGGGTTGGAAGTGTATGCTTGTGGAACTGAGTGCCTGCGGACCAACCACGTACTTTTTGCTTCGCAGGCCAGAGGCACTTTGTGTGTGTCCATCTTCTCTTCCCGACCAAAATGGCCCTCGTTGCCCCACCTTCGTCTGACCACAGTACCGCCAGCGCCGCCAAAGCGAAACAGCATGAGCAGGTCAAGGAGCTGGTCTCGACCCTTGGCCGTGAGAAGCTGGAGGAAAAGCTGTTGGAATGCTCCATACAAGGTTTTGCTGTGGCAGAGCCCAAGTTCAAGTTTGAGGAGCCCCAGATGCGGAAGAACGGGTTCGGGATGCTCAAGGAGCGCCTGCTGTTCGAGCGGTTCAAGCTCCCGGACCCTTTGGACCCGGAGGCCGACCACAAGATGCCCCCGTACCTGGACCAGGCGGCCGCGTGGTGTCTGGTGGAAGCCAAGCTCTGCCGGCACAACCAGAAGCCCTTCATCGATCCGGAGCAGGCGGAGCTGGAGCTGCAGGAGGCGGTGGTGTACAACCAGATCTCCACGAAGATCCGGGGGGACGAGGAGCTGGAGCACCTGAAGGAGGTCGCGCGGCGCGAGGAGGAGATCATCTCGGCCCGGCGTGACCTCCTGGCCAACATCCTGGGCAAGATCCACGGCTGGCGGCGCCCGTACCAGATCCTCCCGGAGCCGATCCTGTTCGGGTACGGCAACACGCTGCTGCAGAACGAGCCCCGGAACGCCAAGAAGAAGCGGGACCCCAAAGCCGGGCGCCGGAAGTCGGTTGGCGTGAAGTTCGACCTGGACCGGATCCCCACGATGGTGAAGTTCCAGAACACCAGCATCTTCTACGACGTGCACTTCCTGGTGGCCGTCGCGATGGTCACGACCAAGAAGAGCCTGTTCAGCAAGATCTTCGTCTCCGCCGAGCACGCGGACGTGGGCATGTACACGTTCCAGTTCTACCAGACGTTCGTGGACGAGATGCACACGCGGGGCTGGCAGACGGTGTCAGTCGACAACCTCATCCCGGTGGACGGGGACTTGAAGGCGGTGTTGGGCGAGCTGGAGAACCCCAACGAGTGCTGGCTGGTGTACCTGGAGAAGGCGTACGCCAAGTTCATCGGCTCCTACTCCAAGCTGCACCACGGGGACGTGGCCGATGTCATCGAGCATCTCACGGGGGGTGAGACCCTGCTCGAGGAGTGGAGCCCCGAGGAGATTAGCGTGGAGGCCATGAGCCGCGTCTGGTGGAACCTCAACGAGAACTACCGCCACGGGCTGCTGTCCGCGGCGTGCATGCTGGAGGACAAGCCGCGCCCGGTCAAGGGAAGCGATACCCGGCACAAGTACCGCCAGAAGGTGTGGTGGTGGTGCAGTAGAGGTGCGGTGGACGTGCGGTGAAGGTGTGGTGAAGGTGTGGTAGAATTGTGCTGGAAGTGTGGCAGTGTGGCAGTCCTGGTGTAAAAACGGCACGCATCCAGTGTCACAGACTGGTTTGATTTTCTTCGGTGGCTCTTGCACTGCCCACCGTCTCCAAGCGTGCCATGTTAGCATTCCGGTGGTCAATGACGCTCGAGCCGATGGCGTAGCGGCACCCGACATGCCGAAACTGAGGCCAGGCCGGCAAGGGCCCTACGACAGTTGCAAACACCCTGTAGCCCAGAGTTGAGGAGTTTTACACTGAGTAGGGGGTGTGGTTGAGGGGTGATAGAGGCTCTTGGCTTATTGTCCCGCTGCCCCCGCTTCTAGGAGGACTACACCGAGTGGAACGACTCGTCCGTGGTGGTGCTGGCGACGTGCGAGGTGCCCTTCAAGGCCGCCCCCGGGGTCGAGGCCTGCACGAAGAAGCTCATCAAGATGCGGAACATCTACGGGAACCAGACGTGGTTCGGGGACTGGTCAAACGACCACCGCACGTGGAACAAGGACAACCGCCGCCTGACCGGGTACCCGCAGGACGCGCAGGACGACTGCATCTTCTGGATGGCCATCGAGGACTTTGTGAAGAACTACAACACGGTGCTGACCTGCCAGGGCTTCGAGAGCGCCCCTGAAGTGTTCTACCGGCACCTGGAGCTCCAGCGCGAGGGCGCGCTGCCGTTCTACGCGCACCAGTACCTGCTGACGGTCGTGGACCCCTTCGACCCGGGCTTCCAGAACGCGCAGAAGCGGAAGGAGGCCGAGAAGCAGACCAAGCGGACGCGGCCCAACCTGCTGCACGTCAAGGTAGTTGCGGGTGTACAACATTTTGCACTGCGGCAAACTTTAAAATTTAAAGGCTTTTTTTTTGGTGAAATGTCTGTTGTGACACTGGCGGTGTTCGCAATTGTTCGCAAAACGTTCTCGGGTACTTTTGAAGGCCGGTAGTCATGGTGTTCATAGCGTATGTTGGTGTCCAAAGGGCTGCAAATCAAACTGAGGAACCACTGGCATTCTTGCATACAATACCATACCGTACTATACCACACCATACTTTTGCAATAGGACATGCACAAGTTCGAGGACGAGGCGGACGAGGACATCCCGGAGGACTCCGATGACGAGGACGATTGGACGCGGGAGGCCGCCATGAAGTCGCTGGAGAACCAGGACAAGGCCATGGAGAACATTACCCGGGACGCCAACATGGGCCAGCTCAACGCCACGATGGACGGGAAGGAATCCGATGTGCTGTCGGCGTCCCGGTCGTCGAAAGTGTCATCGATGTCGGACTTCAGCGACTTCACGGAGCTGGCCGCGAGCATGAGCGACGCGAAGGAGGCGCGGGACCAGTTCAGCTTCAAGAAGCTGAAGCAGGACATCAGCCGCGGGAACGCGGAGCTGGTGGAGATCGAGGAGCAGGAGGAGAAGGAGCTGGGTCCCAAGTTCACGGCCCTGATCGACGTCTCGCAGCCCCCGCACTTCTCCCACGTCGCCACCACGGCCCTCACGGTCACGGACCTGATCCCCATGACGGTCAACCTGTTCCAGGTGCGCGGCCCGGGCCTGCAGCCGTGCTCCTTCGAGGAGAACAGCAAGATTGCGGGGACCACCGACGCGGAGGAGGGGGACCTGTCCCACTACCGCTTCCCCGTGAACAACCTCGTCGCCATGAAGGAGGACAAGGGGGACAACCAGTACCAGATCCGGCGCAGCATCGTCCTGAAGCCCGGGCACTACGTGCTGGCTGTGCACCAAGAGCAGTACTGGGAGCACGTCCACTACTGCCTGAAGCTCACCACTGAGGACGACAAGAGCTTTCCCACGAACTACGTCTGCAAGATCACGGAGTTGGGCTCCTGTGGGAACCCGGTCAAGCAGGCCGACGATGAGCAAGCCGCAGCAGAGGCCGGAAAGCAGGAGCAGATCGCGATGGAAGCGCAAGTGGGGTATCGCGCGTAAGCGGCGTCGTGTGGCCTGCCTCGGGTGTATGTGGCGCACGCGGCGCCCGGGCTGTCGGACTGTGGCACTTCAATCCAGTTTTCCCACAAACGGACAGCCGATGAGTTGACGCCGTGTGGCAGCGAATCGACCGCGGGTGTTGGGTAACCGACGGCGGTTGGCAGACGGTAGCAGACGGTCAACCGCCGCCGGTCGGCCAGTGACCCGACGGAAGTTACTGATCGGTGCTGTGCTTAGGCCGAGGTGTACCGGAGTACCCGCCCCAGGAAACCTCAAAGCCCGGCCCCTCCCGCGGATCCGGGGGCCGATATTGGTCCTCAATATGAGTGCGGGCAGTCCCGGGGACCATCCCCGGGACCTCCTCTGTCTGATGCCCCCTCCTTTGTACCTGCCTGCACACACCTGCACAGAAGGCCAAGCCCGCTCCCATGGGACATGTTGGCAGAACAGGAATTGCATTCGCCAGTCCTTGGAGGAATCCCAGTGCCAAACCCTTTGCCATGCCTCCCCTCTCCCCCATGACTGTGGCCCGTAGTGTTCTGCATGCCCCCCTTCAATATCTGTCTGTCCCTTCACTAACCGCCAGTGTCCTCCTCCTCATCCACCTGCTGCCAGTGGGGGGGCGGGGAGGGTGAGCCCTCAGGTGTCTAGCCCCCACGACCCACCAGTTGGGTGCCATCACCGTTGGGGCGAGCAGCCTCTTGTCTGCCTCTGTTGTTGTGCCCCTTGTGTATATCGATGGCTGTATGTTTTCGATTGATGATTCTGTTTTACGCCACTGGGTGTTTGATTCTTCTAAGGTCTCAAATATAACAGGTCCCATCAGGCCTTTCTGGGCATCCCATTTCACACGAGCGGGCAGTCGCCAGCAATAGCCTTCCGGGTTGGTGATGGCAGTGTGTTGACTGCACAGTGCAGGAGCTGCGCCTGCAGCAGTTTGTGCATAACTGGAATGGTGCACTTGTTCAGGGGCTGCTTTGTGCAAGGCCATCCAGAACACAGCACACTGGATTTTTGGAGCACGGTCGGGAGGTGAACCTCGCAGTTTGTGCATGATTCGGAGTGGATTGATTGCTTTGTCACGTGCATGTGGCCTACCTGAGGCTGGAGATGTATCGTGTGCCCCTGCGTGGAGGGGGGTGCATGGCGTGCATGGGGTGGAGAGGACGCAGCGGGGGCAGCCTCTCCTCAATCGTCTGGATTCAATGGACGAAAGCACACGTCGTGAACACGTGCAACGGACTTGAATGGCATAGGGTAAGCCAAGCCAAGCCAGTGGCATTTCAGGATCGGTCTTGGTCAGAACTGAGCAGGTGTCCATCAGAGGTGGGGTTTGGATTTGGTTTTGGTTGGGGTTCGGGTTGGGCTGGACTGTGAGGTTAGGCTGGGTTGTGGTTCGGGTTTTGCTTCTGTTGTGTTTAGATTTTGTTTTGTGTTTGCATGTGAACTGGATTTGGTTGGGTTGGGTTTCCAGATTGTGCTAGGGGAGTACGGAATTTTCCGTTGTAGGGTGTGTTGGTGGGTTTTTGCACCTTTGGCGGGTTTGTTAAATTAGTTTCTGGTGACATGGCCTTGGGTTTGGTCAAGGGGGAGGGGTCGGATAGTTTGTTTTAAACGTTCTGCAAAATTGACCTCGGAGGTTTGGCTAGCAGTCTACAAACAACAGAGCTGAAATTCCTGATACTTGGCTGTCTTGTGTGCCTGTCCGAGGAGCTCCGGCGGCTTTCTCCTCTCCTTCTCCTCGGGTCGCCCCCTGCAATCTCACGGAGCATATGGTGGCTTGCCGCCACTGCGCCTTGGAAATAACCTCGAAGAGAGGTTGTTAGATCATGCGCAGGTGCGAGTCTTGTATACCCCCCCTTTTTTGGGGTCGTTCGCGTGGCATACCCCAATGTATGGTTTCTGATGTCTAACCCCTTGTAAAATCATCATTTTAGGACCAAAAATGATCCCTCAATGATTTTTGGGATTTTGACCCCTGTCCCCCCCCCCCCCCCCCGCACCTGGGTACCCCTTTTTGGGTTGGGGGGGGGCTCAAAACTTCTTTGCATATTGTGGCCGCTGTGTGTGTATTTGGACCTGGGTCCTGAAGAACTTTTTTCTTGTATGTGGACCCCCTAACCCATGGCGGGGTCCCAGGTCCCAACTCCAAGTACCCCCGGCCCCCCCCCCCATATGGCCCCTTGCCAGTGACGACTTGGCCGTTTTCACACTGGATAGGCTGGATAGGCTGTTTAGTGGCACGTGAAAATTGTTCAAAATTCGATTTTTCATGAAACCCTTTTGTTGCCCCTAGGATGGGTTTGGGTGATCATTTGGTGACAATACAGGTACTTGAGCACCCATGGGGACCCACGTAGTGGCCGCTAGGCCTATGTAGCCCGTGCCATGGGCCCTGCGAAAGCCCCAAAATCACCTTGCAGAGGTTGTTAGATCAAAGCCAGGCAGGCCCGTATATAGGGGAAAACGCCACATACCCCCCCATTTCGGGCCTTTTTGGGCCTATTCGCGTACCCTACCCCAAGGGGTTGAATTGTTAGTTTAACCCCTTGTAAAATCATTATTTTGTCCAATAACTGCATCCCCCAATGAGTTTTTGGTCCGGACCCCCAAACCCCCCCCACTTGAAACCCATTTTTTTGAGGTTTTGAGGGAGGTGGGGGGTGGGGGTGGGTGGGGGGGTGGGGGAGGGGGTCAAAAAATGACCTCCCCTTTTTTCGGGTCGCAAAGCATGAATCTTTTGGGGTTTTTCAATTTTGAGCCGAAAAAGTGATTCCGGGTCCCGACCCCATGGGGTTTGTAAGGGGCAGAGTGGGACGAGCGCTCATGCAGTTTTATGCACTTTTCAGCCATTTTTGCTATGTTGGCGGTTTTGGCGGCCCCGTGCTACGCACTTTGAGGGGTGTGAGCCGGGATGTTGTGACAGTATATGCCTACTAGGATACAGAAGGACGTTTTTTGTAGTCTGTAGCTTTGCCGAAGGCCGGTCAAACCTGTGCCAAAGATGGGGGCTAACTGTTTCCACCAACAGTTTCTGAAACTTATTTTTTTGATATCGTGATCACCTAAAATGACCATCCAAGGTATGGAAAGCATGTTTTAGGCCGTATTTACCCGTTTTTCACCCTATTTGGGAATAGGGCGCCGGGGGGGGGGGGGGGGGGCTCCCAAGGGATTGGTACACAACTTGCTTATGCAGTTAGTTATTCACCTTGGGTAGCTCAAAAATCAGAGTTTTCGAAACTTATTTTTTGATACCGTGATCACCTAAAATGACCATCCACGGTACGTAAAGAATGTTTGAGGCCGTATTTATGCGTTTTTCACCTTATCTGGGCATTGGGTGTGGGGGGGGGGGTGTTCGAACGGGATTGGTACACAACGTGCTCATGCATTTCACCTTGGGCAGCTCAAAAATCGAAGTTTTCAAAACTTATTTTTTTGACACCGTGATCACCTAACATTACCATCCAAGGTATGTAAAGCATGTTTTGGTCTGTATTGATGTGTTTTTCACCTTATTTGGGTATGAGGGGGGGGGGGGGGGGGCAAGGGATTGGTACACAACCTGCTGATGCAGTTTTTCACCCGGGCAGCTCAAAAATCGAAGTTTTTGAAACTAATTTTAATCACCTAAAATGACCATCCAAGATACGTAGAGCATGTTTTAGGCCGTATTCATGTGTTTTTCACCCTATTCGGGTATTTGGTGCGCGCGGGGGGGGGGGGGGGGTCCAAGACGGGATTGGTACACAACCTGCTTATGCACTTTTTCCAGCCTATACAGCTCAAAAATCGAAGTCTCCGAAAAATGTTTTGATGTTGTGATCACCTCAAATGACCATCCAAGATATGTAAAGCATGTTTTAGCCCGTATTTATGCCGCTTTTACCCTATTTTTGGTGTGTACTTCTTGGGGTAGATTCTCTGCGAGGTGGACTTGCCGAAGGCAATAGAATTGTTGTAGGTGGTTCAATGGCATTTGGTGTGTGCATGAACTGCTTAAGCAGTTTTCCACCCTCTGAACTCCTAGGTCAAAAATTAAAAATTTTGCAAAATATTTTTTGGATATTGTGGCCACTTACAATGATGAAATATGCTATGCAAAGCATGTTTTAGGCCCTCCTTATGTGTTTTTCAGGCCGTGGGAGCCAGCGTTCGCCCAGGACCTGGTCCGCTGGGCAGCGGCCCTCCGGTGGCAGGACGGCCCAGGGGACGTCACCTGGGCAGAGCTGGCCCTGGACTGCGAGACGTTCCTGGGCCGGGCCCTTCCGGCGTCCCCCCACCATCGGTTGCGGGGGATGCGCCTCCCGCTCGGCGAGCGCGCGCAAGTCCTGCGGCAGGCCGCGCGGCTGTTGCAGCGCCACATGGCGGCAGGGCGCTTCCTGCAGGGGGCTCCCAGTGACCGCTGCAGGGCGCTCGTGCCGCTCGGGGGCCGCCTGTGTGCGGGGCTGCGGGCGCGGCCGTTCTTCGCGGCTAGGGCGGACATGGCACTGCAGCTGCAAGGCTTGGCCCTGCATCTGCAGGAAGCGTGGTTGCACCGCCTGCGCACGCCAGCCCGCATCCGGCCGGGGGGGGCGACACGCTTCCTCATGACCTATTTCCCCCGCCCCCCGGGAGGGGGGCCAGCACTGCTCCCCTACGCTCGCCGGCCGCGGCGGGAGCACGTCCCGGGGGTCGCCCGGGTGGAAGAGCAGCGCCCGCGGCGGCAGGGCGAGGGCAGAGGGTCGGTGGGGGCCCGGTGCGCGCAACATGGCTCGCCCTCGTGCCGCCGCTGCTTGCAGCTGGGCTGGGGAATCAGCCGGTGCTGCCGCGCGGGGCACGAGGGGCACACGGCGCCGGGGCAGGCGCCCCCCAGCAGCGACGGGCACCAGGCCGGCAGGTGCTGGCACCGGCGGCCCGCCAGGCGGGGGCAAGCGCGCTCTCGGCATGGCTGGGGCGGGCCAGACCGGCGTCCGCAGCGCTGCCGGCGCCAGAGAGGCCCTCGCAGCGCGCCCGGAGGTTGGAACCGCGGTGGCTGGCCCGGCAGGCGCCCTCGCCCGACCGCGACGTGGTGCCCGCGTCCCGACGTGCGCGCAGAGCGAGCCCGCCGCGCCCGGCAGTGACAGATGACCCCCCCCCCCTCCTTCCCCACAAGGGACAGCCGCACTGGGGCTGCAGGATGTTTTCTGCGGCATTTCGGCTGCCCTGCTGGCACAGGGGGGCAGGCGACCCCGCCCCCATTGCGGTCCCGAACCCCCCCCCCTCCCCACAGGGCAGGCAGGGCAGGCAGGTCAGGCAGGGCCGGGTGCAGGGGCACAGGGAACGGCGAACGGTGCACAGCACCAGGGTGCATCACCAGCACAGCGTGCAGCGCACAGCACACAGCACCACGACAGTGCACATGCCCTGCCAGCACAGAGCACGGCACACAGTACACCACAGGATGCAGCACACAGTGCACCACAGGGTGCAGCGCACAGTGCACCACAGGATGCAGCACACAGAGCACCACAGGATGCAGCACGCAGCACAGCGCACAGTGCAGCACACAGTGCAGCACACAGCACAGCACGCAGTGCAGCGCACAGCACAGCGAATGCAGCACGCAGTGCACCACAGGATGCAGCACACAGCACAGCACACAGTGCAAGCGCAACACACAGTGCAGCACACAGTGCAGCACACAGCGCAGCACACAGTGCAGCACACAGCGCAACACACAGTGCGGCACACAGTGCAGCGCACAGCACAGCACACAGTGCAGCACGCGCGGCACGCCGGGCGCAGGGCCCAGGACGACCGGGGCCCCTGCGCCAGGCCACACTGTTTTCCATGGGGCTGCCAGTGCGGCAGCCCCCGCCGACGCATCGCCCCCCTGGGGCGCCCGACGCCGTAGCGCCGGCGTCCCCTGGGGGAATATCCATGCCTAACCTGGCGCACGGGAGGGCGAGCTCGGAAGAGACATAGTCTTGACCGACTCGTCCCTCTGTTCCGCCGTGCACCACAGGCGGGGGGCAATCAGCCCGGGGGGAAGGCGCAGAACTCTGAGATCGGCCCTTTCCCCCCAGCCCCTCGACCTCTGTACATAGGCTCATGGACAGTAAAAGCGCAATACCCTCCCCTCCTTATGTGTTTTTCACCCTATTTGGGTGTGGGGGGGGGGGGGGGGGGCTCCCAAGGGGTCTACGGCACAACCTGCTGATGCAGTTCTCCAGCCTTAGCAGCTCAAAAATGGAACTTTCCGAAACTGATTTTTTTGATACTTTGACCATCCGAAATGAACAAATATCCTATGTAAAGCATGTTTTAGCCCCTCTTTATGTGTTTTTCACCCTATTTGGGTGTTCGGGGGGGTGGGGGGGGGGCTCCCAAGGGGTCTAGGGCACAACCTGCTTATGCAGTTTTCCGGCCTCAGCAGCTCAAAAATGGAAATTTCCGAAACCGATTTTTTTTATACCTGGACCATCCAAAATGATCAAATATCCTATGCAAAGCATGTTTTAGCCCCTCTTTATGTGTTTTTCACCCTTTTTGGGTGGGTGGGGGGGGCGGTTCCCTCAGGGGTTTGGGCACAACTTGCTTATGCAGTTTTCCAGCCTCGGTAGCTCAAGAATGGTTGTCCCTCTCCCCTGTTCGAGGTGCCTTGCCGAAGGCAATAGAATTTTTGCAGTTTTCTCAAGAAACTTTTTCAAATTCCATGTATTTTCATTATTCTTCGCCATTATTTTCCATTTATCGTTTAAAAATTCTTTCTTTGCTTTTTGTTAGAACCTGTGTGGAAAGCAAGCTTTACGCATTTTAAAAAAAAAGTACCCTAGAAATTAATTGACCTAATCAACTCGCCAAAGTGGGGGCACCCAAAGAGGGGGGGGTTTGGACCAAACTGGGCCCAATGGCCTACAAAATTTGTCACTTGGAGGCCGTTGTCACGGTTCCGGACAAGCTGGGGGTGTGGGCTCTTGTGACTACCCCAATGCACACACCATGCGTGCACAGTGCCCTCCACTCCCCCACAGACTTTAAAACCCAAAACACAGGGCAATATAGGGCCTTTATTGACCTTTGACTGATGTGTTGTCCTGACCATCCTGTTGCCCCGAGGCCGGAACAAATTGACCTGCGTCTGGGTCCAACAAGCAATTACAAACGGCTACAAAGTGGGCGATTTCAAGCCCAAACTTTCTTGGCAACCCCAATCAGAGAAACCTACAATATGTCTCTGATCAGATGCGCCGTTCAGTTCAGATGCTCTTGTTGTGTTTGTGGTCGCCATGGGGCCTCAGAACATCAAGTCTCATCTTGACTTAGAATGGTGGTAACAAACCAAAGGCCCCATGAGGTTTGGCCGACCTTTCACAGAAATCCGTTGCAGGTTTGGTTCAAATTGGTGTGGCTTGATTGAAGTTTCACACAAAGGCCTGGACGCGGAACCTCACAAATGACGGTAGCGTCGATTGTAGTCACAGGGGAGAAAATTGCTCAGGTCAGAGAAAACCCCTCCACCGCATTGGCATAGATTTGGGTGTCTGGGGCGCCGGGCCGGGGGCCTCAAAAAATGAGGTATGGGGCCGCCAATGCGCTCAGCGCGCCTCCCTTCAGACGGCCTTCACTGCAATCTCCGTTTTGTCATGGATGTGCGCGATTCGGTAGCATGCCAACACCAGGAAAGCCAGGGAGGGGGGGGTGGGGGGATGCCCGGCCCCTGTGATTGTCATTGTGGTATGTTCCGAAATATCTGTGGGTTGCTTCAAAAGGGAGTGTTTCAAGTATCTGAATCTCTTTCTGAGTGTCCATTTTTTTCGCATCGTTCAATGTCACAGCCTCGTTTAATGTCTCGTGCACCAGCTTCGCAACACAGCCCAATCGTGGTGGGTAGGGTTGCCACACCCATTTCTGGTGGCAGCCTTACCAGGAAAGGCTCCACCAATTCTATCCCTGCTGGCACCCCGGTCGGCGTACTTGTGGCGCCACAGTACACCCAGTACCCCCATGGAGAAGCCGATCACCTGCATAAAACGAAATCCGCCCCCCTGTTGCGCGGCTGCTCAACTCCTGGCCACGCGCGCTTGCCCAGCAACCCGGCGTTCAATGCGGGGCGCCATCCTTCAGCCCCAACGATGCCAACCGGAATTCCCGCGGATGGCCCACACGTCGGTGAACGTCCCGGCAACAAGCCTTTCTCTCAAACGCGGGAGAAGTGCTGCACCGGCTTGCAACCGGGCATGGTGCTTGGTCGTGGTCCGCAATATCAGATCACGCAGCCCTTAGGGGCAGGTTGCTTTGCAGAAGTTTTCAAGGCCCAACGCAAGAACACCTTGAAACTCCTGGAGGTGGCGATCAAGGTGTGCCCTGAAAATGAGGCTGGCTGCGGGCAGCTGCTGAAGTCAGAGTGGACCAACCTGATGACCCTGGATCACCCCAACATTGTCCGTTTCCATGGTGTTTTCCGCCACCACGCTGAGGGGGGGGCGGCACACCCATTCCTGTGCATTGTGATGGAATTCTGTCCCTTTGGCACATTGAAGCAACAGATCCAGGCCCGAACCAAGACGCTCAGCACCGCGGGGGTCATCACCATGGCCAAGGAACTGGCGTCCGCAGTTGGCTACATGCACGATCGAGGTATCATTCATGGTGACCTCAAGAGCGACAACATCCTCATCACCACCGGAGGCGCCACGAAAATCGGTGATTTTGGCCGCAGCCGGCGGATGGGCTCCATGGACTATGTTCCCATGGGAGGCGGAGAGGTAACGTACCTGCCCCCTGAACATGGCACCAGCTCTTCCGTGGCTCCGTCGTTTGACATGTGGGGTGTGGGTCTCATCCTCGCCGAGGTCAGCATCATGGAGCTAATCCGCAGCTTTGTCACTCACGGCCAATCTCTGTACAATCAGAAACGGGCCTTCGAAATCTTGAGGCAAAAGGTTCACGCAGTGCATGGCGGGCAGATGAGCCCCATCGTCATGGGCCTGGTGGTTCCTGAGCCCGAGGCTCGGATGACTGCAACGGACGTTTACGAGAAGGTGTCGACGATTAAAAGCAGTAATAAATTGGTCAGTAGCTTGAAGAATCTTTTTAGTTAGGCTACTGAAAGTTTCGCAGAAAGTCGAAGGGCACGGCCTGCCCCCGGCCTCCATCCCGCTGTTTCCTGATGAGTAAAGCTGGGGACTCTGTCATCCTGGTGCGCGCCTACCTGAAGCCCCATGCAGGCGGGGGAATGGAGGTCCGCAATTTTCGCAATTTTTCCGCAATTGCTCCTGGCTTGCCCATCTTGGGTGCCTGTTGGTGCCCTGTGCTGTCAATGTGTAACTATGACAGTGTGCACAACCACTGCAGAACAATAGGTTGTCCATGCCTCAAAATGGTTGACTAATTCCTTCCTAAGCCACAGGCCCATGCTGCACTTTGTGTCTGACAATGTGCAACTGTCATTTGCTGGTGTGCCACACTCTGGTTCTCTTTTGTTGCCGCCAGCAACATCACCATCTGAGACACTGTCCCCTGAGCATGAGTCTGAGCCAGCGCCATTTTCCCGCAATCTTTTCGCAATTTCCAGCAATTTTTCGCAATCAGGGATGTTGGCGATTGCTTTCAGTCTGGTCATGTGATCAGCAGTGTGTTGAAGAGGAGCCATACCCACGTCTTGCTGCGGTTTTTTCTGCCCTGGATCACAGCATCTGTCTGGGGTCCATTGTGCACAGAACCTCTGCAAAGCTTGAGGTCGCGATTCTGTTGCTCTGTTATGTACATTATGGCGTGTTTCCAGTGTCAGATTGGGATGCTGGTTCTGTCCGTCAAGCTGTGGTTATCTTCCCCCCCTCTAACTTGTCGTGCCATGTGCACAACGGCCCATTTCATCGCTATGGGAAAGATCTTCAGGTTCGCAGGAAACTAGCTGCAGGCACAGCCTACGCATCAAGGAAAGGTATTGCTGAAACGGATCCTGAAGTATATTTTGATTGTTTAGAGCCGTGGTGCGTGCTTTCAGCAGTGGTGGGCAGAATTTTTACCAATCCTGACCAGAAATCAAGATCCTGAATAATGTCCTTGGTGTGCAAGTTCGACGTCGCCCAGTCTTCGCGAATTAATTTTGTTTTCTTGGGTGGCACATAGGGGTGATTTCAGTGCTGATAAATCACGGAGTCGAGCATGGTGAGACAGCGGGTCACGGAATGGTGTTTTCGATGCTTCACACTCATAACAACCGAACTCTGCTGCTGGCGCTGGGGTAGCGAAGGTACGGCGTAGAGCTGCGTGCTCAGGAGACCACACCAACCGCAGCGGACCATTTTTCCAGCCGTTTAGGAATACCTGCTTTAAAACTGGCAGGAGACCGATGCAGGTCAGGTGTGCTGCTGTACTTGCGCCTCGTTCGCCATCTATTTACCTACACAATGGCAGTTGAAGGGCCAATTGGTGGGGCTGGCGAGCTTGTGGCGAAAGAAACCTCACCAATTGGCATTCCTTGCCCTTGAGCATGTTTTGAGCATTGAAAAAGATGCCCAGTGCTACACTTCTGGGGGGAACCGCGTCATGCAGAACCTGATCACAGGCTGCAAGTTTCAGGAATAGGGGGAGATATTCATTTCATTTGAGGAGATACGAGTCTGTGGTCATTGGAGCAGGTATTGCAATGATTCAAATCTCATGAGAGGTAAGGGGGGTAGGGGTGTTGTTTTTGGTTGGAGAGGCATTCTTCGTTTTTCAGCTCAGTCCTTTTCAAGCCATCACGTTTTGTGTGGGCCTGGATCATGGAGAGATCTTTAGAGGGGGTGCAGCAGAGATTGTGTGTTCGATCTTTCATCGAATGCACAACACAGGAAGGCGCATTTTTGGGTGCTTGATCCGTGCAGTAGATGTCGAGAATCAAGGACGGATTTTTGGTGTCCTGGAATTCTATTGGAGTTTAGGTTCCGAGTCGCCCAGGATCGCCAGATGAAGCCATTCCGTGGGAGGGTGTGTGTGACTTTTGTATCTGGTCTGCACTCGCAGATCTCTGCAGGGGGCTGGTGGACATGTTCTCCCCCCTCTGAGTACATGCCCACCAGGTTCCCATGTCGCTGGAGGCGCTCAGCATAGTGGCAGAAAATACAATTTGCTGCTACACTGAAGCGCCGCTTTTCAAGACCCAGAGCGAGGTGCAGGCCATTCGCAGCGTTTGGTTGTTGCGCATCGGGGGTCAAAGGACGAATGCTGGCTCAGCTGCACCCCAGCTTGTGAATGCCTCGGTCCCCTTGAATTGGCCGTCAGTATCATGGTTCTGTGGGACGTACAGAAGGAACGAATGATGCAGCAGGCCCATGGCAACAATAAGAACAGGTGGTGGGCACCGCTGATTCGACTTGCAATATACCTGCACCAGTCCAGTGCACTGCACCAGTCCACTGCACCAGTCCAGGAGTTTCGTTTGAAGGTCAATTCTCCGTCCCATTTCTGATTCCCCCAAGTTCTTAAATGTACCACAGAAATTCCATATGCGTCCGCAAAGATTCCCACACACCATTGATCCTCTTTCGGGCGGCAGTAGCCAGGCAGTGCTGTGCTGTTGTTGGCAGCGGTTGCTCTTCGGACTTTGCACCACTAATCATGATGTTTGGAGGGTTTCAGTGATGCTTCTGCAGAACCCCCCCGCCCACTCACCACAAAACCAACGGGATTCAACCTTCGCGACTGCAGTTCCCCAGACAGGGGCAGATAAGTTTCTTGACCAACAATATGTTCAACGTTGTGCTGCCTCGATGACTGACCGGCTTTGGCCACGCAAAACCGACTCCAGGATTTTGTGGGCCACTTGAAGGACATTCTTGAGGTGTGGTTAAAACCTGCCAAGGTCTTGGGCATTGTCCCCAGAAAGCGACTGCAAAGCCCAACTGATCGTACCGCTGCACGCGAGCACCTTTCTTCAAACCGTATTTTGCAGCACTGTACGGCCAGGCATGAACCCATAAAATATGAGAAACTGGTATTTGCGCTTCGATGGGCTCTCAGAGGTTTTCCATTGCGCTGTTTCCCTCTCATCGGCATGCAGAGTCCATATAGACCACTTATCTTTCGAAGTCGTGATGGGCCCTTTTATGTAAAATCAGCACCAGCTGCATCGCTCTGCGCAGCCGCGGCAATGAGATTGTGGCTTTCAACAGGTTGCAATCGAAATCCTTGAAACATTTGCACATTTGCACAGTGCATCACTTGGGTCAGCACCAAAGCAGGGACAGACACGCGTGGAGAAGGCACACCCCAGATACCTATCCTAGAGACGTCACATGTGTATGCATGAGTCATCTTTTTTTTGAGGTTTAAACCAGTATGGGTCTGCAGGGATCAGGCTCCTGGGATGGGTCGGGCAGGTTGACGGCTTGGCCCTTCCATCCCTGGGCTGAGCCCTTTATCCTCGCGAGAAACACCCTTGTGGTGTCCTCCCTGGCTGCCTGTCCATGCCAACGTCGAGGGGTGTGCCTGCTGATTCCCCCGACATCTATTGGGTGCAACCACCCGAATGCAGAGATTTGTTACAGGGCTTGCAGCCATAGTGTCCTGCTTGAGTATGGCTGCAAGGTCAGGGCCATTCTTGTTGCTGGTTTTATTTTCCAGAAAATCCAGCATTATCGAGGATGATTTGCCGCCTGTTCCCTTTTCTTGATTGCCCTTTCCATTTGTGCTAGGTAGCCTGTTGGTCGTTTTCATGGCAGTGGACAAGTTACTGTGAAGCAAAGTGAGAGGCAGGGCGTGTTGAGCCTCTTATAAAAACAATTACTGTTAAGCAGAGCATACACAGACGCATAATGTCGTGCAAATTGATGACCAGGGTACAGAACAGCCAACCATAGGCATGCATTGTGCAAGCTGCGGTTGCTGGATATTTTTACTTGCCCCTCTGTGCACAGCCTCTCCAGGGAGAGGGGCTTCCCCTGCCGCTTGGCACATTAACTTCCCCAGGAAACGGCCCCTGATCCCCCCCCCCCCCTGGGGTAAGGGATTCATGGCAAACCCCCCTATTCGCAGAAGTCAAATCATGTCCCGCGACCTGGCGACCATAGGTGCTGTCCCAAAAAGTGTGGAGTTGCACTTGATAGAATACATATTGCCTCTCAAACCACAGCTCTTTTTGCTTCTCCTGAATCCAAGAATTGTGCCCCCCAAAGCCCATACAAAAGGATTCAGCAACATGTATTTCGACTCGCTGGGCCTCACTAGCTGGTGTGTTTGGCCTTTGTATTGGAATGGACAACGACCCCCACCCCTGGCAATCCACCCATAATGGCCTGGGTGTTGGAGACAGCGGGGGTGGTAGTGGTTGGGAGTGTCTGTAATGGAGAGCCTATGTCTAGCATCATTGACCATTGAGCCCTCAGGACTCAATGAAACAAAACGAGGGTTAGGATGCTCTTAGTGGATTGCTTTTGGCAAATGCAGCCGTACGATGTCGGGCCAGATATTTGAAACAGTGAGATGAACGCCGAATGGGATATATATCATCATATGCCCTCATGTTTGCATGTGTTGCTCCATGTCACGGGTCTGTTGTGATCCCCCAGGGGTGCATGGGAACCATCATTTTGGCTATGTTTGGCGGGGTGTGTGGGGATACCATTGCGTGCAGGCGGGTACTGATCAACGGGGGGCCACAACCTGCCTTTGGCCTAGCATGAGGGATGGGTTGACATTCAGGCAGAAAACATACGGGACGTACGGGACAGAGGACATACGGAAGACTGAAGAATTTTGATTAGATCAGTGTCCCAAGATGACGCGTAGCCAATTGGCATACCCTGATGATTGAGTGTGCCAAGACTGGAAATTCGGGGGTCGTTTGTTAACGCCTCGGACAGACTGGCTTGGCAGATCATTATGGACCGTGGCTTTGCCATGATTCCGCTCCCCACACGGGGCCGTACATTGGACTGGCGGATGTTGAAAAAAAAAACAGGGTTGACATTCAGACAGAAAACCTGGGGCACCAGCAAAGGTTTCCTTCCATGACCCCCAAATTTGTAGGAAACCATTGTATGGTGGGCGTGACAGGACAAGGGAAATCATCTCGATTTACGACCCCCCCCCCACCCCACCCCCTTAGCGCAGTGTAGTTTAGGGGAGACTTCAAATGGAACATTCTGGATTAACAGAAGTGATTCAGCGAATGATTCATGGCCCCTTGTGCAACAACCTCCTTGCGCAACGACCACCCCCTGACAAAACGATGCTTTTCATGACGCGATGTGTTAAACCGGGATCTTATCCAACGACCAGCTCCGGGTTAAGGCGCTCTTGTACCTTACCCCCCCCCCCCCCCTTTGCAATCCCCCCCCCTCAGGGGGGAAACGTCACCTTGACATTTCTCCTGGAAACTGTTGGTTGTACTGTGTTCTCTTGTTCCTTCTCTGCAAGTGCCCTCTGTCAGAGTTGATTTCTCCGGTCATTCAGACACAAATATATGCCACAGGCACTCGTGTTTGGTACCACTCTCGCAAGGTTGGCCTGCTGTCCCATTTTTTGTACCTTACACGTGACACTTGCAACCATGACCAGATTCCTGAACAACTGAAGGTACCTGTCAAGTCCCAGCCAGCCAAGCCAGCCACCAAAAGGGCTGGAAACCGAGCTGCACAGCCTACCTTGTCGTCCAATCTTCAGCCTACACCTGAATTGCCCACTGAGCATGTCCAGGAGTTCAAGGTTGTTCGGAGTCATAAAGAGAAGTTCCACACAGTGCCTGTGGAAAGCACTTGCGCACAAAAGTAACATCAGGTTTCAATGCAATGCACAGCATAAGCAGTTATAAGCAGTTTTCTCTCTCTCTCTCTCTCTCTCTCTCTCTCATCCGAAGCACTGGGGGCCTGTCCCAAAGGTCTGCAACAACCAGTCAAGTGAACTCAGAGATGAAGCCCATCTCACAAAGAGTCCTGCTGGCGCGCTCAGCAGCCTTTCACCATTGTGGGCTTTGGGCTCAATGCTGTATCTCTGGTGGGCAACTGTTGTGGCCTTGATCCCAGCTTGAGGGGCTATGGGGGGTCTGGGGAGTCATGAGTGCGATTTGGCCATTCCAACTGCATACTAAGGTTTTCTTTTGTGCCTGGTTTCCTTTGCACTTTTACCTTTCCACTTGAGGCTTCATCCGATCAGGCGGGAGTTAAGCCGCGCCCCCCGGGCTTTCCTAATGCAGTCTGGCATGGGGTCAGGACCGTGCTGGTTATCCGAAAACCAGACATCGTGGCCCCGGGCTTTCCCCCATACCCCTGCTGAACCAGGCCTGTTCGCAGCATTGACCGGACATTGTTTGCTGTGTCGCTGGTACTTGGGAGCATGGTCAATGATTCACTGCCCCACTTTCCCCCGGACATGATGGTCTCAATGCCCCTCCCACTCCCCACCCCCCTCTCTTCCCCTCTACATGATCTGAGCCTGGCCCATGGCCATGACACATCATGGTGGTCTGGACAACGGATATGTTGCTGCAGTATATCATATGAGTCCAATGCCTGCTTTTCAAGAACTGTCTTGAGTGAGTACTCTCATTTGAACAAGTTGAGTTGCCACCAATGGAACTGATGTGGTCCTGCGATGCACCTTCTAATGCCTCCTTTGTTGGTCAAGAGTGAATTAGTATTGGTGTTTTGGATACATGTATGCAATGCCCCTTAACGTCGTAGTAGAGAGACCACAAACCGAGGGGGAACGTTAGCGCGCAGGGCGCGCGCCGAGCATCTTTTGTGACCCTCGCCCCACCGGTGGAGTGTTGCCGTTGATATGTTGGGCAACATTATATGGATTTGACCCTTGGCCCCCGGGACATTAGCAGATGTTTTGATTTGGGATGAGTATGGACCTTCTTGTACCCGAGGTGATTTCTTTGATTTCGAAGTTGGGGGCCATGATGGTGCTTATAAAGGCGATTTTATGTCATTGTGCCATTCATTGGAAGAAAGAATGGCACTTTGACAGCCCGCCAACAATGTTACAATGACGTGCACGGGTGGTATAGGGCACACATTGAGCAGCTGTTTGCTCGGTTGTGGCACGCAAGATGAGGCAGAGGATGAGGCAGAAGTGTGTGTGTTGTGTTGCCAGAAGCGCTCCACCGTTGCAGTTTGTGATGAGTGTAAGGAGCACTATTGTACTTAATGTATTGACACCCACACTCGTGGGACCAATGTTGTTTGTTGAGTACAATACAGATGACAGTTGGAGTTGCTGAATTCACAGATATTGCTTTATTATGAGGATGCAGTGTGCAGTGTTGTGAAGCGTGTACCGTAGAGGTGTACTGTAGAGCGTACAATGATTGCTCCGCCACCTGGTCAGCCCCAGTATTCAATCCTGCCGGTGTGCAGGGTGTGGCTAAACCATTGGGCAAGGAACTCAGCATACATGACCCGTAATGATCGCCTTGTGGCACTGAATTCACTTTGGGTTGGAATTGTGTAGCCAACAACCCTGGTCCAACAGCATTTCGCCGACTGGGTCAATGTTTGTACCCTCCTACCCCCTTGCCCCCCAAGCCCCCCGAGGGGCAACATTCCCCCCCCACCCCAGGGGGGATTGTCGCTAAGGGGGAATCCTTGCACTGCGCGCTTTTAGACTATGTTCCCCCCGAAGAGCCCCCAGGCAAACCCCTTGGAAACACCCTTAGAATTAGGTGACCCAAACTGCCCCAGCTCAAGAAAGTTGCAAACTGCCTTCCCTTCACATAACACACATCATGCACATCTGGAAAAGCCATGAACAGCGTATTGGTTGCCACCCTCAACACCCTCTAACGTAGAGGGGGAGGCGGCCGGGGGTACCTCCTTTAGTATGTGCATCGAAACCTTTGTCGACATAATACGACGACCGTTGTGGCGACAGCCCCGCGAAGGCAATTTCCGCTACGAGATTATTCGGAGTTGAACTACTCACCCTCTGGCGGGTCTTTCGCTTCACCAGCCACATCAACCCTCGTAAGTTGATGCGACCGGCCGGATGAGAATTTGATGGCGAATTCGAATGCGACTTGGCTTGGAATCACAGGCATAGCACAATTCAAAGAGATGGGTAGTATCCTGCACAAAGACATGGTCCAAATAGCCCTTGCAAATAGAGATAAAGTGTGAAAAAGGGTGGAAATGGGTGAAATTGGGTAAAAATCCAAAAATGCTATATCCCCAATGTGGAAAAAGCATCAAAACCTACACAACAAGGTAACAATGATGCCCCTATGATCTCAAAGCATGGGTCTCCAGTACGGCCAGACACCCAAATAGTTGCACTGCGCGCGCACTGCGCTTAAGGCGCCCCCTAAAAGCCCCCCCTCCGCCACCCTGGGCCATCACGTCAGGTTGGGAATAACCAGCATGATCCTGACCTCATGCCAAATTCTATTGCCTTCGGCAGTGCACCTCGAAGAGAGGTTGACAGTCAGCCAATCAGTCAGTTAGACAGGCCAGCAGTCTGTCAGATAGAAACACACACTTTGGGTTTTTTGTTAGTAGCAGACACTTTATCAAGCAGTCGGGACGATGCTGGTCACCAGAATCGGTGGTGGCCGAATGGTAATGCATGCGACCGCAGGCTCTTGTGTCGGCGGTTCGAACCCTGGTACGGTGACTACTTGCAGCGGCGCTGCCGCAAAAGTCAGTCGACCAGGATTCGAACCACCGACTCCGGGCCGTACGTTGGCCGCGGTACCATTGGACCAGCGGTGATGCGGTAGCACTCAGCTTCCCCACTGCTTGAAGCCTGTTCAGCAAAAACTTTTGACCCCCCCCCCAACCCCCCCCCACCCCCCCCCAAAAAGTGATATCCAGTTTTAGGGGATAGAGGCCTCAGAATCAGAAAATCCATTGGGGGATGCTCTTATTGGGCAAAATAATGATTTTACAAGGGGTTGGACATCCAATATCATGCCTTGGGGTATGCTACGCGAATGACCCCAAAAAAGGGGGGTATACGCCGCTCGCGCCTGCGCTTGATCTAACAACCTCTCTTCGAGGTGATTTACTCATTTCGATTGCAATTCGTTGTTCAGCGTTCACATATTTTGCCTTGCTGCTCCCGCAGCACAAACCATATGTGTACCAAAGGCTGCCTTGAGTTCACCGCATCCGCGCGGCTATCGAATGTTTCTTGGGCTGTTTGGGTCAGCTCTTCCCCCTCCCATGACGACAGTTAGTCTCCTACCACACAGCAAGAGAGGGGGAACAAAACTGTAGTGTACGTTTCCATACAATTTGCCGCTAGGCTAGGTGTTACTACTCGCAAATGGGCACCAAACTTTCATCGACAACTTAACCATGCACACAAGCCGGGGGGTGGACACCGCAGACCAAACACTTGTGGGCCCATACTGTGCAGAATTCATCACCGGTCACTCGCTTGGTGTTGGTTGCCAAAGGCCCTTGGACACACTGACTAAATCCCCCCCGCAAGAGCCCTAGACACACCCTTTCCAAATGCCCTAAAAATTAGGCCATCTGCCGGCCCCTATTGCGGGCCGGCACACTTGCCTTTGTCCTCGGTAGCCACTCCCGGAGTTTGCACAGGGACTCCCTATCATGCAATGACGTGACCCTGCGGCGGCCCATCACCGGTGGGCTAGCTGGCGGCCCTCAAAGGGGCCGGCTGCTCTCGGCAATGGCAATGAGTAGTGCATCACTAGGGCGGTCGACTAAAGAGTGCGAAAAAGAGCGGATCTCTAGACCTGCCACGAGGTTGGGAACGGAAGATTCCAAATGGGAACCAAAATTTTATTGACCACACAACTGCAACGACGCACTACGGGACTCGAACATTATGGGGCTCGGGGGGAATGTTTGCCCGGGCGCGCGCCCGGCGCGCTACTTTTCTATTAACTATCCCGACTTCAGCCCCAAATTTACCCTCTCATAGAGAAGCCCCCCAAGTAGACCGCATTGCACTGCACAGCTTCCCTACAAAGCACGTTGACGTCCACCAACCACTACACACGCACTGCATACACACTATGCACTTGGCACACTGTGCACTGCAGGCTTTGTACAGCATGCACACCACACCACACCTCGCACTCTGCACACTGCACAATGCACTATACCATTTACGCTAGGAGACCATGTTCCCAGGACTAGTCAACCAGCCCCAAATAATGGGTTTCCACTCAGCACGCCCTAACCCAGAGACCCATACGGGCTTCCATCTCAAAAAAGGTATTTTCCCCACACTCCACAATACACAATACACACTGGGTACTTTGCACCTTGTACACTGGAGTCAAGCTCGTCTGCACACTGCACACTATGCTCTCTGTGTTTGCACATTGGGCACTCTGCACATTGCAAACATTGCGCCTTGTGCGGCTGCACCCAGCCGTGCACACCGCACACTGCGTACTCGTACACTGTAGACTGCCTACACACTGCACACCTTGTACATGGTGCCCTCTGTACACTGCACACTGCATACTTTGTAGACCGCACATTGTGTGCCCTGCACACAGCAAAGTGTGCACACTGCACCCTGAACTGCTTCAAAATATGCACCCTGCACTGCTGCAAAGTGTGCACGGTGAACACTGCAAAGTGTGCGCACTGCGTCCTCTGCACACTACACACTGCACGTTTCTGTACGTTGCACACTGCACACTGCACGCCCTACACTTTACACACTCTGTACTCTGCGCACTACACACTTTGCACAGTGCACACTCAGCACTCAGCACTCCGCAGAATAGACTTTGCGCACCAAACATTGCGCATTTTGCATGCTGTGCACTCTGCATACCGCCCACTATGCGCCCGGGACACTCCTACCGGGTGCACACACCACTATGGGAGCAATACCGCACAATCCAGCTTTAATGCCAAAAGTAGAGGTTTGCCAGGTGCATAGGCACCAAAATGGGTGTTCTCAGTGCAAGAGTATCGTGTGTACCATCTTGGATGGCCCTCAAGCTCTGGGAAACAATCACTTCTGCCAATTGTTCAACTCCCATGTGACACCCCCCCCACCACCATACAGTTGAGCCTTAGCGACCATTTGATGCCCCCCCCCCCCCCCACACATGCACTTTAAACGAACTCCAGGATGCGCACTGTACTCGCTCTGCAGACTGGTGAAGGGGTGCCTATGTAAGAGGCCACCATTGCAATGAGGGTCCTAGAGGCAACGGATGGTGTGCAAAGCAGTCAACGGCGTAATCTAAGGGAATGCCATGCACGCAGTGCGCACGCAGTGCGAAGTTTTGGATGTCGGCAAGTACTCGCACCTTAGCTACCTTTTGGTGGTAAAACATTGATCCTGTGCCCTTGGTTTCCTATAAAGGAAAAGTGCGTCCATAAATAATCAAATATTTTTTGATTGTTCATTTTTCTGAAATGGATTCCGAGGAAATAATACGGTCACCACCAACCGTATTACTTGGGTGAGTATCCCAGCCTCTGCGTGCGCAGTGTGCACACAGTGCGCACGCAGTGCAAGAACTTCCCCTAAGAACATTACGGCCCAACTGTCCACAGCAATCATTGGCTTATGGGTCTTATGGGTTTTCGCCTAGTGATTGGTCCAATTTGCCTGTGCAAAGCCTCAAAACCCCCTTGTTCTACAAGGTGTTGCACCGCTGAAAAGGTGCACCAAAATGGCAAAAAGCTGATGGTCCGGGTGTTCTGGTGCACGCCCCCAATCTGCCTGCAAACCCATTGTCCTTCCGGGGGGAAGGGGGGGGGGGACTGGCAAGGCGGCCTCAGGGAGACAACAGTGAGAAATTGTCTGACCAGTCCCGGGATAGCCCCCTCAAATGGTGCGCACGGTGCAGGCACCAGTACTCCCCCATTGGCCAACCCGATCTCACTCGCCATGAACGAGGTGACGTGGCTCAGCTCTCTCAGCACATGACGCCTGATCCAGAAGTCCCCGGTTCGAACCCTAGAAGGTACAATAGAGGATCTGTCACCCCACAAGCCAGATGGCAAGGGATAAAGGGTATCATTGCACCTGCATCCAGAGAACGCCCGGGCAACCTCACCTAATCTCACCTCATTTCACCGGCGGCTGTACATCTGTTCACATGTTCCGAGTGTCTTCTTTGCTGTGATGCCGAAGCGTCCGGCCAGTGCTCCGGATGCCCCGGCGCGGGCACTATGCCGCTCTGCAGTCCCACGCCCCCCACCGAAGCCGCCGAAAGTGACCCAGATGCACTGCAGTCGTGGCCCAGATGTGCGCCCTCCGTCCGGCGCACCTGAAGTCCCCCTGGAAGCCCCCAGACGTGTGACGCGGCTTATGTCGCAGGAGCATTTCTATTGGGACCTGCAGTGCAAAGTGTTGGGGGTTGACCAGAAGTTTGACCACCTGATCCGGATGGAGCACCCATTCCTCCCAACTTCGAGGCCGCGCAGGGCCGCTAAACCATCAAGTGGCACCCTGAATCTGCAGGCACAGGAGGGTAGGCTTTGTGTGCCATAGAGGATGCTGTGTGGTGACCATGCCCCCCCCGCTTGCGAGAGCAATGCCGTTCTCAGAGCAACAGCAGGTAAAACTGGAAATTTCCAAAACTGATATTTTTTGATATTCTGACCATCCACAATCATCAAATATCCTATGCAAAGCATGTTTTAGCCCCTGTCCATGTGTTTTTCACCCTTTTTGGGTGTTGGGGGGTTCCCAAGGGGGCTGGGGCACAACCTGCTTAGGCAGTTTTCCAGCCTCGGCAACTCAAAAATGGAAATTTCCGAAACTGATCTTTTTGATACTCTGACAATCCAAAAGGATGAAATATCCTATATAAAGCATGTTTTAACCCCTCTTTATGTGTTTTTCACCTTATTTGGGTTTTGGCGGGGGGTCTCCCAAAGGGCCGGGGCACAACCTGCTTATGCAGTTTTATACCCTCGGCAGCTCAAAAATGGTCGTCCCTCTCCCCTGTTCGAGCTGCCTTGCCAAAGGCAATAGAATGTTGGGATATTGGTGTTGCTCTCCCAAGGGGGGAGGAGCTGGCTGCAACGATGAATTGCACTGCTCACTTGTGTGCAGTGTGATCGCACTGCTCACAAGTGGAATCTTTTTCAGCAGTGCCACAAAGATTCCACTCTGAATCCCTCAAAACGGCGTGCCTCCCTCACCCCCCACTCCACACCCCTTAGAGACATGTGAGGCCACGATCGACAGAAGGTCGCACAAAACATCGCACACAGTGTGTATGGACCAGATCAGACACAGGGCAGGGCAGCTCTACATTGATTATGGGAGGGGCGGACCATCCCACTGCAGATTGCTTGCAGGAGGGGGGGGGGGGGGGGTAATGCAGGAGAGGGGGCTCAAATGCAGTGAAATGGGATGGGGGGACAAAAAGGTTCACCCAATTTTCCAATTCTTTAATCCTGGTAATAACAGTGCGTGTCCATCACAAATCCGACAGTGTGTCAAGGAAGCAGAGTGCTGCCTCCAAGAATCAGTACAATATGTCCAACAGGGTCCCAAGTCCCAAAATCCATGCTCACGCTGATGCAGGTATCGGCTTGATTTGAATTGATTTGGTTGCACACAACAAGAACACTGCTCGGGGGAGGCTGTGGGGGGGGGGGGTTGACATATCTTGACAGAAGTCTGCCAAGGTTGGAGGGCTAAAGAATGTTGTTTTCCAGGGGGGTATCCCATCTCAGATCCTGACGGGGGGGGTCTTACTTGTTTTTGGGGGGGGGTGCTTGCGCAATAGGAGGAGGAGCCCACCAGGGGCAGACCAGCCTTGAGGGGGAAAGGGATGTGTGGTCGACGGCCGGGACAACGTGTGGAGGAGCAGGGCACCTGGGCCTCACGCACACAGATACGCAGCCAGGCAGGTTGTGGACCGCCCGGTGTGTGGACAGCCAAAACAGTCAAACGACCCCCGCAACAACCAGTACAACCTCAATACGCCAACTACTGGGCGCCGCTGACGCGTAAACGGCACACCATGCCACATCCAGCACAGCCCCAGCACACCAACCACTGGGCTCCGCGACCGCAGAAACGACACCAGCAAGACTACCGGCCGCAGCGGCCGACAGAAAGCAGCGACCCGGCGCAACATGCGAAGGGAAGAACGGGTGACTGTCCAGGGCCCCGTAAACAAACAACAACCCGACGGAATGTCACACACGGGGGGCTCCAATGCGCTGAGGTGGAATGCCCCCCCCCCCCCCAATACCATGCGAATCCTAAAGATTTGCAAAATTATTTAATTCCCAGCACAGGGTGTTGTTGTCCACAAAAAAAAAATGCAAAAAAATATTAATTTGTGGCCTCATGCCTCACGCAAAAACGGGTTACACAAAGAAAATCACGAAAATAAAATACTTTTTGCCCCTGCCCCCCTTTTTGCAAGGATGCCAGAATCGCGGGATGCATGCTGTGTTTGCCCCACTGCTTGTTGCCCTCCCCCCCCCCTTCCGTGTCTCATGCCCCATTTTGCACCTTGCTTTGCTTTTAGAGACTGATTAGGGACCACATATCAGGGCATCCAGGATTGTCACAATATTAGATATTTCAATCTGGATGCTGATGTGCCCCAAAGCAGATAAAGGGGCTAGTTCGGGACATTTGCTTGCCAGTCCATTTGTGATTCGAATTTGGTTGTTGGTTGTTGGTAAAAAGGAGTAAACCCGCGGGTGGAGGGTTTCTCCTGGGTTTTCATGCACTATTATCAAGACGAAATGACAAGGCAGCATTTCACGTGCTATGAGCACTCTTATGGACGAGTTTGGAACTGGTGTGTTGAAAAACTGGCAGACCTGAATCATGCTTGTTGGTGCTTATCTGTGCTGTGGACTGCAATCCCAGAGTCCAAGGTACGTATGGTCTCTTGCAGTAGCAACAAAATGAAACAACCCCAATCCCCAAAATGCGGAAAAAAAACGCAAAAAACAAAATCTTTGGTGCAATGCCCTCCGCAAAAATGGGTTCCGCAAAAAAATCGCAAAAATAAAATACTTTTTGCCCATTTTGGATGCCGTCGCAAAAATTTTGCTTATTATTGATTCAAAACACCCAACGCAAAAAACAGGATTCCGCAAACCTTTAGGATTCGCACGGTAGTCAAACTGGAGCCGCACCTGTCTGTATGGGTCCGATCATGTATCGGGCACTGTCGTCTGCGAAAGGAAAGGGGGGTCAGCGTACTCTGGAATGCCGCAGTACACGTGCCGCGTGCCCAAACAGGTCAAGGTCGCACTTTGAAGCAGTGCAAGATCGAGCCCGTGGATGTTTTTGTGCCAATCGTCGCCCCACAGGGCCAGACAGAATGGCCTTCGCCGGGGGTAACCACTCCAACAACACTGCCGAACACCCTACCCCACCGCACTCCCAAGGCACCCTCGTCCACCCCGTCCCACGCTATGGCGGGCACTGCCTCCTCTGCGGGACCGCCGGATGCCTCTGGGGTGCCGGGCACACCGTCTACCAAAATTTCAGACGCAGCCCCCGCTTCAACGCTACAGAGCGGCTCCATGCAAGGACCTCCCTCACCGTCATGTGTTGCCGCGCAGGCACCCGGTGTTTCCCGTGCACGCACTCCAAGCAGGGCGCCGCGGCTCAGTTCGAACCCCAGCGAGGGAGGCTCGCCGGCGACGACCCTAGGGCCCCGCCAGAGCAGCGTGTGCCGGTCGAGTTCGAATCCCGGCGAGGGAAGTTCACAGGCCGCACAGCAGATGTGGGATGGGCCCATATGGGCTGCCCCGCCTCCTCCACCCTCCGGCGCCCTGTCCCCTGCTACTGACCGGCACGGCAGCCTCGACCGCACGACCGAGTCCGACGGGGAGCCGCCGGCCAAACGGCACCGCGCCGACGCTGGTCCAGACCGCGTTCCCCAGCCCCCGGCAGCGCAGTCCCCCGCTTCGACGGGGCCGCAATCACCGTCGCCGCCCCCGCAGCCCTGGTCCGCCCCACAGGCCCATCGGACGTCGCGCGCGCAGTCGCCGACAGCGTTGCCATCAAAGGCCTCGCGGGCGGACGTGCGCAGCCTCTCTCACTGTCAGGGGCTCGTCTGGGGCGGGGGGCGCGACTGGGACGCCGGCGTGACAGCCCCCGATACACACGGCACCCCCTCCGCGCCTCCCCAACGCCGCTCCCCCGGCCCCGCGCGTGCAACCCGGCCGCCCTGCCGCCCCCGGCAGAGCTCCCCGCAGCCATTTCCGCATCCTCTGCGCCCCGCGCGCGACCCCGCTGTCCGGCCGCCGCAGCACGGCCCCGCCCTGTGGTCGGTCGCAGGCGCGGCGGCGGAGGGCGTTCGGGGCGCGTCTGCCGCGTCCCCGTCGCCCTGGCATTGGCTTGTCGACCTCCTCTGCCGATGCTTGGGTCAGCGCCCTCCCGCCGCCCCCCGTGCTCCGGTACAGGCCCCCCGCGCCACGCCGCCCTGCGGCCCTGCGATCACTGCGCTGGGCCCCTCCGGCAACGGCAATTCGCACCCGGACTTCGCGTATCCGCAGAACCGAGGCACCGCAGTCCCTCGGCGTCCCCGCCCTTGGGCCGCGTCCACCGCCGGCGAGGCAGCCCACAGACCCCCCACGCAGGCGCACGGGCCCCCAACTCCGCCCCCAGTGGCCCTGGGCCGGGCAGAGCGCCCGCGACGCGTTTCGGACGATGATCTGGGGTTTGAGCCGCTCCGCGCGTCCCCAACGCCGAGGATGAGACTGATGGCGGAAGTGCTGCACGAGATCCCGGCGACCGTCTCCGAGATCTGCTTCGTGCTGCGGCTTCTGCAGGTGCCTGCCGTCGTGGGTGCGCGCCGCAGATTGGCAGCACGGAAACCGGCACCTGAATCACGCAGGCTGTAGCCTAGTGATCCGGGGGTGATTGATTTGGGCTCCTGGCCAACCCCCGACTCACTCAAACACCCACCCACCCCATCAAATAATTTTCCTCCGGGGGCATTTGCAATTTACCAAAGAGTCCCCCTCTTGGTTGGGGTGTTCCACTCCAGCGTGTGATGCATTGAATGGGTCAGGGCTTTGCTTTGGGATACACGCGGTTCGGTCGTGCATGGCAAAGGGAACTGCCAAAGCGAACACAACGGACGAGACCGAAATGGAATGTGGGGGCCAAAAAAATGTGGGTACCTAAATTCGGCCTCAGAGACGCCTGCAATGCAGTGCCTGACTGGGATCACGAATGGCTGCAGCTTTCTGTGGCGGGTGGCGGGGACATTCAGTCCATCAGAGCCATCAGAGCCGTATGTTGAACCCCGAAATTGTGTGGTCCACGACGTGTGTCCCTCAGGAAGGTCAGCGCGCTTCCCTTTGAGTTATGCACGTTGCCCCCCCCCCCCCCCCTCCGCCAGGGCACCCTCTCATCCTGCTGCAGTCATGAGTGTTGCGTTGTGTGTCCTTTGTGGGTGTGCAGGGGTAGTGCATTCGGCACCGCTGGCCACCCGACATTGCACTTCACACTTGTGGTCAGTGCAGCGGCTGCCTCTCAGCAGGCCTGGGGTGGCGGGTTCGATTCCCGGTGGCCTTCGTTGAGGTGGCCCACGCCAGTGGGGCAGCCGTCAGCGATCTCCCCCTCCCAGACCGACAGGGGGGGGGGGGGGCAGCGCTGACCAGGGCGTTGAGGTCGTCAGGCGGGTAATGGGCGAGTTCGGGGATGATGGGGGTTGTCGGAGGGTTCAGGCGCCTCTTTGGGGGATCTGACCTCAAACCCTCTTTCCCAAACAACGCCAGGCCCTGATCCTGAACCACACACCCCAGTGCGTTTGGCATCCAGCTGCGGGTTTTAACGAACCATATTCTAGTCGTTAGACCCAGTCTAAGCTACAGTCTGGCTCGGAGCTGTCTTTCAGAATTTTTTTTTGGAGTCACGGACAGCCCTTATGGACAACCCCTAGAGACCGCCAACCGCCAACCGCCAACCACCGCCAACCGCCACCAACCGCCACCAACCGCCGACCGCGACCAACTACCAACCGCCGCCAACCGCCAACCATTGTTCAGTAATGCTTCGGTGGCCTTGTGTCTTGCCCATGTCTTGACCGTGGAGCACAAAGCGTCTCCGTGAAGGGTCGTTTCTGTCGGCGTTACGAACCCCCCTTTGTTTTTCCCTCAAGGACGGCCCTGGTTTGGCTGGGAAACAGCCAAGCTACATTCTAGTTGAACTCGAGCCATAGGGGGCGTACCGTGCGCTGTGCGCATAGCGCGCACTGTGCGCGCGCTGTGCGAAAAGTTGGCTGTTCTCCACCACGGGAGTTCTGTAAGTTCAGAAGATTGAAAGGACGTCATTGAATGGCTGCTGCAGTGGACGGGGCTAAAGGGGGCAGAATTTAGGTCCCTGGGACCCATGGCAAGCATCAGATGTTTGAATTTTTGAGTTTTGCATTGATTGTGCATGATTCCTCAGGTGGCTGGTTTTCAGGGTTGTTACCTGGATAATCACCGTATTAATTGGCGCTGTGCCCGCGCTGTGCGAAAACGCCCCCATACAGTGAATTGCATCATGGGGGGAATACAGAATTTCAGCCGCCGGGGCTATTCTGACGCATGGAGTCCGCGACAAACCCGATAAACCCTGTCCGAAGGTGTCTTTCCGTTTCCACGCACCATTCGGACACTCAGTCGACCCGGTTGCTCTTTCCCTGCGCCCCTCGGACTGCACCACAGGTCCGTGCCTTCGACGCCACAGTTGCTGCCCGCATCTGTGCCATTCTCCCTCGCGCGGACGAAGTCGCCCGCGTGACCGCCACGTGTGGCCCGCACCCGGAGTCGGGGCAGATCTCCACGGCGGAGTGCTTCGTGCTGAGTGTGGGCCGTCTGCCCCAGTGGCAGCGCACGGTGCGGTGCTGGCGGGCAGCAGTGACCTTTGACGGCAACGTGCAGCAGTGCGTTGCCAAGATGCGCAGTCTTCAATCGGCGTTGTCTGCGATCAGACGCAGCAAAGCGTTGATGCCTCTGCTGGGCATCATTCAGCAGGTCGCACGGCGGGTCTATTTGAGACCCGGCTCGGAGGCTGACGAGTGGATGGTGGACGAGTTACCAGGTGTCCTGGCTTTACTGTCCGCAGCACCCTGCTTCATGCTGTGTTGCTGGTGGTGGTGGTGGTAGTGTTGGTGGTGGCAGTGCTGGTGGTGGTGTTGTTGTTGTGGTTGTTGCTGCTGCTGCTGCTGCTGCTGCTGTTGTTGTTGTTGTTGTTGTTATTGTTGTTGTTGTTGTTGTTGTTGTTGTTGTTGTTGTTGTTGTTGTTGTTGTTGTTGTTGTTGTTGTTGTTGTTGTTGTTGTTGTTGTGGTTGTTGTTATTGTTGTTGTTGTTGTTGTTGTTGTTGTTGTTATTGTTGTTGTTGTTGTTGTTGTTGTTGTTGTTATTGTTGTTATTGTTGTTGTTGTTGTCGTGGTTGTGGTTGTTGTTGTTGTTGTTGTGGTGGTGGTGGTGGTGGTTTTTGATGACCGTGTTGTTATCCATGTTGTAAGGCTTGGCATGTACCTGGGATGGATTAAATTTTGACATCATTTTTGGGGTGTGGTTGGGGGAGTTGAACCATCCAATGTGGAGTGCCGCCGGTTGATGCGCCGGTTTAAGGTATTTGGTTGTGTCTGGTGAGGGTGAGCCTCTGGATTGTGTGCGGTTGCGGGGGAACCACCTGGGGAGGGGCTGGTGCAAACTTCCCCCCATGTCAGCGGCGCACTTTCGCCGATACGTTGGGTTTCTGGGCCAAATGAAGTAAAACGGTTAAAATGGTCTGAACTTGGGGGGTTGAACTCTGGTAATAGGACTCATTGACGGCACATATTCCCACTGACTCTTGTGACGTCGAGTGTTCCAAACATATTTGGGCGGTTGCAAAATTCCTGCTGGCACCTGGATAGGGCCGGAGAGAGGAGCGGTACAGAGGTCGAGAGGAAATGTTGCTGTTGGGACGGGGGCCTGGAACCTCAGAAGCTCGGGCCTTTAACCTCAAGGCGCATTGCACTACAGAACCGTGATATCCCGGCGGGAGCACATTTTTTTTTTTTTGCCAAAAGTCACCATGAAATGAGTTTGCAGGCGTTCCTAACTGCACAACAACCAGGAAAAAGGTATCTTCTGGGCCTGTGACTGAGCACTACGCCGGGGGGCAGGCCTTTTGGCCGACAGTGTGCTCGCCGATACACTTCGACATTCCGCAAGTTGGGATTTCTTCGCCCATTTGGAGGGGGGGGGGGTGCTGGTGTGTGGGGGGAGATGGTGATGCAATTTTGTGAGGATGAAGTGTTAGCCCCCCTGCTCACAATTGCAGTTTCTGCCGCAAAATGGTCAGTGCGCCGCGGGGGTGGAAGGTTTCAGGGACCCCCGCCCTCTCGGGGGGCCCTTTTTTGGTCCGCCGAGTTTCGCAATCGGTCATGCATCATCGAGGGTTGTCGGGCTGTGGGGGGGTGCCTACACGTCCTGTACAACCCTCAGCAACTCTGCGTCATCATATGGTCCAGACCCGGGCACTCGGTTCGTTGGTGCACCCCCCCCGCCCCCCCCCCCCCCCCCCCCGCCCTGGCCTCGGGTCAAAGGACGGATGAATCGAACACACGAACTGATGCAGTTTGAATGATGATTGCGCCTCCGGTCAACGGTCACCGAGCCGGGCCAAGCTTGGGCCTGATTTGGCCACCCCCTAACGTGCGCCCATCCAAGCTACATGACGGGACCGCCTTTCTCGGACATCGACGTGGTGTCGGTGTCAGTTTTACTGTCGCGGTCAGAGGCCTTCTTCATGGGAACGTTCCCATTTCATTGGTGTACACCCTGAATTTTGAGTTCATTGGTTGGTTGTCTGCATCGTCGCCACAACCCAAAGCCTTTTACGGCCCCATACAACCCCATGCAACCCCATACAAGGCCACAGCCACGTCTCATTGCCCATCCTCACCCCCCCCCCCCCTTCCCAGGTTTGGCATAGAGAATAAAGATGCACTTATGCCTGACTGTGGAGTGCATTACCTCTGGTTTGCATTTGTCTGTTTTTTTAATTAGGTCACACCCCCCCCCCCCTCCCCCGCCACCGCCACGAAAGGTCTTCTCACACGACACCCGCCTGCCCGACCAACGGAGACCCTGCTGGGCATTGTGATGGAGCACCTGACGACCCACGACCCCTGGCTGTTGGGGGTGACCCAGCAACTGCGAGCCGTGGTGGACGTGGTGCAGGACGACGTCACCGCCGCTTTGGCAGCGCTGATCCGCAACGCCCAGCAGCAGTGCACATGTGTCCGCGACGAAGTGCAAAGTGTGGCCGGGGCTCTGAAGGACGTCCCAGGGCCCAGGCGTGGCAGAGACGACGAGGCGGTGGCCCTGTGCATCCGCCTCAATGGCCTCTACGCTCAGATGGCGTCCGCTTTGGGGCATGTGTTGGATGACGTGGATGCGCTCAAAAAGGCCGCGGACCGCCTGTGCTGCCGCTTCCAGTGCCGTCCCGGCCGCAACGCCGACAATCTGTTCACCGCCCTTGCGGCCGTTTGTGCGCTGTTCCGCAGCGAGAGGAGGGAGGCTGTGGGCACGCCATGAGAGCGCGCGTGCGCCGGGGTGTGTGTGGAGGCGTCAGCGCGCTCTCTGGTTCTTGGTGTGTGCGTCTCTCTCTCTCTCTCTCTCTGTGTGTGTGTGTGCCTGCACTGCCAGAAGAGCAGCGCACGGCCTGTTTGCTGCTCTCAGGTCCCGCGTGCGGATGGCTGTTCAACCCCCTGTGCACCTGCTGCCTCCCAACAGGCGCTGAGTCATCACATGGTGACCTCTATCACTGTTTGATCGGCCTGATGAGTTACTGAACGAGCCCGTGCCCTGCCTGCGCTCGTGTTTTTTCGTGGCGATCTTCGTGTGCACACGTCCTCTGTCCGACGTTGCCTGAGGAGACAAGATCGTTGTAGCCCGCCCAGAGCATCCGCTTCCAATGACACGGGCGGCCGCGAGGGATCACCCACACAAGCCCTGCGCACACACTATCGGACAGTGGGTTCATCGGTGCCCCTGTCCCGGATCCACCGTGTCATGGCTGGGCCGCTCAGACTGGAGCGCGCATGCGGCAGTTCCGGCGATGGGTGTTCCACTGTAAGTTTGGCATGTGTCGGAATGCGCAGTTTTTGGCGTCTCGGACTTACGGCCTGGACCCCCGCGAGGCCGGGGGGGGGGGTCTGTGGACGCGACCGAATCCCCTGTTTCTGCAGGTCAATTAGCCAGTGGCGACCAAGAAAGCCCATAAGAGGCGGGCGCCGCCGGTGCCGGTGGAAATTGTAACCCCCAACGCATGCAGCCCAATCTCATCATTTTGAGGGAAGACATGTTGTGACCTCCCCCCTCCCCCTTCCCCTTGTCTACCGATGGATGGCGGTCAGGTCGCAGTGCCCCCTGGTCCGAACGACCCCCACACACGGCCTGTGGAGTCGGACGTTTATGGTGGTTATGGTGGTTAATCAGTGTGCCAATGGCACCGTCGCCCGCGCGCTCCAAACATACTGCACCTCCGGCACTGCACCACGAGAGCAGGACGGCTGCTGTATCTGCAATCGTGCAGTAGATCCTGGTCGCCGGCGCGCAGCCAGAGGCAACACCTTCGTTTTTTGTCCAGCTGCGCCCTGCAACCCCTCAATAGAGACACCACGTCCGGTGCCAAAAAATAAATCAACCCCTGCGCAGCGCAGTCTTCGGCGGTGCGGCGATGGCTCGTGCGGTCACAGGAGACCACGGGCACCAACATGACAATGCTCCGGCGCTTGGGGCGCGGCTCTGGCGGGCACAGAGTGCACTGGCCGGTCTTCCCATTGGGCAGACTCCTGACAGACAACCGTTCCCACTCCGGTGATGGTTTTTGTTTTGGCCTCTGCGCGGGCGCTCCCCAAGGGTCACATAGTTGACTGCTCGCATTGCCTTCCGCGCTTAGCGCAGGCGAATGGGACCCGGTGCTTATGACAGGAAGGGGAAGGGAATCCGATGGCATTTGTCCCTCGGGGGGACTGCGCACGCTGTCATTGATGTCATCATGCGGGGCACCTCAACATAACCCGACGCCGCAGTGCCAGCGGCAGGCCGCCATGGTGGCGTGTTTGGTGTGTGTGTGTGTGTGTGTGTGTGTGTGTGTGTGTGTGTGTGTGTGTGTGTGTGTGTGTGTGTGTGTGTGTGTGTGTGTGTGTGTGTGTATGGTCTGTTGCGGTCTATGGTCTATGGTTTATGGTCTGTTGCGCGGTGCAGAACTGAACGCGGGAAATGGTGAGGTCCACTGTCCGGAACTGCATTTGCTCATTCTCTACCAACAGACCGAAAGACGTCTAGGACAGCTCTGCTGTTCCTGAGGAGTTTTCTTTCAACCGCTTTTCTTGCTTCGTTCTTGTCTCGCGGTTCCCAACGTGTGTGTGTGTGTGTGTGTGTGTGTGTGTGTGTGTGTGTGTGTGTGTGTGTGTGTGTGTTGCCACTGCACCTGACGGGAGCTCATACACTCAGGCCGCCTTGATCAGTGCCCTGTTTGTCGCGCTCATTGTGTGTGTTGGGGGGGGGCAGTCCCAGCACACCAACCACTGGGCTCCGCGACTGCAGAAACGACACCAGCAAGAGCACCGGCCGCAGCGGCTGACAGAAAGCAGCGACCCGACGCAACATGCGAAGGGAAGAACGGGTGACTATCCAGGGCCCCGTAAAGAAACAACAACCCGACGGAATGTCACACGGGGGGGGCTGTGTGGGTGGGTGGGTGGGTGCCCGGGGGTCATCGTCGATATGAGGCGCACCTCCCCACTGTTTGTTTGTCACATGCTCGGCACAGGACCAGAACTCCACATGGTCCGATGGACCGGATCCCTCACAAGTGTGGGAAATGCATATTGGACAGCAGCTGCACCCCTGACCCAGCACGCCTTCCGTTCATTACTGGTCAAGTTCTGCTGCGTCGGGCCTCCCGCTGTGCTTTGCGGCCATCCCTCATGGCCGTGGGGCAGGGGCGGGTTGGGCTTCGTCATGCGGGGCACTGTGGTTGTCCGTGGCCCACGGGGCCCCCTCGGTTGCGGGATACGCTCCCCGCCAGCCCTGCGAGCCCACTTCGTGACAAAGGGTGGCCGGATTTGGCCCGTAGTAATGGTGGCGCCGTACGTGAGGTATCATGCTCTCCTGCACCCCGTGGGTGATCATTTTCAGGTGTATATGTGTGTGCCGTAGCTCAGTTGGGGGGGCATGGAGCGGGCTAACGGTGGACGTGTGGGCAGATGAGTTGTACCCCTGGCGGGTTGGGGGGTTGGGGTAGGGATGAAAGGTCTGTTGGACCAATGGTCTGGGTTCCTTTCCTCCTGCCATGCATCCATCCCCCCCCCTGTCCAAGCTACGTCTTGTGAATGCCACACTATCCGTAGGGACCGTGTTGTTTTGCAACCCAAATCAATTCGGTACCAAATGCTGGTGCCCCTTAATTCTGTCTGTTTCCTGTTTGTGGACAGTTCATGTCAAATATTTTGTGGTTTGGTTGCACTTTTTTCGTACGCCAAGGCGTCCCTGTGGCCAATGTCCCGTTTGCTTGACATCGGTCACCGTGCAACTTGCTCTCTTCGAGCTGTGTGCAAGCGACGGCTTGCCCATGCGATGCCATTCCGCTGCGGGGGCGCATCGTGCGCTGTACGCAAACCAACCCCGATGTACGCTTCCGCCTGATTCCGTTCGCTTGTTTCAGTGCCAGGCCACACGGATGAATGGATACCGCATCGTCGCATCTTGTGTCGATGTGCACCGTGCAGTGTGCGGCGCACTGTGCAAAGTGGCAGAGTGCACAGTGTGCCGGGTGCAGAGTTTTGGGCGAGCAGAGTGTGCAGTGTGCAGAGTGCGTGGCGTGCTGTGCACTCTGAAGACTGTGCGCTGTGTCTCTCACTTTGTGAAAGGTGTTCTTTCCTCGTAGACCCTGTTTTCGGTACCCGGCCCCATCTTGGACAGTGGTGGGTGTGCCGCCCCTTTGTGGCTCTGTATGGCTCGTGGTGCCGTTGTGTGGCCGAGTGTGGCTCTGCGTGGCTGCGTAGCTCTGTGGCTTGTGGTCGGGCCGCCCCCACTGGTCCATGCGTTGCACTGCCGTGAGGGCTCATCCCGTTTGTTAGTGCGGATGTGACTCGTGGCGACCGAACGCTAACCCTGAGCCCTTGACGCACACCATCTGGTCTTGAGAAAAGGAGGCCGGAGCCTTACCCCGAACGATGTACGATTCCGGACGCCGGAACCTTTGCGGGCCTGGGACAGAGCCGGAGGCCAGTGGAGGTGAGAGCAGGGCCGGGGCAATCGGGGAACGTTAGCGCGCCGGGCATCTTTTGTGACCCGTGCCCCACCAGTGGCCTTCTAGGGGGTGCACTAAGGGGGCGCACTTAGCCCAGTGCAGCTATTTGGGCGTCTGGCTGTACTGGAGACCCATACTTTGAGATACTAGGAGCATCATGGTGACCCCTAGCGTAGGTTTTGAGTTCTGATTTTGTCCCTTTTGTTGGGGACCCCCGAGAATGCAGGGGTGACGTAGCATTTCCGCCCTCTTTTGGGCCCCAACCTTCCGGTGCTATTGAGGAAACCGGGACTCTCTGAATCCACGCTTTGTTGCTCGGCCCCTCGAGTTGGGGTTAGGGACTCACAATCCACGCTTTGTTGCGTGGCCCCTCGAGTTGGGGTTAGGGACTCACAATCCACGCTCCACACGGGGTTAGGTTGAGTGTAAGGAGCACTATTGTACTGAATGTATTGACACCCACACTTGTGGGACCAATGTTGTTTGTCAAGTACAATACAGATGACAGTTGGAGTTGCTGAATTCACAGATATTGCTTTATTATGCAACGTGCTTTGTAGGGAAGGTGTGCAGTGCACCGTGGTCTACTTGGGGGGCTTCTCCATGAGAGGGTAAATCTGGGGCTGAAGTCGGGATAGTTGATAGAAAAGTAGCGCGCCAGGCGCGCGCCCGGGCAAACATTCCCCCAATCCCTCCCCTTCCCTGTTCCAAGGGCCCTCCCTGTGCCACGAAGGCACATGTTGTGGTTGTGCGTGGCCTTTTGGCATCGGCGTTGCGTCAGTGACAGTCAGGCATCGGCCCTCGGTGTGTGGCGCTTTTCCGCCCTCTGTGGCTGTGTGGCCCCGTGCCGCTCTGTGCTTCTCTGCGTGTCTATGTGTGGCCCTGTATGAGGCCTGGTGGGCTCTGCTTGGTTTTGTGGCTCTGTGCAGCTTTGTGCGGATCCGGGTAGGTCTTGTGACCTCGTGCGCGCCCTGTGTGCGTGAAAGACGTGTCTGTGTCTGTGTCCGGTGGCGACTCAGCAGTTTGTACTTTGTACTTTTTACTTCTTCGTCATGAAGTGTCGGGCATCAGCGGTGCACGCATGCCGCGTGTGCAGCGGAGGTGATGCGGCTTTCGATTTGTGCCCTGACCTGATCTTTGTGCACCTCGTCGACCATTCTTTGAGGCGGTTTGTGCGCGCTGTCCAGTCTCAAAATATGTGTGTGGTGGTGACGCGGGATGCCGGTGTCGAGAGTGCACGGCGCGCGGGCATGAGAGAGACGGCAAGGTGGGGTTCCAGAAAGCAAACTGCCAGTGATAGTGTGTGTCTTTAAATGTGGTTATGGTCCAAGCGAGATTCACGGGACAGGGACAGGGACACTTCTTGGTGGCGATGTGCTACCTTGCAACCACTTGGTGTTGCAACTGTGAAGCATTGTGCCACTTTGCCAGTGTTGTGTCTCGCAACTGTGCAACGATGTGCTGCCCTCCAAATGCTTTGTGTGCTTGCTATGTGGCACTATGCTGCCTTGTGACCGATGTCTTGTGGGTGGGCAGCAATGTGCTGCCTTGCCACCATTTTGTCTGGCAGCAATGCAGCAATACCTTGCAACCAATGTGTTCATCAGTTGTGCAGCAATGTGCTGCCTTGCCTTGCCTTGCAGCTTCGTTGTGCAACCTTGCAGTGGGGTACTCACTTGCACCCCCCCCTCCTCCTTGGAGTTCCGGGCAAAGCACGCACATGACCATTGATATTCACTGAATTTTGCATGTGTTGGCTGCAAAGAGGGGGTGTGGTCGGAAACAATGGTGTGGTGTGGTGTGGTGTGGTGTGGTGTGGTGTGGTGTGGTGTGGTGTGGTGTGGTGTGGTGACAATGGATCACAGCATTCACAACCCGATAGCGCATGTGAGGACAATTCAAGGGGGATCGCCCGTAGGAATATAAACAACCCCCCGAAACCCCCCAAAAGTTCTCGTACCCACCTTTTTGCCATTCAGAGATTTTGGGGAAAACTGTTGGTGCTGGTGCTGTACACGCTGAACAATTTTTTTCCGGGCATAGGGCATGGGGTAAAATTGTTTTTCCACCTATGTGTGCACACTCAAAGTGCTCAGAATACATTGGGGGTTTCAAGAGTAGTTCAGAATTTGCCAGCTTTAAACACTTCCCCCTCCTTTGGTGTCAACTAACACATGTCCTCACCTTTTCTTCCGCCCGTGCTTTTTTTGTTCCCATTCTGCCTGCACATGATTCAAATATCTAGTACACTCTTTTCATGCCTCCCAAAACACTGAAGCAGGTGGTGCACACTGAGTATGCTTGCCAATGTGGCACTACACTTCGCAATGTCACCAATGCCAGCATTCAGCTCATCTGAATGGTGCTACCCATTGTGACACAATGGCCCGCCACTCACAAGCCGACAATGTGTACATTGTGCACACCTATGATTGTGAACGTGGGGTTCAGCTCACCAACGTTACTCAGGACCAAATTGCCCAACACCGATGCAACCCTATCCTTTTGGTTAGGGGCAGTGTGTGAGTCAAGCCACTTGGGCTGCATACCTGACTGTTGAGAGGTGCCTAACCCCCCCCCCCTTCCTGCCTCCTGGGGAACCCCTCCCCCCACACTCCCCCAGGCGCGCTGCCAACCCCCCCCCCCCGCCCCCGGACTATTGAACTGATTGAGTCTTGCATGAGGTCAGGATCATGCTAGCTATTTCAAAACCTGACGTCAAGCCCCCCTGTGGACCCCCAAAAAATTTTCAACATTGTTGGGTGTCAATATTTTCACAGGCTGCCTCTCTTGGAACAACTTAACCAGAAATCACTCATCATCACAGTAGATGACATTATTGTCCGAGCAAGAGGTGTCATTGGTGGTGCCAAAATTTGCATCAGAGGGGTCAACGAGTCCGAACAATCAATCTCAACCAAGAGCCACAGAGCTATCACAATGGCACCCTGCATAGTCAATGGGCCATGTGAGGTGGGCAATCTAGATGGAGCTAGGAATGGTCAAGGCCGTTCTTATTGGATTGCAACAGAGTCTGGAGAAAGGATTTTTCACCCGTAGAAACAAATAATCTCACCCTCTCTTGGCATGCATTGCCTAGTGCTTGCTTTTGAACACCATGTGGTGTCACCATATAGTTTGGGCGCATTGCGCTGACATTGCACCGCGCACGCTGATGTGCAGTGAGTTGCATGCTCAAATCCATTGGCTTGCCTTGTCACTACCATGTGTTTGCATTCCACACCAGTCCTTGGTTTGGGTTGGCTCCACCTTCATGGTGCTGACGTTGAGCCCTATTGGTCAAGTTGGTTGGTTGCTACCCTTCAGCAAAGGGACGAGATTTGGTCGGGAAAGGTGGAAGAAGGAGAAGTAGTACTGCAGAATGGGCTGCATATCACTTTGTTGCACCACAAGCATTCTTGTCTACTTTCTCACCTCGACAAGGGCGTCTGTCCAATCATTTGACAATCAGCTGTGTCACTGGATGCCTGCAATGCACTGCTGTGTTCAAAACTGAGAGGCATCTCACCTACCTTTGCCCTGCTGTGACTAAGGATGGTGTGGTTCAGGTTGCGGCCCAGACAAGTCTTGTCTCAGGTAGGGGGAGAAGAATGCAGAATTTGAACCTTTGGGTGGGATGGGAGCGATACAGTCCCCATGTTTGCAAAGCCTATGAATACCCCACGCCCTACTTACAGCTGTTGCTGTTTGCACAAATGTGAGTCCCTGAGCCCTTGGATGGCGCTTCAGGCGGCTGGTGGGGGCGGCGGATCCGTATTGTCGGCGCTTCACAGCACAATCCAGATGGTCTCCAGTGCGCTCCAAAGTATGTGCATGTGTTGGGCCAAGTTTTGGGTGTGAGATCCTGGGTTCACAGTGCAGATCAGCGTCGCTGATGAGGAATGTGCATAATGGGAACGGTTAGATGCGGAATGTTCATGAGAGAATGTGTGCAAGAGTATGTGCTACTGGACACCACCAGCACCACCACCTCCACCAGCACCACCAGCACGACCACCACCACCTGACATGCTGATGCTGGAGGAGTGCATCTTCTGGCGTATGTGTGTGTGTGTGTGTGTTTGTGGATTTTCTCTGTGTGTGTCTATATTTCTCTTCGAAAGGCGCCCAGCCCATAGTATTGTTCTCCTTACTTTCCATGTTCATGGCCCGATGAGAAGTGTGGTCACCCAGTGTTGTGCCTGCAGGGACGGCTTTCTTGGGTGTCGCTTTCGGTGTGTGTGTCTGCATGCGCTTGTGTGTGTGCATGTGTGTGTGGTAGAGAAAGAGGCGAGGGCTTGCCACCAACACGCAACACCCCTGTGGAGCTGCCAAGCAAGCGCAGGTGCCCAGTTGGGCGCTGGGTGGAGCGGCATGGCTGCGCGTGAACGGAATGCTCGTCAATGTCTCCCCACAGAGGCTCTGACCTAGGCAAGCGGGCGGATGTAGGGGGCCGCCCCTTCCGCCGCTGTGCCTCACCGGCAGAAAAGATCTCCACAGAGCACGCTAACCCCATGGACCTATGCAGGCCTTCTTCTATAATATGGTGTTTGCCCCCACTAACATGCACACTTAAAACGGCACCCCAGGCGACCACAGGGGGCCTGGACCCATGCGGGTCTCCCTCTTTAATATTGTTCTTCCCCCGCTAACACGCACACACACGTGCGCACACGCACGCATTCACTGGTTTTGCTGAGTGTGCTGTGGGGGAGGGGGATTTGGAGACATGTGCAAAAGTGCCCGGTGCCCCTTGTACCACCCAACTGCAAGTGGGACAACCCGACAGCCACAATGGGAGGCAGGGAGCGACATGCTGCCCCCCCCGGCGCGGCACACCAGCAGCGGTGAGCGTGCCAGCAGAAAAAGAAAGAGCCCGAAATTGGGAGGAACGCAAGCAGCAAAGCTACTGGGCACAGAGCCGCCCCACACACGGCAGTGAGACGAGCCCCAACAGGATACACAACAATACACAAGGGGACTATGATGTGCGAGCACTGCAGCAACCACCAAATACAGCGCATGCCGAGCGAGCCATCAGCAAACACCCCCCCCCCCCCCTCCCTCTACAAGGTGCCTACGTACTCCACAAGGGCGGGGGCTGCAACCCGCGCGCCGGGAGGTGCCCGCCACGGGGCTGGTAACAGGGCCGTGACCAGCCAACCGCGCACAGGACAGTCCACGTCGTACGGAGATGTGAAATCCTCGTACGGGGGGGAAGGCGGGTGGGACAGGAGGGGGTGCGCAACAGGGGCACCCAGGAGCGCCAACAGACAGGGGGAGGAGCAACACAGACACACAGAACGCGGGAGCCGCACCAGGAGGGGCAAGGGCGAGCACAGCAGACAAGGAGTAGGGGCACAGCGAGGCAGGAGAAGCAACCAGAACAGCGGGAACAGGGAACCAGAATGGAGGGGATGGCAGAGCGTGCGCATGGGAGGCAGCGACAACAAAGGGGATGGCCTGGCCAGCCAGCCCCGTCGCTACCGTGTGCCAGGGCAACCCCTGCTCAACCAGTATCAGGTGGGGGGTGTCTCCTGCAGCCTAGGTGGGCTGTTTGCGCAACAGGAGCGGCAGCCCATCAGGGGCAGACCAGCCGTGAGGGGGAAAAGGGCATATGGTGGACGGCCGGGACAGCGCGTGGAGGAACAGGGCACCTGGGCCTCAGGCACACAGAAACACAGCGAGGCAGGTTGTGGACGGCCTGTGGACAGGGGCGCGTGGACAGCAAAATCAGTCAAACGACTCCGGCAACAACCAGCACATCCTGAATATGCCAACTATTGGCCGCCACTGACGCGCAAACGGCACACCATGCCACATCCAGCACAGCCCCAACCCACCAACTGCTGGGCTCCGCGAACGCGGAAACGACACCAGCAAGAGCACCGGCCGCAGCGGCCGACAGAAAGCAGCGACCCGACGCAACATGCGAAGGGAAGAACGGGTGACTGTCCAGGGCCCCGTAAAGGAACAGCAACCAGACAGAATGTCACACAGGGGGGGCGTCTGACCTTCCCACGCCTCCACAGTGCAACCTGAGGTCAAGATGTCATGGAGGCCATCTAGTGCTGTGCACAACTGTACCGCAGCAGCGGAGGGATGGCGATTTGTTCCCTATGGTCAGGAAGCTGTGAACCAGTGTGCCAGGGGTCCTGCAAGCCCACCACCTTCACTCTGAAGTCATGGTTTTGCAGAATTCGTAGGAGTCTGGGACTGTTGAACCTCGCAGTTTGGGCATGACTGGAATTACTGCCATGGCACACACACGCGCGCACACTACACATGCAACATCACCACACCTCACGACCCTCTGCAACACTCCTCTACACCCCTCTACAAACCTCGACAATCGGCCGCGTCGGTCGCAAGGGCGGCAGAGGGCCCAGTCTCCCCACTCCATCTGCAGTCCTCGGCTACGCCCGAGCCCCGGAACCGCAGCTGCGCATGGCCATGGAGGACGAGGAGGACCAGGTTGCGGAGCTGCCGCCGGGCACGCTCATCCTGCAGTCGTGCGAGCGGCACGGCGTGCCCTTCAACTGCAAGCAGGGCCAGTGCGGGACCTGCGTCATCAAGGTGCAGGAGGGCATGGAGCATCTCTCACCGCCCACGGACGCCGAGCGGGCTCTGCTGGGCCGCGAACTCTCAGAGAAGCGGCTGGCGTGCCAGTGCACGCTGCAGAGTGGCCGGGTGCGGTATAAGTCAAACCAGCCGGTGCTGTATTGAGGGCTGGTGCAGTGACCGGGAGGGGGACGCGCTGCACCCTCGGCTGAGCCGTCGGCTCACGGCCAAATGGCATTTGTGGGATGACGTTGATGGCTGTTGCACAGTCGGGGTGGCGCACCCGCGGATGCGCACACGACAGCCGCAGAAACCATGAAGGTGCGCGCAATGCCCACAGGCACCAGGCGGAGAGGGGGAGTAATTGGGCCTCGTGCACACGGAAACGCGGCGAGGCATGTGGTGGACGACCTGAACGTGGAGGCGAGTGGGCAGCAAAAACCGTAAAACGACCCCCGCAACAACCAGCACAACCCGGTGCGCGAACTACTGGGCCCCGCTAATGCCGAAACAACGGCACAAGGAACACCGGCCGCAGCGGCCGTCAGAGCGCGTCGACCTGACGCCGCACGGGAAGGGAAGAACGGGTGACTGTCCAGGGCCCCGTAAACCGCAACCCGACGGAATGTCACACGGGGGGGGGTGGGGGGTTCTGGTTTGTTGGCGCTGCAATGACTGTTGGGGAGCAATTGCTGGTTGAAGGCGGTTGAAGTGGGGGTGAAGATTGACGGACAGTGTGTCGGCCGCAGCCAACGACCGCTGCAGAGTACCCGACAGCGGTTGGAACGCACCCGCGGCAACTGCACCCCCCGGCGACATTTGGAGGCAATCGGCGGCGGGTGGAGAGCGATCGACGTCACGGTGAGCGGGCCAATGACGGGTGCCGAGTGGTTGGCGGCTGTTGGGCAACTCACAGCAATCGGTGCGTGCAGTGTCGCGGTGCAGGAGGGTGCGGCATCGGTGGACGTTAGTGCGGCGTTGGGGATACCCCCATCCCATCCCACCCCTTCTTTGTGCCGTGGCAGAGGCAGCACACTCCAGCAGGGGCACCCACTGGCGTAGGGTGGGGCTCTCTAAGACCCTAAGGCCACCCTCTCACGCCGTGCTCTTCAGGGTCCGCCATGGGGGCACAAGCAGCACTTGTCAGCAGGGGGACAACCGCCCCACTCTCACCCACCACAATATGTCTTCCCACCGTCTGCAGACAAGCGATGCAGACCATTTCCTCCCCAAGATCCCAACAGGTGCGCACACCCGGAAGTAGTGTCCGGCTGCCCGCCCCCCCTGCCCTCCGAGCAGCGGCCGGAGGAGTGACAGGGGCCCAGCAGGAGGCACCAGTGAGCAGGGCGCTGGTCAAGGAGGGATGGGGATGAGGAGAAGGAGGTCAGGGCGCGACCCCCAGCGACAGACGGAGCACAGTGCATAGCCGCGTGGTCTGGGTGTATGATGTCATGGCAGTAGGACTGGATGGCATATACTAGAGGGTTCGGCAGAGGTACCGCTCCGCCGAGCCGCTACCTCCGCCGAAGACCTCCTCCGGTCTAATGCGGTGAGCTCGGCAGTAGGACAGCGCGAGCTCGTGGATGCAAGCCGTGCAGCAGTGGTCAGCAATTGAAGAGCCCTGGCGGTGCCACGGAACGCTCGGGGAGTTTTCATTCTGAGTCGTGGCCCCTGCCCCCTCCGTGCGATGGGGCCTTTGGCGAATAAAGCAGACCAGCGTGCGGTGGAGCAAGAGAGAGCGCTATGGGGAAGAGTGTGAGGGGAGGGACAAGCGCCAGATCTCTGAGCCCATGTCCAGTGCTCATTGGGAACAATGACTCCAACGGGACTGAGCACCTGCAGTTCGAGAACGCATTTTTCTGTGGTCCAGCTCCACGATTGGAAGGTGTTGCGGCCCCCGAAGCCCCTGGGGGGCTCGGTGCATCGGTGCGATGCATTGGACCCTCCGAAGTACTGGCCCTGCCGTCCGGTGGCTCCTTTGGTCTTGCAGCATGCGGTCCAGAGACGGGCTGTGGCCTGCAGCTGTGCCACGACAGGACCCCTGGGGCATCCCACACCCTCCCGTTCAGGGCTGGTTTGATCACGCTGGCATGAGGGGGGGGGGGGTGCAGACGTTGGCATGCCTTCACCTGAGGCCCAGCAGCCCACACTTCGATGTTGTGACGAAAGAAACGTGACACACCCTGTGTGGCGGCTGTCGCTTTTCCGGCAAACTGAGGCCCTCTCCCCAGAGCCAACCACAACGCCTCGTTGACCATGACACCACTCCGCCCCGATTGGACATTTCCACTGGGGAAGGGATGACGAATGTGGAGGCACAGCCAGGGAGGCATAGGGCGGGCGGTTGGAGATGAATAAGGCATGGCGCAGGAGGTACGGGAGTAATGAGGACAGGCAGCCCAATGCATCAGACTTTGTCGGGTAGTACGATGGGATACCACAAATGGGGCGCATCATGTTGTAGGTGATGTGAAGCACAAACGCAATGTCGTGCAGGGGGGGGGGGGGGGAGGTGGGGGCAGGGGCTTCCAGTGCCCCTCCAGCGGATTCCTGGGGAGCACGCTCAGGTCATTCCTTTGTGGGCCACACAGCACTGAGCCTTTTCAGCCGCAAGGCAGAGGTATTAAGGGTGTGTGAGACGCACCTGTGAGATGTGCCGTAAGCACCCAACGTATTGAAGAATCGCCTGTGGAGCATGTGTCCGACCCTGTTTCGGTGGCATTTATCCCCGTGGACCCCTGTGTGTGCCTGGGTTTTGCTGCATGCAAAGTTGCAAGGTTGCAGACGGTTGGTGTGGCAGGGGGAGTCGGATTTTCAACAGCGGGGGGTCTAGAGCCACCCCCAAAAATGGCGGTTGGGGGAGGGGGGTGGCGGTGGCTAGATGGACCAGGACCGTTGCAAGCGGTCATCAGGGACCAGTCCAAAACACCTGTGATGGTAAATGGTGTTTTGGGGGCACCGGCAGCAGCAGCAGCAGCAGTGGCACCAGTGATAGCACCACTCCTGTCCTGCCCAGTGTCTTGCAGGACCGCTAATTTGATCAATCCGTCATGTTCAGCTCTTTGAACCCTTCACACTGCGGCACCGGTGGGGATATTTTACCCCTTGAGGAGTGCGGCTGCAAATTTCGGAATTTCAATGGTCTCCACATGTCCACTGTGCTAATCCTTATCGATTGCAGTCCACTTTTAGGAATTCATATCTGATTTTTGATTTGAACAATTTCGCGTGGAACGACCTTTATGTGCTGTGCAACGGGACATGGGCTGACCTCCGGTTTCGTCAAAATGGGCTGCAAAACCGCGATATCTTGGACTTTTGCACGTGTTGGGGCACCTAATGATAGAGGGTTGCATTGGCTTAGCACCGGAACTCGGTGTCGACGTGTTGCCTCATCTTTCACTTGAGATGTTTTTCCTTACCCCCCCCCCCCCTTGTATAAGCTACGCCCTTGTCCAAGCTTCAGTAGGCGTAGGGACCGTATGAATTTGGGACCTAATTTTAATTCGGTACCAAACGTAGTGCAGCCACATAAGACATGGGTTTCGTGACGAATTTGCGAGTCACATAGAGTCCTGGACACATTTGTTGTGAGTGTTTGCCCACTTGAACCCACATAGCTCTGATTTTTGGTATCCTTGTGCATTATCTTCCCCTTGCTTGCGCCAGCTCACCATGCAATCCTCTCTTTTGAAGGGCGCCCGGTGTCAGCAGTTATATGTGTCGCGCACAAGCTACGCCCGTGTCCAAGCTACAGTAGGCGTAGGGACCGTATTAATTGGGGACTTTGGCGTAGCTTATACAAGGGGGGGGGGGGGCTAGAAACGTGCCACAATGTGAGAAGGGCACCTGCAATTGGGTTGGAATGAGTCAGTGATTAAATTTCAATGCCCTCTTCTTGAATTGTGCTCCTGTGGTATTGGTTGGGGAAAAGGGGTCGTCATTAAGGGGGCCCCCTCGGAGTTCTGGTTCTCGTTCACCTGGGCCATCTCCCATTAAGGGAGTGGCGGGCTCAGCGGCCCTAACAGCTTCTGTGCTCCATCGGCATTCTCCATGCTCTATTCTCCATGCTCCACGTGACGCTCTTGCCTCCGTTTGCACCACGTGGGGGGGGGGGTGTTGGTGTGAGGTGGGAAGTGGGGGTGGAGGGGTCCAATGCTGGTGTGTGGTTGGGCGGGGTACGTTGGGGGGGGGGGTGTCAATTAACTTGAGGGGCAGGGGTTAGAAACGGGTCAATGATGTTGAAAAAAAAAAATCACAGTTGGTCCAAAACACCGATGTGATCCCTCCAAGCCCCACAGTTCACAGTACACAGTGGTCAGAGTTCAAACTGCGGTGCCTACAGTGCGCAGTGCCCGTAGTGTGCATTCATGCACAGTGCACTGTGACACAAAACATAGGTGTGCAGAGTGTGGCACCTGATGTAAACAATGCATACTGCAAGGTACAGTGTGCATGATGCAATGTGCTGAGCGCAAAATATTTCTTTTTCAGTTTCCAACCCAATGCAGCGTCGTTAGAATAGAACACATGCAAGCCTAGCACGGTTAGACTCGAGCGCCCATCAACTCAGTGTGGTAAGAATTCGGCACACAGTTTCCCGGCTGGGTTAGAATAGGACACACACAAACCCAGTGTGGTTAGAATAGGCACCTCAACCCGGCAAAGCTAGAATATGGCACACACCAACCTAGCGCAGAGATTTCCATGGGGCATAATGGGCGCACAGTGTGCAAAGGGGCTGGTGTAATGTGCTGAATGTACACTGCACAGTGAAGACATTGCACTGCATACCCTGCACACTGCACTGTGTACTCACCACACACTCTGCACACTGCACACTTTGTGGGCTGTAAAGAGGGCGCCATGTGCATTCTGCACATAATATGCAATTAGCACTGTGGACGGTATTTTGCTTCTGGGCTCCAGAAATACACCTCGCTCGAAACCATGATCGCTCCGTGGAACAATGTGTCGGTTAAAAAGATAAATCTTTTTCCTCAAAACAGCCTCAGAAACTCGGTATGTAATTTCAAGTGACAATACCAATTGCAAGTGCACATTGCTGGCTCTAGACGTGACATGCATTCTTTTCTACCATTTGCCTGGCGAAATATTGCCTGTGAATTTGATGCGTCAATGTATTGCTGCCTAATTTGCAAATCGTCATCGTGATGCGTTCGCGATGGATTGATAGATTGGTGGAGTTGCCATTCCCTGTCAATGCACCAGGTTTTCTGCACATAGGGAAGCAGCTATCTTCTCTTGTGCCTGTTGGTTTTATGTTCATTGCAATATGGGCGCGTGCCTTCCCCCCCCCTGACTTTTCTTTCAAATGTGATGGATGAATGGCGTGCATGCTCGCCCACACCAAAAAAATTTACTCATGAAAGGAGACATATCAAAGGGGCTCGAAATTGGAGAACAACTTTAAGTGCACAAACCTTTTGGTGGCCTCTCAACCTCCCACCCCGGGGGAGTGGGGTTTCCGATCAGCATGTCTTGCAATACTTTGGTCCGCAACGGTGGACGTTAGGCTGGCAAATTGCTTGCCAAGCCTAAGATCCTTCTCCCCTGCCCCACTTGTACAGTCGATCCGTAACCGAGGAAGCTAGAAAACATGCTCCAACCCATGACAATGGGGGAATCCTTGCACTACTGCGCGCTACTTTTAGACTAGGTCCTCCCGAAAGACCCCTCAGGCACACCCCTTCCAAATGCTCCTAAATTTAGGTCACCCAAACTACCTCAGCTAAAGGCAAATGCAAGCTACCTTCCCCTCACATAAGACATCATGCAAAATGCGGAAACTAAGTACAAAATCAGAATGCTCCGGAGTGGTAGCATTTGAAAGCTCACTCACCCTACTAGCTAGTGCCGGAAGCCTCGTATGTGTCCACCTCATCCTTAATTGGACCGGGGGGCAAAGTGGCCTAAAGTAGGGAAGCCACGTCAACCTTAGGTTTCCACTTGTGGTACAACCACACATCCTCATCAGCAGTGATGCGGCCTCGCATAGGGCATTTGACTGTGGTGAGGCAAAAACCGGGGAGTCCGTCTCCCTAACTCAAGGGCCCACACCAAAGTGTGGAAATCCATGGTGGGAATGAGCAAAAAAGTGTGAAAAGGGGTGGAAATGGGTGAAAGTGGGTGAAACTCCCAAAATATATCCCCAATGTGGAAGAAGCATCAAACCTAGGCTAGGGGCAACAATAATGCCTCTAGTACCACAAAGTATGGGTCTCCAGTACGGCTGGACACCCAAATAGTTGCATTGCTGCCACACTATGTGCGCATTGCGCTAAAGGCGCCCCCAATACAGAGTCTAAGTACTACCTTCCTCATTAAATTCAAGGATAAGTTGCATTAGGGGGCGCCTCAAGCGCAATGCGCGCGCAGTGCAACTATTTGGGCGTCTGGTTGTACTAGAGACCCATGCTTTGAGATACTAGGGGCCCCTAGGGGCATCATGGTGACCCGTAGCGTAGGTTCTGAGTTCTGATTTTGTCCCCCTTTGTTGGGGACCCCCGAGAATGCAGGGGTGATGTAGCATTTCCGCCCTCTTTTGGGCCCCAACCTTCCAGTGCTATTGAGGAAACCGAGACAATCTTTGAATCCACGCTTTGTTGCGTGGCCCCTCGAGTTGGGGTTAGGGACTCACAATCCACGCTTTGTTGCGTGGCCCCTTCAGTTGGGGTTAGGGACTCACAATCCACGCTTTGTTGCGTGGCCCCTCAAGTTGGGGTTAGGGACTCACAATCCACACTTTGTTGCGTGTCATGTTGTGCACACAAGTTGCGTATTCTCAATTTGTACTTAGTTGACAATGGAACAGAGAGACAGTTGTGTGTTCTTGAGGGTGGTGACCAATGCGCTGTTCATGGCTTTTCCAGTTGTGCATGATGTGTGTTATGTGAAGGGAAGGTAGTTTGCAACTTTCTTGAGCAGGGGCAGTTTGGGTCACCTAATTCTAAGGGCGTTTCCAAGGGGTGTGCTTGGGGCTCTGCGGGGGAACATAGTGTAAAAGTAGCGCGCAGTGCGCGCGCAGTGCAAAGACTCCCCCTTAGGAACACATGAACCATGCCTAAGACACGCCATTCCTCGGTGGTTTTTTGTAGGCTACTACTGTAGATTAGAACGGCAAGATGACAGGTCGAGAGCAACAAACCATAGTAGTGCAGAGGAAGAGCAATGTCTTGCGCTAGCTGCAACGCGAGCAGCCATGCCTCACGGCTTGTCCGCGGCACTCCGGTCCGGAAGCGGCGTCGCACTAATTCTAGACTGCGGTCTAGAAAGTGAGAGCAGGAAACCCGCTGCGCCCACTGCCAGAGCGCTACCTCCCCCCTCCGGCGCACAGCGAACTGGTACCCTGCCCTCGCAATGTCAAAGTACCCAATTAGAGACTCTTAGAGACTCCAGGGACTGGGCGAGCCACTACTTTGTGCGGGGGGTGATGGGGTCCGTAGCCTTTGCTAGGGGGGGCGTTTTGGCATCCGCTGGTACGATCTTGAGTGGCAGGGTGGAGTACCACGGTGGGGGGACTTGAGGTGGCATGGATTCAGGTGTGGGTGGCAGGCTGGAGTACGGGGCTGTGGGGATTTGGCAGCATGGGAGGGAATAGTGTGGTGGGGACGGAGGTATGGGAGGCGGTGTCAGAGTGGGTGGCGGGGACGGAGGTATGGGAGGCGGTGTCAGAGTGGGTGGCGGGGAAACCAGGTGCGAAAGTGGTTTCTCGGCGTTACTATCCCACGGGGGGGGAGGGGCATCACCCAAGAGCTGCAGCTCAGGTACGTACCTCCCACCCTGACATCCAGTCGGGGAGGACAGCATCGAAAACCCAAGAGATGGCAGAACTGATAAACAGCAGGTGGTGGGATGCACAAGGAAAAATAGTAAAGGGAACTGCCAACCTTCAACTCCTTGGTGCTGCCATAGGCGGCACCCTTACACATGTCAGCGGTGTTGTGCGTTTGCAGGCTTGCATGGCCCGTTCCGATGGGCCCCCGCGGATGGGGACCGGTGCTCTAGGGGTTTGCATGGACCAAGTCCGGTATACTCAAACTTGACCTCTTGCGGTGTGTGCCCATGAGGACCTTGCATCCATTCAGAAATTTGAAAGTGCGCATGTATTGGGCAAAGTACTTTACCGGAATGTACTTTCCTGGCTCCCTCATGGCTTAGTGTGCTGCTAAATTTCCGGCGCACATAGCAAGGCATGCACAAAGGCAAGCACGAAACAGAACAGGTAGGCCCCACGCACACATGCAGGTATGTCTAAGCCAAGTATCCAACGCTTCATATGCACCCCCCCACACACCCTCTTTACTACTTGCCTAATGTGCGCAATGCACGCACCGTACATGAGTTTGGTCACATGGCATGTGCAGTATTAAATGGGTAGGCGCCCCCGCTGGATTCCCTGAGTCCCAGGGACATACCTCATCAATATCCTGGGGACTTTCCGGCCAAGATGCCAAGGGGCGCTCGGAAGAAATTTTCCATGCTATGTTGCTTGCAATTTCCGAAATCCACCCTGCGATATGAGTCGGATTTGGCGAGCATACATGGGTGGCATTTTCAAAAATCCTAAGCAATATGAGTAGCATTTTCCATCCAATTTTTACCCTCTATGCTGTGCGTCTCAGCGACATGTGAGGGTATACAGTGCGGAGGCGCGTGCGGCGCCTCGTCCTGGGCTGACAACCCTAACAGTCAACACTCATAAGCCACACCACCCGTATGTCCTGCGCCTCAGCAGGAGTGGCCTTGGGGAAGGCGCTACCCACATCACCGAACACTCCTTAGCCTTATGCCTCATCTGTGTGAGGACGGCAGGTAGGCGACCAGGTACGGTAATGTGCTGTCTCAAACAATGAGTCTGAAGAGCCGGACGATGCACTCTGTCGATCAATCTCGATGGTACCGGACAGTCAAAAAAAAAGTTTCCCTCTGCGATTGGGACAAGGGTAGGAAAAACCGACAATCCAGCAGGGAGACCCTAAACTAGGGTGGTGGTTGCTCCCAAGGGGCCATGTTGTGTATTTTCACCCTGGGAGGCGCCAGATAATGCAAGATGGAGGGATGTTTACACAGGTTTTGTATCCAAGGGTTTGCTCTCCTTGGGGGGGATTTTGGGAGGGGGGGGAAAGCCAACCCATTTCATCTAAGCCCGCCAGTAGCTTGCAGTATGCACATGGCGCAGCTACTCCCCCACAGCCCTAGGACCTGTACAAAACGGCCAAACAATTCACTGAGCACTAGGCCGGAGCCTCACTACCACGGTGAAAATCTGTCGTGTGCCTCTGCCTCAGAAGCCATTTTGTGACGTGCCGCAGCTGCCGCCACATGGCGCACCCTCACCTGCACTTCAATGGGGCGGTGGCAGGGCCACCCGTGTTCCTGGAGCCCCCCGCGGCAGTGCAGGCACGGGTGAGATCCATAGCATGCACCCACAGCTTACACGGCTCAGCAGCAGACCTGCCGGAGGCTCTGGGCGTCACGGAGTACAGCTCCTCTCGCAGCACCTCCTACGACGACATGCCCTATCAACCCATGTCAACATCTCTTGGGTGGGCAGACATTGGTTCCGTGCTGCACCCTCCCGGCAAGGCCGCAGAACCAGAGGTCTCACGCCCCGTCGGCGGCAGTGGGTTCGAGCGTCCCGTGTTTTCCTGGGACATGGAAATGCAGCTTGTGGGGCCGTCCTCTCCCTTGACGGCAGCCATGCCCTGGGATCGCCCTCGCAGCCCCCCGGAGTCTAGCTTGGCCAACTGGATCGTGGAATCGTGTTCACAAGACCACACGCGCCCTCTGACCGGTGCTGGCCCACGTCTACCCGGCAGCTGCAGCGTGAGCACTATGGCCAGCGCTGGCCAGGGCCCGGACCACGTCATCGACCGCCAGGGACACCCTCGTGCCCCTGAGCCCGAGCGCGGGGACGCGAGCACTATGGCCAGCGCTGGCCAGGGCCCGGACCACGCCATCGACCGCCAGGGACACCCTCGTGCCCCTGAACCGGAGCCCGGGGACGCGGCCCCCGGTCCCCGCATGGCTCTGGAAGGGCGGGCCCCGGCCATGCTTGCCCACGCCGACCCCGACCCCGTCCCCGTGCCCGACAGTGCCATCCCGCCGCATCCGGCGCAGCTCGCAGAGCGCGGCGCATCGCAGATCTGCCTCAACCCGGCCGCCCCGAACCCGTTCGAGGAGCGCATGCAGCAGAAGCACGCCAAGTACCTGGGCCTGGACGACCCGGAGGTCCAGCCCCTGGGGCCGGTGCTGCGGTGGGGAGTCAGCCTCGCGCTGGCCGGCCTCAGCAGCGCGGTGATGTCGCTGCTCTTCCCGCTCGTGGGCAGCTTCCGCCCCGCGGGGTGCCCCGGGGCACCCGCGCTGGAGACTGTGTGCGGGAACGCCCTGCTGGCCTGCTCCTTCGCCTCGCTGTCGTTCCTGCTGATGATGTACGACCCGGAGCTGTGCACCGTCAAGTGGAGCCTCTACACCCTCCTCTACTGCCTCGTGAGCCTCTGCGGCCTCAAGACGCTGGTCGAGCAGGCGACAGGGGCCCGCACGGACCACGTGGTGCTCTACTACTTCGTGACGCCGGTGCTGCTGATGACCTTCGCGCTGCCGTGGCCGCAGGCGGCCGCCCGCGTCGCGGAGGATGATGGCCTCGACTGGCCGTACCCGTGGCGGTGGTCCCTCCAGCGCTTCGTGGCGCGGTTCCCGGTGAGCGAGGCGCTCTGCACCGTGTCCGCCATCTGCGCCACCGGCAGCATCATCACGGTGGTCTGGCTCGACGCGCTGTTCCTCAAGGAGGCGGCGGGGTGGCGCAGATGGTTGGGCCGGCCCCTCCTCCTGCTCGCCACCCGGTGGGCTGTGGTGGAGGTGTTCCAGTATGGCATCGCAAAGTCCGCATCGCCGCGGGTGAAGTTCTGGGGCACTCAGATGTACAGCCTCAAGGTGGCGGCCATTGTCGTGCGGCTGATCGAGGCCTGCGAGACTTGGAACCAGGTGGGTGTCATCCTGGGCCTGGACTTTGCGGTCTTCCTCAGGCGCACGGTGCAGTTCTTCTGCTGGGGCTTGCCGGGCTGGCGCGGCCGCATGGCCGGCCCGGCCGCCCCCGGCCCCGGTGGCGCGGACGCCCCCCCGGCCTGCAGCCCGCGCCAGTGGGTTCGCAGGGCGCTGCTCGGTGTGTCGCTTGCGCCCCGCGGGGCCAATGACGCGCACTACGCGGCGTACCACTACATGGTGCGCAACAGCGCCCTGTCAACCATGTACGGGACGGCGATCCTCGGGTACTTGTGGCTCTCCCTCCTGGGGCCCAGCCCCGCACGCGATGCCCTGGTCGCCACCATGTTCCCGCAGGGGCGGCGGTCGCTGCTGTTCCTCCTGGCGGGCCTGGCCGTGGACCTCGTGCAGGACGTGCTCGCACACGCGGCGGTGTGGTACGCCATGCGGCGGCAGCCCTCGCCCTGCTCCTTCAGCTTCATGTTCCCGGGCATGCTGGTCAACACGGGGCGGCTGTGGTTGGTGGTGCGGCTGGCCGGCCTGCTCAGCGCCTACCACGCCTTCACCATCCATACCAGTATGTGGATCGGGTGTGTCTGACGGTAGAGGCCCATGACATGCACTAGCACTGGTGCTGCCACCGCAGTCATTGCCCATGGAGGGTGCCTCGCGCGCGTGCGGGCGCGCGGTGCGACTGAGGCCCAGTTGCCGTAGAAGAGCGGTACGATGGACTGTTGCCCAGAAGCGGTCATAGGGGCCTTAGCATCACAAATGGGTGGCCAGTTGTTGTGTTTGGGTGGAATTAACAATGGTGGGGTCTAAGACTGGGCACCAGGGCACCTTGTGCATTCGAAAATATCGGTGTGACTATGCGCCCTTGCTTTCCACAGTACCCATGGCAATGAATGCTGACCTCTTGGTGCTGGGCAGTAATGTTACCTGAGAGGCACCACAGGGGAGCGTGTGCCTGCCACTGTTGTGGGCCTCTCATGCTTCCCGGCGTGTGTCGCCATCAGCGATGAGCGCTCAGGCCATACGCAGTTTTACCGTAAAAGCCCCCTTTGAGCGTCTCACCTTCCCCATTGTCCGCGCAGAGTCTCCCGCTTCCGAACACTGTGCGTCCCTAGCACCTGTACACACCTCTTTTCTTTTTTTGGCTGTGAGAGCCGTGGCCTTTTATCTGTCACAGAACAGCCTCGCTGGCAGGGGTTGTGGGCGGCTGCAACCATCAATTCCCTGGGGATGAGCTTCTTGCAGTGGAGTGGACCGTTGTTGCATGCTGAACCCTTAGGCCACCACATCCCTGCCTGAAAAGGTTGTGCAGTGCAGTTGTGCGGTTAGAGACGCGTCTACCTCAGCACGCGTGCAACTGAGGCACCCTCACGGCGCTACTGGCTAGCGTGCTGGCTCTAATCACCTGAGACCCACCTAGACAAAAAGAATTCTTGACAGTTCTTTGGCTTGGGGACAGGGCTGTCCTTAGTGCCAAAAAAACTGCGGGGCATCAATGCACCTTGACCTCAACGGTCCACTGGCTGGCTGGGAACTACTGGCGGTCACTTGGCTGAATGGGGCAGCGATGAGGAAGCCAGCGTGACTTTCTGGCTGGACTGGAACAACCAAGAGATGCTCAGATATATAATGGCACTAAACTCAGAGCCACCACGCCAAACGCCACCAAAATGGAAGGAGTGGAAAAGACTCCGGCTACCAGATGAGGATCTCACTTTCATACAGCAAGCCCTCTGGCGCACACTACCAATGGGGACACGATTGGCAGGGTGGCAGCCGCAGGGCACAGCCTGTCCTCTAGCCTGTGCCCTGGGCGGGCAGCAGGAAACAGTTGCACACTCACTACTGCACTGCCGATTCCTCGTATCACTCAATGACCGATTCAAAACATTTGCGGAGGGCCTGCTCGTGGCCCTGTTTCCGGGCCTTTTTCCGCCTGGGGTACAGCAGTGTCCGAGGGGGGTGGGACGTCGGCTGGCCCATGGGTGATCCATGAAACCTTCTGGGCTGTTCAGCTGTTGCAGCCCGTGAATCAACATCTGTGTTTCTGAGTGGGGCATTGTTGGGGTGGGGTGCTCAACCCAGAGCTGTAGCCCAGCAAGCCACAGGTGAATGAAATGCTTCCGTGTGTGTGGGGGGGGGGCTCTGTGGGTCAAACTTGTGTGAGCAGCGCATGCGCCAACTTGCCCTGACTGTAGACCACATCACTGACCCCAGCGGGGAGGACAGTGAAAGAGCTGGCTATCCATTAAGATTTGGACAACATTGCTTGGCTATATGGAAAAAGAGGGATGGTGCATTACCTATCTGGACGGGTCCTCTGAACGCCACCCTAGGCGGGGCAGGTGGGGGGTATGGCGTGTGCTTTGGGGATGAGCATGACGTGTCCTGGGATGTGGGGTTTGTGCCATGTTTTTGAGAACACCCTGTACCTAACCCGTGATTTGATGGAGGACAGTATTGTCCCATCAAATCTGTCCGTCCCGAAGGTGCCTCAGCCAGATCGGGCTGCCACTTCTGCCCGTGCCAAGAACAAGAAGGGCACCAAGCCCGGGGAGCATGTTCAGGTTTCCGCATGAAGCGGGACCCACACGCAAGCATGCCTACCCCGAACCCAGGACTGGCAGGGGAACCCTGGGCCAATATGAAATTGAGGACCACGAGTGCACACGCACTCATATGTCGAACCGTGTGCCAGCCATTAGAAACAAAACACCTCCCAGCCCCCCCCCTCTGATAAACCACACATGCTCCAAATGCACTTACCAAACGCAACGAGACACCCACTATTTTAATTCCCCATTGGAACCAGCTCTAAGTTGGGGATCTGAATGTGAAATGAAATGGAACTTGACAGCACAACCATGTTTACCCCTGGGACGAATGTAATGTTCATCCACTCCACAGGGGCTGTTTTGGCGCAGGTCGTTGGAGGTGGTAGTTAAGATGATGAAGTGCCGAGTCATGCTTTGTGATTTATATTTTGTGATTATTTGTGTTTTATATTTTGTTGTTTGCAAGCCGCCACACACACACACACACACCTTGTGCGTGCGATTTGCTGCATGTCAGCTTCAACATGATAGTCTGAGCAGTGCTTGAATTGAATGGAATGCAGGGGAAGTGGGGCTTTCATTCGCCGGGGGAGTGCTGGGCCCAATGATGCAATGAAGCCTGGAGTAGAGGCTCACTTGATCAGGGCCAGCAATCAGTCACTATGAAATCTGGGCAAAGCCATCGGATCAGAGCCAAAGAGATGGGAAGAAGAGTTGTGGGGTCAACAATGGGCACTCAATATTTTGCTGAATCCCAGGCAAGTGATCATCGTTTCCTTGTTTCAACACATGATCTCTTGTGTACATCTTCCCTGCGGAAGAATGGCTGTGCCCAACGGGAACTCTCTGGAGCACATCCAGAGAGACTGGCTCCTGGGAGTAGTACCCCCCATCCTGTTGCGCTTGACAGCACAACCATGTTTACCCCTGGGACGAATGTAATGTTCATCCACTCCACAGGGGAAGCTGTTTTGGCGCAGGTCGTTGGAGATGGTAGTTAAGATGATGAAGTGCCGAGTCATGCTTTGTGATTTATATTTTGTGATTATTTGTGTTTTATATTTTGTTGTTTGCAAGCCGCCACACACACACACACCTTGTGCGTGCGATTTGCTGCATGTCAGCTTCAACATGATAGTCTGAGCAGTGCTTGAATTGAATGGAATGCAGGGGAAGTGGGGCTTTCATTCGCCGGGGGAGTGCTGGGCCCAGCCTGGAGTAGAGGCTCACTTGATCAGGGCCAGCAATCAGTCACTATGAAATCTGGGCAAAGCCATCGGATCAGAGCCAAAGAGATGGGAAGAAGAGTTGTGGGGTCAACAATGGGCACTCAATATTTTGCTGAATCCCAGGCAAGTGATCATCGTTTCCTTGTTTCAACACATGATCTCTTGTGTACATCTTCCCTGCGGAAGAATGGCTGTGCCCAACGGGAACTCTCTGGAGCACATCCAGAGAGACTGGCTCCTGGGAGTAGTACCCCCCATCCTGTTGCGCTTGACAGCACAACCATGTTTACCCCTGGGACGAATGTAATGTTCATCCACTCCACAGGGGAAGCTGTTTTGGCGCAGGTCGTTGGAGATGGTAGTTAAGATGATGAAGTGCCGAGTCATGCTTTGTGATTTATATTTTGTGATTATTTGTGTTTTATATTTTGTTGTTTGCAAGCCGCCACACACACACACACCTTGTGCGTGCGATTTGCTGCATGTCAGCTTCAACATCTGAGCAGTGCTTGAATTGAATGGAATGCAGGGGAAGTGGGGCTTTCATTCGCCGGGGGAGTGCTGGGCCCAATGATGCAATGAAGCCTGGAGTAGAGGCTCACTTGATCAGGGCCAGCAATCAGTCACTATGAAATCTGGGCAAAGCCATCGGATCAGAGCCAAAGAGATGGGAAGAAGAGTTGTGGGGTCAACAATGGGCACTCAAGGTCAAGCCCTGGGGTAAGCTGGTAGAAGCTGGTACCCCAGGGTACCGTGCCAATATTTTATCATTTGCAAAAATAATCAATTCCCGGTGCAAGCTGTTGTTTTACCGGCGAAAAAATGCATTATTCAGTCTCAGCTGCGCAGCTGCATGCCAAGCACCTGGGAACACGTGTTGGCGGCTTCGCCGCCATGTTGGAACGATGCCCGCGGCTCTGCTGCATTTGCGTACATTGATGGCTGCGGCTCCGCCGCTCTGACAGAACAAGAGAACTGATGTGCTGCCGGTGTGATGCCGGAGGGTGACGACCATTGTCGGATTGTTGCGAAGCACAGGGACCCTGTCTCACTATTGTTTTGCTGACTTTCAGCGTGCTTGCGCCAGGGTGGGGGGCGTACACGGTTTCAGTAGACTCTGCCATCCGCCAGTAGCCAAGGAAGACACCGCCCAGTAGAACCTGCCTGGCGCTGACATGTCACCTCCATCACGCGCATGCACGCACACAGTGCTGATCTCAGTTCTGAATGTGGCTTTTTACCCCATCGCCGCACCTGGCCTCCCCAGCCCACAGTACACAGCAGCCGGATGGCGTTGTGTAATGGATATTTCATTGCACACCAACTCTGCATCGCTCAGCATGCCCTGCCCTGCTGAGGTGACACCGTGAATGGTTCACAGTGAACCCAAAACACACATTCTTGCCTGCACCACCCTCTACCTGTCCGCACACCCTTCCCCTGCTCATGCAGCCCTTCCTCCATACCACTGACCCATGCTGATTTCCTCCCGAGCATGGTCATCGGTTCGGACCCCAGTTCAGTCTAGGGGAGGTGCGGGACGGAGTACGGCGTTGGGCTGGCTCATCCGGGCCTTGGGCCTCCGGACAACTGGGGTTCAAACCGCCTGGACAATGTGTGGCCACATTCGGCAGCTTGCACCCCGGTGCACTCGAGCGGGGGCAACGTCTCCTGTAGCACTGGCACGGCGGCAAAGCTGCAGAATCTCCGGTGCTGAAGGTCGGAGGTTTGAGCCCGGCTGCCACCAGAGGCTGGCAACAACGGTGGGGTCCCTCTCCGCCCGTCCAACAACAGGGAAGACTGCCAGCACCTCGTGGTGCTTGCTCCGAGGGAGGGCCACTGGCATCAACCTTGGAACCAGGAAGGCACAAGCGTGCTATACCTGAGCCCAAAAGGCTAATGTAACTAATGTATCTACCCCCCCCCCCCCCACACACGTTGTGTAAGCCACGCCCTTGTCGAAGCTACAGTAGGAAGTACAGTAGTGCATGCCTGGGAATGCACTGAATGAGAGGGCGTAGGTCTGTTGGTGGGGACCTATCACTGAACTTTCCACTGTTTATGGCCAAGCTACAGTAGGCATAGGGACCGTGTACGTAATTTGATTACGTACGAAATGTAGTGCAGCCACATAAGAGGGTGCCGCCCGCACGGTACGCGCTGTGCACATGGTGCACCAGGGCACATGCGTTTGGCCGCATCCATGAACCCTTATGCGCATGTGCGCTGCACGTCACCCCCTCACTCCGTTCCAAGTCCTGGGGCTATGTTGTCCAGCATGGCACAAAACCCGGGATACTTGAATGACGCAGTGTGCGCGGTGCGCGCGGTGCGCAGGCGGCACCCTCTAAGACACGGGTTTGTCATCACATTTGCCAATTACACGGAGTCATGGACACATTTGGTGTGATTGTCTGCCCACTTGAACCCACATGGCTCTGATTTTTTGGGATGTTTGTGCTTTATATTCCCCTCGCTCAGCTCAGCGGCAGTTGTATGTGTTGTGCGCAAGCCACGCCCTTGTCCAAGCTACAGTCGGCATAGGGACCGTAGTGATTGTGTACATTGGCGTCGCTTATACAAGGGAGGGGGGGGGGGGTAATATGGTTCCCCCCGTCTCCTCCCCCCTCTGACCGGTGGGTGATGCAACAGCAGGCAAGAGTGGCGCGGTAGCGCCAGAAGCACCGAAGGAACCAGCGCATGCCGGCTTGAAGGATGGGAAATACTGCGAGGCCGCGCGAGCAATGCCCAGGGCAAGGTGGAGCCAAGCGGAGTATGGGGGACTACGCGATAGATTTCTACGCAGGCCCAGTAGTGCCACGGGGGACCAGACGGGGCCCGCAATACCAAGTGGGGGACCAGGAGGACCGCAGGGCCTCCGGCCTTGTCGCCCCACCCAAGATGCGCGCAAACGCCAGGCGCCCCGATGTGCAGCCCTGACTGCCACGTTTGTGGCTTTGCCCCACACAGCAACACAGACAATGCGCCTCATGGGCTGCAGTGGGGGGTGAGGCACTGCTGTGCTGTGCCAGGGGACACGCCGGACACCGCCACTCCCCCACAGCATCGCACGGGCTGCGCGCCCGTGCACGCGCGACCAGGGCCCGCACCCCAGTGGGGGGGGGGAGGGGTACCCCAGACCAACAGAGCGGCCACAGCCGCTCGGGCCTGCTCAGGAGTGGGCGTTCAAGAGGCGGAGAGCGGAGCATCCCCCCCCCCCCTGGCCCTGAAGATGATGCCTTTACCACGGACGTGAGCTCCACCAGGAAACGCCGCGTCAACAAATGATCCTCCCCCACTCTCTTCCTCTCCATCCGCACCCGGATCAGCAGGTCTAGCCGAAGGAGTGCCAGCCGCAGAGCAAAGGCCTGCAATGATAGATACAGGTGACCACAGTCGTTGTATTTAATCCAGAGGTTTTGGCTGACAAAACACGGCCAAGCTACGAACACTGAGCCAATGTTTGTCCATAGCATTGATTGGAACTGCCGAACATTGCTGCATATGCATACGCATGTGTGGAGCGCTCTTTGACCTGCGTGCGGCCCTGGGGCAAGAGGGCACGCCTGCGACTGCAGGATGAAGCACGGCACAGGCGTGCAGGAGCGGAGGTCACCTGAGTCTTCATCCCCCAGAGGTCCTGACCCAGGCAAGGCCCCCAATTGTGATCCAGACAGGCGCCAGACAGGCATGCCAACAGGCATGCTGACAAGCCATCAGGAATGGACGCTGGCCTGCTTTTGATGGCACCACAGGTGACCACAGGGGCCCTTGATCCTTGCGGGTCTCCCTCTCTAATATCGTTCTTCCGTCTCCTGCTTCTTCACACACTACCTTGTACACCGATCTTGCCCGACCCAAGGCCAAGAAACACCAAACCTTTAGCCTCGATGATTGCCAATCCATACCCTTGAGCGCGAATGTACACAAGCGTGGTACCTTCTCCCTGAGAACTATGCCCTGTGTTCCCTGATATTGTGGCTTACCAGAGGAGACGGCACAGTGTCGTGCCTGCTTTGCCCTGCAGATGCATGCTCTGGGAATGCCATGCATGCACTGTGCACGCACTGTAAATTTTTGGATATGGACTACCTGAGATCATCCACAGTGACTACGATGCTCGGCTTACCATCCCAACTGGTCTGAAAGCTATGGGGACGCAAGTCCACTTTGGTACTGTGTACTCTACAACACGGATTGAGATGTTCATAGGTGCGTCAAAGTACCAGGTTGGCAATGGTTCGGCGTGTTTCCTGTTGGTTTTGTTGCTTTGCCGTGCTATACAGAGGTGGTATGTGGGAATTTCACTGCAATGTGCAGGCACTGTGCATACAGTGCAACAACATGGCCTCTGTCATGGTGCGTCAAAATAGCAAGTCTCGCTTCCCAACATGCATAGGTCACAAAAACAGATACACGAGGAGTGCACGTCAAAACGCAGACGCCTCAACAACCTAGCCCACCAGTGGGAGCACTACCTCTCACTCTATGACAAACTGCCTGTACAGCACGCCCACCGTGCGTTGGAGACTTACCGACATGCCCAAGACACGGAAACCGCACTACAACACGTACGGGAGTTACGCGCAATGTACACCAAAACACTGACGGCCAAGCAGGATTACCATCTGCTGGCGACGAACTTACTTAAGGAACACATAGAGACGCAACACCACACAAACGCATACACAGCACTGTGTCTGGAGCGCCGACAATGGTACAAACAAGCAAAACACTACACCATGCAACAATATGCTAATGCAAAAACCTCGCTCCTCTCGCACGAGAGGTTCACGCGTCTGTGCACAGACACAACACTGCTCCTCACTGACCACAGTCGACAAGCCCAATACGCCTTCAACAGGGACGTCTCACCCAATTGGCGCAACACACAGCAAACGCATATCGACTAAAGGCAGCCCTCTAGTGGGACGCATCCAGACGGGTGCAACAGTCCATATGCGTCGCACGGAAACGGACACGGGAGCGGTGGGACCCCACATTGTGGGAAGTTCCGCCGCAGTCAACCCCTAAACGACAAAAAGGCCATTGGGATCCAAACGAGTGGGAAATCCCCCTAACATGACGACACCACACCAACGGGAAACCACGGGAGCCCAGTCACGAGCTAAAACCCGTATGTTGACCCCGGCACTGCCAAAATCTGTACTTAATCGCCTAACTTTGCCCTCGCGGCACCTGGCAAATTCAAACCTCTTTAATAGCAGGTCTCGCTTCATGATAGCGGAAGAGACTGGCACCGGAGTTACAAAATGCATTTCGAAGGCACTGGGCTCAAAAGCATCACAGACACATCGCCCATTACAGCATGTGAAGGTGAAATGGAACCCTATTTTTGCAGACGGCAGATGTCTTCGTGTCTAGTGTAAGTCGTTTGTTTTTTTTTTGGCGTAAGTTGCTTGTTTATTTTTTTTTTAGGCCTAAGTGGAGTGTGGAAAAAAAAACCTCGAAAATGTATGGTACGCGACTTACACTTTTTTTGTGACGCGACCTACACCTAGAAAAAAGAAGTTAGGCAACTTACGCTTTTTTTTTAAAAAAAAAAGGCGAGCTATGCTTTTTTCATTATGCGATGTACACTTTTTTTTATACGCGACCTACAACAAAAAAAAGATAAATTTGCCGAAAGGATTCATCAAGGAAGCACTACGCATCATCAACGCAGATCGCTCCGTCCAAGTCCCCAGCACCATCCCGGAGAATGGGTGGGAAGAGGAGGTGACTTGCTGGAAGCTTGGAGAATCTCCTCCTGCCCCAACCTCCCACTCTGAGTCCCCACCCCCATCTACTTCCTACCTCCTTTTTGATGAAGAGGATCCTCTTTCGGAACCCAAGGGCAACATTGCTGCGTCCTCCTCGGAGCCAACGGTTGGAGAATTCCCTGCCTTCCCGGCCTCCAACTCCGAGGACGTGCCCCAAGATGGGAAGTCAATGAAGGGCAATGCTAAGGACAGACCCCGCAGTCCACTTCCTCTTCTAACCCTCCCCCACAAGTGATGATGCCCGTTCATATGTGTTCATCCCTGGGAAGCATTTCGAGGTGCCCGAGGCATACCCAAAGGGCGCAGAGGGTCGGTCGGTGAACGACAAACGATTTATTCGAGAGTCGCTTGCGAGAGTTGCTTGCGAAGGACATCCGTAACGCTTGTGCGTGGAACACAAATCTGCGTGCAAAGCCGAAGGCATCGGACACAAAGTCTGATTTGATCTACAAGCGTGTGTTTGCCGACTTCTTGTAGTGGGCCCTACACCATTATGGTTGCATGCGAAGAATGTAGTTGGCCCGAGGTGAGCAGACTCAGGTGGTATCGTATATGTCTGTCTGTCTGCTTGCCTGCTTGCTCGGCTGACTGTGTCACCAGATTGTGTATACCGACCGAATCGGCCATCAGACATCAGACATCAGATTTTTATGGACCGCCATTACCCAAACCATAAACCCACCTCCCCCACCCCCCCTTGTGATGTACTACACCCCCCCCCCACGCTTGGTGTTGTGTGTTTGTAGGAAGTATGGAAACTGTACCCACGCACTACACTCTTCTAGGTGTAGATTTTCGTTCTGTGGCCTCAACCCTAGCGTTGTAGGGCCATTAGACACCATTGCACCGTAAACCAACAGATTTGGCGCATGTATAGGCTTATGCGTTCACACACACACACACATACACAGGCCTGGCACCAGCATCTGGTGCACAGCTCACAGCTAAGGGTGGAGCCACAAGCTCCAACTTTGGAGCAGATTTTTTCCCCATCATCGGCGACGGTCGTTTGCCACAGCGCCCATACACAGGAACACGCAGGCACGCACCGCCAGCAGCACAGGCAAACGTAGCCAGGGCGCCAGCAAATGCCACCGTATGTGACACACACTCTCAACCAGCGTGCATCACGTGCAGGAGGATGCGCAAAACAGCCCAAGAATGCTGCTCTTTGGGGCATCACGAAGCGGGGCACGTCCCTCGCCGCCCGCAACTACAGCTCTGTGAGGCCCACAGACTGCCGCCGTGCCCCATTTGCGCACGCACACAGCGGGGGGTAAGGCACTGTTGTGCGAGGGGGCACCACAAAGTATGCACCCCAGTCCAGCCATCCAGGAAGCGTTGCTCCTCTCAACAGCCGAAGCGCCCATATAAGCGCCCACGAGTTGGGCCTTCACAGACACGTCAAGCCTCTTTGAGGTCTCCACACCAACCCCCAACGCCTCCCGCCCCCAAGCGGCGGAGGCCCAAAACGCCATCCCCGCCCTCCCCACCAACCCCTGTTCCACAGGGGCTGGCAGAGACGCCGGATACGGAAGCAATCTGCCGCCAGCTTTTTCTGGGGGCACACGGAAGGGCCAGTCCCGAGGTTACCTAACCGTACACACACAGAGGTTCTGATTCCGCAGAAGGGATGGATCAGAGGCGCAAAGAGGCGACAGCAAACTGAGCCGAATACACCTGCCATCTCATGGCTGCATATGGATCTACCTCGTAAATAGTACAGATCACACACACACATACACACATACACACAGACACACACACACACACACACACACACAATGTTGCTGTCGGGGACATCAGGGGCACCCACGAGTGCCCACGGAGTGCCCAGTGGTCACGAGCCACACCCCAGCACGCGTACTAGGGTGCCGAAGAATCAGTCAACGGACCCCGATGGGCAAGGGGGGGGCAAAAAGGCACACCCCCGCCCCCAAACGGCGTGTGCTGCGCACGCCGACGAGCAGGGGCCCACCCCGGGGGGTGCAAGGGGCCCCAAGCAAGACAGGCCGAGGCCAATGGGGGGACGAACGACATCGGGGACCCGAACCCCCCCTCCCCGAGAGTGAGCGCCCGTGCAAACGGGCACGCCTGAGAGGGCGACCCGTGGAGCGGCATGGGCGTGCATGCACTTGTCACTCTTGAGGACCTATGGGAATGGCACACACGTGATCCAGCATGTCTTAACCCCCTTAAATCTTACATATTAAAGGCTTGCCATATGGCGTGGCGGTTTTGCCTACCGCATCAGAGAGCCCTCTGGTATACACATGTGAACTCTGGGTCTTTGCCATGTGCCCCGCTTTGCGGGGATCCACTGTATCATATGCTGGAGACGCCCACTTTCCCAAGCACAGTCTTGAGTACTCTTTGAACTTCTGGAGTCCGTCAAAAAAAAAAAAAGGAGCGGCATGGGCGTGCGAGCACAGAAGCATCGTAAGACCTCAAGGCCAGAGGCTCTGGCCTAGGTGAGGGTGGTGTACACGGGGGGCGCCAGTGCAGACACCACAAGTGTCGTTCTCTGAAGCACAGGGGCCCTGCCTTCTCTGACCCACCTGTCGACCCATACAGGCCCTCGTCTATGATATGGTGCCCCCCCCCCCCCCCCACACACACACACGGTCTACGCTGCAGTGCAGCAAGCAAAACACTGAACAATGTGGTTATGACCATGCGCCTGTGACACGGGGGCGTATGCGAGCCCAGTTTCCGTTGCCTCATGGCCCCCCACACACACACTTTGACATAGGCATAGGCACTGTGGGCGTGCCCTTGCTTGAAGCCTTGGTTGGGGGGCGGTGCCTTTCCTTTCTTTACACGTTTTTCACCCGGGGGGCGGGGGGACTTGAGAGAACTGCCTAGGGGGGGGGGGGTCAGTCATGGGTGTGGGAGGTTATTCTTTTCTTTATCTCCATAGGTGTTGCTTTTCATGCAATAAAAATGACAACAATCAAAAAGATCAGTTCACAACTTGCAGGTGTGTCATGTTATGTTGTGCAGTGTTGTGGTGTGTCTCCATAGGTCCCTGTAGGTCCCCCTTCAATTTTATAGCCCCCTCCTATCAATTTCAGAAGCCCCCCGGATCAATTGCATAGCCTCCTCCCATCAAATTCATAGCCCCCCCATCGATTTCATAGGCCCCCCTATCAATTTCATAGCCCCCCCCCAATCAATTCCTTAGCCCCCCCCCCCATCCATTTCATAGCCCCCTCCCCTGTATCAATTTCATAGGCACCCACATCAATTTCATAGCCCCCCCCCCCATCGATTTCATAGCCCCCCTCTATCAATTTCATAGCCCCCCCCTTTCAATTTTATAGGTCCCCCCCCATCAATTTCATAGGCTTGTGTTTGTTGATACACGTATGCATTAAAGGGTAGGCCGCGTGTTGTGCACACTGTACAACCTTGCTTCCCTCTTGGGGCTCCTCCCTACGTTCTATGAGAGAACGGAGGGAGTCCCTAATTAGTCTTGCTTGCTTGCAGCTTGGTACCGGCAACCTATTGAGAGGCGTCCTCCGAGAAGAGTATAATACCTGGAGGGGCGTTTGGCTGGCCAGTAACCAGTACCAAGCCGGCAACTGCATCTCCGGTTTCACACAGGTGGGTATACAGGGAAGGGTGACGTGCTACAAGCACGGTTGCAGAAGGTGGCGCAAGAGGAGGGTCCGGGGTGGTTGCAGTTCAAGGAGCAAACTGTGGCAGGTGCATGGCATGGTGTGCAGTTGGTCCAGTTTGATTCAGGTGGGCAGAAGTGTGCAACAACCCCCCCTTTTCCAGGCGTTCAGGCACGTGCAGTAACTGATGTGTTGCTTGCAGGCATCAAGGAGGGGCAGGCAACCATTGACCCCAGGGGGGTGTTGGAGTGCGCAGTATTGTTGGACCATGGCCGTTTCCTTGTCCTCCCGGTCAGTGAGCGTGCTGCATATGGGGTACAGTAGTTGCGTCAATTCATGGCTTCACACCAAGAAGAATTGCGCGCAGCACATGTGAACTGTGACCGTTCCTTGGTAGAGTGGGAAGGCCTTAAGGAGGACATGGTGCAGCACTTTGCAAATATGCAAATGTCCAAGATGTGGGAGGCCTTGGCACCTGAAAGGGCACATGCACAGTGGGTGAATGTGTGGCGTGTTCTCGCATTATTGCGAACATATTGCCCTGCTGAAGCTGCTGTAGAGCGTGCCATCTCTTTGCGTGGGAGGTTCTGCAGTAGTATGCAAGACATTGTGGAGACACATGTCCTTAGCATGTGCATGGCATTGCATTCCAACTTGCCCCCTTTACAACAATGGGCAAAGGGACAAGGCGTTGCAGTGGCACGCCACCCGGCTGCCCGTGCACGCTTCGATCTTCGCCCAAGACAGAGGGTTTCAAGGAAGGTAAATGAAAGAGAATCTGTGGAAGCTGCAATGCTTCAATGTCTGCAAGGTAATGAAGCAGTGGCTGATGATGGTGACATCCTACCCTTCTTTGGAGGGCCGGGTACACCACTGACCTCAACGGCGCCCTCAGGAAAGGGTACAGAACGGCACCGGGATGATGTGGTCAGCACTGTTGCACCAGATGGGACCCATGACTCGCATGCTGGCAACCATGACTTCATCACCTTTTGTAGAGGTACGCAGTGCGCCACATGCAAGCAGGTGGTTCGCATCTGGTGCAATACATGTCTGGTGTGCCATGCATGCTTTTGCGCAGGTCCGCGTCCTTGTACGGAGGTGGTGGTGAATGTTGCAGATGATGTCTGTGTCGAGGGGGAGAACAATAGTGCAGACGAATTGGCCACACCACGTAAGCCAGATAAGGGGCGTCGTGTGGCCAAGATGCAAGCAAAGTTGGTACTGGCAGCGCAGAATGGCACGCTGCGTGATTGGACAAGGGGGGCGCTGTTGCACTGTCTCGATGTGCTCGGTGTGAAGGTGGCATGTAGCAGCAATCGGCGGCAAATGAGGGACCTTGCTATGCAGCATGCGTTGCCATTGTTGGCACAGTGGGTTGCCTTTGTGCCAGACACGGACCGTGTTACGCGTTCTGCAGCACCACCAAGCAGCTCCCAACCCAGTTGCTCGCAACCGGTAGATGACATGGATGGACTCATCGATGAATGAAAGGATGGTGCCCACGTATTTGCGTGTGCCCTTTTGTTGTTTTGTGCTGTGCTGTCTTGTAGGAATTCTCCCATTTTCCGTGTTGACACATTTCCCCCACTTTCCCCTTTTGATTTTCAATGCTACATATGTCTCTTTTGTGTGGTGGTCATTCAATTTTCCACTTTTCCTGCTCCCACATTTTCCCCAATTTCCCCTTTTGGTTTTCAATGTCTTTTTTTTTTTGGCCACTTTTCCTGCTCACACATTTTCTCCGTTTTCCCATTTTGGTGTTCAAAGTCTTTTTTATTTTTGTACTGCCATGTTTCTGATTGTCCAAGGTGGTTCCCCAATGATTTTTCAATTGTGTCCTCCCTTTTTGTTTTTTCACTTGGGGGGGCGGGGGGCGCATTTGATTTAGGCATAGTTTCTCCCAAATTCCTCTAGGCATTAGACCCCCAGACCCACCTCCAATAGGCAAGAACATCAGACATCTTCTTGGATAGACTGCACACACAACATCCCATATCAGACATCAGACATCAGACTTTATACACAGTCCTGATGGATACCGGAGCAATGGGCGAGTGGTAAAACACTTGCCTGCCACCCCTAACGCCGTCGGTTCGAATCCCGACCAGCCATTATTCTTTTTTCAGTGATTGTGGTTTTGCATGAGATACACAAGCACGTACACAAATCATTGTGTTGCTGCATTCCAAAGTGTTAGACATCCAATGTCACGCCTTCAGGTATGCTACGCGAACGACCACCAAAGGGGGAGGGGTGTATGGGTCCGCGCCTGCGCTTTATCTACAACCTCTGTTCGAGGAGATTACACGTGTGTCATGTCTCCCCTTAATTCTATGGGCTTCAGCTGTGCACCTCAAAGAGATGCTGACAATCAGCCAATCATTAGTTAGTGAGGCGAGCACTTAGTGACACACAGGATTGTGTATAAAGTCTGATGTCTCATATGGCATGTTGTTTTTTGTATATAGTTTTAGTTTAGTTAGTTTGTATATAGTTTTTTGTATACAACAAGATGTGTGTATGTCTGATATAGGTCTGATGCTTGGAGGAAGGGGGGGGGGGTTGGTGTCAAGATGGGGGTGCAAAAAGTTGATGCCCCCCACCCCATAGGTCCCCATAGGCCCCGATAGGTCCCCATAGGTGCCAATGGGTCTCCAAAGGTCCCCATAGGCCCCCATAGGTCGCGATAGGTCCCCATGGGCCCCCAAGGGTGCCCATAGGCCCCCAAAGGTCCCCATAGGTGCCAATGGGTCCCCAAAGGTCCCCATAGATGCCAATGAGTCCCCATAGGCCCCCATAGATCCCCACGGGCCCCCATAGGCGCCCATAGGTTCCCATAGGTGCCCATAGGTGCCAATAGGTCCCCATAGGCCCCCACGGGTCCCCATAGGTCCCCGTAGGCCTCCATAGGTCCCCATAGGCCCCCATAGGCCCCCATAGGTCCCGATAGGCCCCGATAGCGCCCCATAGGCCCCCATAGCTAGCCCTGGCGCCGATAGCCTGGTGGATGGGGCCAACTTTGCGTCACAGTAGCTGGAGTTTGTTGGCCATATGGATAGCCGAGATGGTGCCACGCAGTGCCGCTGGAGGTTTGCACGCCGCTGGTAGGTGCACCAGGTGCCATGCAAGGGCATCCGCCCTGGAGCACTCGGCATAGAGGAGCCCCGCCGGCCCCACCATCCGCAACTTAGCCCATGCGAAGACTTTCTTTCGGCCATCGCGACACGGTGAGGGCTCCGGGTTCCGGGCTACTCGCCACTTTTTGCAACTCGCCTAGGGACAGATTGGGAATGGACGGCCCACGAAGCTAGAACAGACGGGCCTCAAGCGCCGCGATCTTTGCATGTACCCGATTGGTATGTGCTTGTGGGGGCTCGTGGGCTGGCAAGGCTTGCAACGTGGCATCCATATTCAGGGCCCGCGCGTGTCGCTTCCATTCGTCAGTAACCACGCCGAACGGTGCGTGGATTTCATAGAGAGCCATCGCGAGGAGGGCCTCATGGGCATCCTATGAGGGCGCAGCCCATTGGCCGAATGACAAGGTTTTTCCGGCTACTCAAGCCCCTCAAGCCGGGATCGACGCCGCACAGGGTTCTCAAGTGCATTCATTGTTCTTGTTGCGAGTGACAGTGCAGCTGGCTCAGGGGACGACTCATCGGAGGATGCATATAAGAGGTTCCTTTCTCAGTTCCTTGGTGACAGAGAACCCGGATCACGGAAGCGTCGCAAGGGCTAACCTTGTTGTCCTCGTCGCATAGTTGGTAGTGCACGGAACGTCCGCCCCCCAGCGGGGGGTTTGAACCCCGCTGTGGGTGGGGTGCGTCGTTGGTCCTGAGTCCCTCGTTTGTCCCAGTTGTTCTTGCACTTAGTGGTGGGGGGAGCATACCTGAAACGCACTTGACCCTCGCGTCACAGTGCTCTCGGGGTTCTTGTCGCGGCCGCATGCTGGCGATGCTACCCAGGGATGGGGTAAACACCGATGTCATTGGGGCCGGTCAGGAATCTCTTCTGTTCCCGCTGGTGGTTCTGGTGACGGGTGTTTGTAGACATCGTCCACGTAGCTTACTTGTAACGCACTTGACCCTTGCGGCAGAAGGTGCCTGTTCGAGTCCCGGGGTGAAGGCGTCCGTGCCGCCGGGGTTTTATCTGTCTGCTTTGCACGGACTGTGTAGTAATCTTTTTTGGTTATGGTTCTCTCTGGGGGAGGGTCTCCCAGCTTCCCCAACCTACCACCGCCGCGCTTCGCCTGGGCGCGATCCACAAGAGATCAAGTGTGTCCAACCTGCTGTATCTTTCACGTGGTTCCACTCTCAGGGGGAGGGGTACCCAGAATTTCCCAACCTTCCCACGCTGCGCTTCCCTTGGGTGCGATCCATAAGATATCAAGTGTGCCCGGTCTGGTGTATGTTATGCTCCATTGTAGACGGTGACACCAGAACAGAAATCGCTTTTAGTTGTGACTCAGAGTGGACCGGGCGTTCAAAAATGCTCACTGTGCACTGTCATATGTCACATACAAATCAAAGTCATCGTTGTGTTAGTGAAACCCAAACATCCACCATTCCCGTAGGTACCTTTAGACCTAGTTTAAAAACATTTTTTGGCCAAAAATTGTTAAATACCATCGGTGGTATACAAACTGGTGATTTTACCTTAATTTCTGCCCTGCAGTCCGGAAGCACGTCAGGGGGGGCGGGGTCAGATGATGTGGCACAGAGATGCATATCCCAAAGCTGAATTGAACGACAAATGGAGTGGGAAAACAGAGCCAATGCTGTGGGCGCGCATGTTTTGCAGATACTCCCAGGGACTGCTCTAGGTACCATCAAATTGCCAATGGTCCCCTTGCAACCAGCGTTGGGTACCCTTCAACCACCATCTGATACCCGTCAACACTTGAGCTGGGTTTGGTGGAGCCAGCCGGTTTTCCTTTTTGTTGTTACCAATCCCTTCCCCCCTCCCCGACCTGTGGCTAAAACCAGGTAAGCCAGGGTGTGCACAAAATGCACCCCTTGGGCGCCATCAGCCAGCAGGCACCGTGGGTGCAACATTTGCACTGGTGCATTGGCTCAAAGGGATGCTGTGCGCTTGATCTACGCCCCCTAGAGCATTGGCCAGGGGGTATTTGGTGAAGTTTGGGTTTTGCATAGAGCCCTCTGGCGGATGCCAATGTGTACATGTATCTGAGTTTAAACTATTCTTGGACCTGCGTGCCACAGTTTAGTATGGGGTGCTTTGGAGGTTGCCCCGGTGAAATCACCCCAATCACGGTTGCGGTGTGTGCACCATGTGCGCACTCGCCGTACGATCGTCTCGTTTGGTAAGTGCCTTGATGTGCTGATTTGGGATCGTGTGGCGCCCCCATGCTACCGTGTTGCACGTCGTCCATGTTGGGACAACAAAGAGAAAAGGGGCCGTTTTGCTCGGGGCTCGTCGTGTGCAGACTGTTCATCAATGTGCGAAGATGAAGTTGTTTGAGCTGCCTGAGGAGGTGCTCTGTTGTATCTTTGATTTCTCACGGGGCACAGCATGCAGTCGCGTGTGCCTCCGGATGTGGACTGTACTGCACCAGCGACATGTGCAGTATCGTTTCCGACATGCAGCTGATTTTCACAAAGTGATGCACGATGTGCTGTGCCTGCAGGCAGTGTGCACCATGAGCTTGACTCTCAGCCGCCTGAAGGTGGGTGCTGTGGGGGCCCTTCTGCTTGCTGGGTTGAAACAGGCGGCGGCACTGAACACCCTAACGCTGCTTCTTTCCTCCAATGGCATGGGCGATGGTGGTGCGCAAGCACTTGCTGCGCTGAAGGATGCGCCTGCACTGCACACCCTGACTCTCGATATGGCCCACAACGATGTGGGAGCCGATGGTGCAGAGGGGCTTGCGTGGCTGAGGCAGGCACCGGCACTGCAGACTCTGAAGCTGGATCTGTTCAACAATCACGTGGGAGGAAGTGGCGCCCAAGCGCTGGCTGGCCTGAAGGGTGCGACCGCGTTGCGGGATTTGACGCTGGACCTGTCGTGCAACAGCGTGGGGGCCGATGGGGCCCAAGCGCTCGCTGAGTTGAGGGGCGCCGCCGCACTGCACACTCTGAATCTGGGTCTGTCGCGCAATAGCCTGGGGTACCCTGGTGCTCAGGGGCTCGCCAGGCTGAAGGACGCTGCGGGATTGCACACCCTGACTCTGCACTTGGCCTACAGCAACGTGGGGGACGCCGGGGCCCAGGCGCTTGCAGAGCTGAGGCACGCGGCCGCGCTGCACACCCTCACGCTGGATCTGTCCTGCAGCGGCGTGGGGGACAGCGGTGCCCAAGCCTTGGGGGGGCTGCAGGAGGTCGCCACGCTGCGCACGCTGACCCTTGTTCTTAGCTCCAACGCTGTGGGGGATGCCGGTGTCCGCGGCCTTGCCGGGCTGAGGGCGGCGGCTGCCCTGAGCGTCCTCGACCTCAATCTTGAGCGCAACCGCATTGGGCCGAGTGGTGCGAAAGCACTGGGCGAGTTGGCGAGTGCGCCCGCACTGCGCAGCCTGGCTTTGGACCTTCAATGCAACCGCATCGGGCACGTGGGTGCCCAAGCACTGGCTGGGCTGAAGGATGCGGCCGCACTAGAAATCCTCTACATCAATCTGTCGTGCACCCACATCGGAGACTGTGGGGCCCAAGCGGTTGCCGAATTAAAGCATGCAACCGCACTGCACACGCTGAGTCTAGGTCTCTCCTTCAATGACGTGGGAGATGGCGCTGCGCACGCACTCGCGCGACTGCGGGAAGCGGTGGCATTGCGCACACTGCGTTTGGATCTGTCCGAGAACGATGTGGGGGACTGTGGTGTGCAGGCACTTGCCGGGCTGAGGGATGCCGCACCATTGCGGAGTCTGACACTGAAACTGTCGCACAACCGATTTGGAGATGATGGGGCCCGAGCGCTGGTTGGGTTGAAGGAAGCGCTGCCCACTCTGAGTGTGGACCTTCTCCCGGCCGTGTGAGGCCCGTGATCCAGACATGCCACTGGTTTCGGGAAGGGAAGTGACTTTTGTTAGGAATCATCAACATCGTAGCAATGGCTGCTCCTGTTGCACCCGAAACTCCGCAAGCTTCGTTTCAAGATACCTTTTTACGGGTGGCAATGATTTTGGGATGACGCGTTACACACTCAGGGATGGGGCGTCAGAGCTTTGGAATCAAGCATCACACCATTAGGGCGTTAGTAGTATGGGGGTATATCCCGTCCAAAGCACGCACGGAGGACACTGGCACTGGCACTGGCAAATTACTCAACCCCCCTGTTTGTGTATACTCAAAATGTTCGCATTGGGGAATTTGGGAGTACTCTTCGGGGCCTCCGAGAAGGCAAGGGTGAGGTAGGACTCCGACGCCATGCTGATCAGCTCCATTGGTGGGATGTGGTCTATGGACCTTTGGAACCCAAAGAACGTGGCTCACCGTGGCTGTTGATATGTTGGGGAGTATTGTATGGATTTGTCCTTTGGCACTTGGCACCTCCGCCGATGTATTGATATGGGATGGTTATGGACCTTCCCGCACGCGAGGATTTTTGATTTTGAGGTGGGCGGCCATGATGGAGCCTACAAGTGCCGTGTGCATGTCATTGTGCCGTTCATTGGCCGGAAGAATGACACTCTATTGGCATGGCAACAATCATATAATGATGTGCATGGATGGTACCGGGCCCGAATTGAGCAACCATTTGCTCATTTGTGGCATTGGGGTTTAATTCGGAACATTTGGTGTGGTGGTCCCAACGAGTTGTATCAATCAGTGTGCATTTTGTTGCACTTTACCCAATTTTGCATCCGGAGGCAGGTCCGTTACCCTCCGTATGGACCGTGGGAACATGTTCCCCCTCATGTACGGAAGAGCACCGAAGCAACTGTTGTGGATGACACGCAAAATGATGTTGGGGACGAGGTTGATATATGTGCATTGTGCTGTCAAAAGCACACTACGACAGAATGTGGTGAATGTCATTTGCATTATTGTGTGGAATGTATCGACCCGCACACCTGTGGGGACAAGACTATTTATTCATCAGTCTTGCTTGTTCAATTTGAGCGAACAAATTTGGTGGAACAAAGTTGTGAAGGTGATTCAGATATGCTTTTCTTGTTCAATGTTGTGCATGGATGGTTTGTTGCTTCATTTGGTAGGCAAGAGGCAGCTATTGGTCTACTCGGGAGCTCCATACGGTGATGGTAAACCTGGCGACTCAATCTGGGAAAGTCATCATAACTGTAGCGCGCACGGCGCGCGCAGGGCAAACACTCCCCCATGTAGCCCATCTGCCCATTTGTGGGCCACTGCTGGTTTTGTCACCAGCTTTGAAGCGTACGGGGCCTTCCAAAGGTGGGGGGCTTACGCAGTGCAGTGGGGCTATTTGGGCATCTCGCCGTACCAGAAACCCATTTTGTGACACTAGGGGCATCATTATTGTTTGATAACACGTATTTTGGTTCTTCTTTTGCATCGGATATGGCATTTTTGGGTTTTCAGCCATTTCCCCCCAGTTTCATCTATTTTCACATGTTCTACTTTTTAGGTTGATTTCCCTCCACTATAGCAGCCCTCTCAGCACATTGGCTACATAACCCCTGCCAACCGGGGGGTGTCTCGTACGCTTCACAATGGGGGAGAAAATGAGCTGCAGCCCACAAGTGGACAGGTTGGCTACATAACCCCGCTGTCGGGGGTTGCCCAACACTGTAAAGTGGGGGAGAAAATCGGCAGTAGCCTTCAAGTTGGTAAATTGGCTACATCACCCCTGCCATTTTGGTGTCCCCTACGCTTCAGAGAGGGGCACGAAATCAAAAGTGGCCCACGACTAGGCAAATTGGCTACATAAACCCTCCCATCCGGGGGATGCCCAATGCTTTAGAGCGTGGGACGAAATCGGAGAGGGCCCACAAGTGGGCAAAGTGGCTATATAACCCTTGTTCTCTAGGGATCCCCTACACTTTAGAGTGCGGGAGAAAACTATCAGTGGCCCACAAGGGGGCAAATTGGCTCTACGCGTTCGACCAGGCGTGAAAATCAGCAGTGGTCCACAAATGGCCAGATTGGCTACATAACCTCTGCCGTCCTAGGAGTCGCCTACGCTTCACAACGGCGGAGAAAATTAGCAATGACCCACATGTGGGCAGATTGGGGGTCAATGTTCCTTGCACTGCGCGCTACTTTTAGACTAGATTTCCCTAAACCCCCATACCAACCCCTTCCGAACACCCTCAAAATTAGACCACCCCAGCTACCCTAGCTCAAGACAGTTGTGTACTACCTTCCGCATGCCGTGAAAGAATGTCCCTTGAATCTTTGAAGCCCTTTAGGATCCAAAAGAAGAACACCCGCCAATGTCACGAGGGACAAAGGAAAGTCTTTCTACCCATCGAATCTCGGCAACAACACGATTCAAGTAGAACTACACGCGATGCACATTTGCCCACCATGCATCTTTAGATTATCGAGGTGCTCTTTTGTCTCTAGGTTGATCTTCATTTGCACACTTGTCATCTGCATGTTGATCTGTATCTTGACAATTGCATCCGACGTACGATGCAAATCAACAGAGGCTGATGCAGAGTGCCCTTCCCCCAAAGCGGCACAGGTTATGTAGCCGATTTGCCTAATTGTGGGCACTGTTGATTTTGTCCCCCGCTCCAAAGCGTTGGGGACCCCCCTTGACGGTAGGGGTTATGTAGCTAGTCAGCCCACATGTTGGCCATTGCTGATTTTCTGCCTCCCTCTAAACCCCCGAGAAGGCACACTGTACATTGGGCAACTATTACCCCCCCCCCCCCCCGCTCTGAAGCGTTGGGGACCCCAGATGGCATGGGTTCTGTCGCCAATCTGCCCACTTGTGGACCATTGCTGATTTTGTGGGCCCCCTCTCTGTAGCGTAGGGCACTCCCTAGGCGGCAAGGGTTATGTTGCCAATTTGCCCATTTGTGGGCCACTGCTGATTTTGTCCCCTCTTTGAAGCGTAGGGGACCCCCCAATTGGCACCGGTTATGTTGCCAATCTGCCCATTTGTGGGCCACTGTTGATTTTGTTCCCCGCTTTGAAGAGTAGGGGACCCCCCCAATTGGCACGGGTTGTGTAGCCAATTTGCCCATTTGTGGGACTCTGCTGATTTTGTCCCCCGCTTTGAAGCGCTGGACTACCCCCAAACAGCAAGGGTTGTGTAGCCAATTTGTCCACTTGTGGGTCATTGTTGATTTTGTCCCTCGCTTTGAAGCATTGGGCATCCCCTAGACGGCAGGGCTTATGTTGCCAATCTCCCCATTTGGGCCCCTTGCTGATTTTGTCCCCCGCTTTGAAGCGTAGGGGACCCCCCAATTGGCACTGGTTATGTTGCCAATTTGCCCACTTGTGGGCCACTGCTGATTTTGTCCCCCGCTTCGAAGCGGTGGACAACCCCCTAACGGCAGGGGTTGTGTAGCCAATTTGCCCATTTGTGGGCCACTGCTGATGTTGACGCCCGCTCTGAGCTGTTGGGGAGCCCCGGACGGGAGAGGTTATGCGGCCTGTTTGCCCATTTGTAGGCCACTTGTGATTTTCTCCCCCGCTTTGAAACGTAGGCGACCTTCTAAACGGCAAGCGTTATTTCGCCAATCTTCCCCCTTGTGGGCCAATCCAGATTTTGATCTGAAGCGTAGGGGAGCCCCGGATGGCAGGGGCTATGTAGCCAATCTGCCCACATATGGGCCACTACTGATTTTCGCTTGTTGATTTCTTGCAAGTCGCACTTCCAAATATTGCCGAGCTTTGCCGTTCCCGCTTCTTCGCCTTTTTTGGGCATGGCCCCCAACCCGAGCGATGGGTGTGGCAAGCGAGCCAAGCAGTGCATGTGGTAGGTGTGTTTTTCAATGATGGTGATGCCCTCTTGTTTTACCAAGGGGATCCATAAAAAAAACGAGGCTCAATGGTCAACCTATTAAGGTGTGTCCGGCCATTGATGGTGCTTCTATGGCAGAATCGAAAGCCACATTACATAAGATTGGGGAAGGGACCTCAATTTGGTTACAACACATGGTTGTATTTGTGCTAACTGTTGCACATTTGCGATGTGTGAGGGTGTGTTGCTGTGGCTCCTCATGAAGGATCCAAATTTCAAAGTACCCTCTGTGTATTCATGGCCAACGCCCTTACAAGTTGGGTTGTATTGAGCGCATGGTGACTGCACATGCCGAGCGACCGAAAAAGGTCCGCACACGCCAATCAAAGCAACAAGCGTCACGGAAGAAGAAGGCTGCTGGAAGGCCGCTGCAAAATGCCAGCGTAAGGTTGTGGCCGGGAGTGGTTCTGGTAGCAGTGCCAATGTCCCCACGCTTGCTCTGGAGAACGAAACCACCTCCCCCTAAGAAGGCACCCGGTGATGGTGAGTCTGACTCTACTAATCTTGCTGTTGCTATGCCTCAACAAGTTGACGGCATGGAGGTGCATCGGAAGAGCGGGCATCGTGTAAACCTCTTTCGGCCCCCTTATGTGTGTGGCCAATGTCACAAGGCCATGTAGTTATGGTGCATGAATTGTGAACGGTGTTGCTTTTGTCTGCCCACTTTGGTGTGTCGTGTTCGTGGTAGGGCCCACCCTAACACGGACAGGTGGCTATTTTACAGGTGGTGTCAAGAGGTAGACGTTCAAGAGGTTTTGACCGCCACCCTTCCAAAGCAACCGGTACACAGTGACCAGGAGTTGGACCTCTTTTCTAGCCCTCTTTTGGCGTCTCCCCCGGGTAAGGAGGTGAAGAAAACAGAGGTCCGGTTATTTGATTCGGAGGTGGACCTCTTTGCGCCTCCTCCTATGGCCTTGTGCCACGGAGGAAGGTGAAGGGAGACAAGGCTTTGCGAAGTGCGCCTGTGTAGCACCTCCCACTTCTAAAAGGCGTACTCGGAGTAGCATCCCTCGCGAAAGAGACCCTTTGGGGGTGGGAAATTGGTTGACGGACAAGGATATCTTGTGTTGGTTGAACCAAGAGCTGTGCCACATGGAAATCGACGAACCATGTGTGTGGACTCTTGCGGCCACTTCTATCAAGACAGGGTCCACATGGATGCAAATTGTTGAATCCTGCTCCACACTAGACAGCATGCCTTGGTGTTGTCACCACGCTTTTGTGGTCAATAGCAGTGACAAAGAGGGGTTGCATTGGTTTGTGTGTGCCTTTGATTGTCGTGTCCAGTTAGAGCATTTCATTATTTGAGTTTGGGAACCCTTGAGCTCCATTTCCCTCATCTGCCCTTTCTTAGTGGCACTCAGGAAGCACGGCTTTACCTCCAAGCACCAGGCCTTGGGATTCCAAAAGAATGGTTGGTCTTGTGGTTTTTAGAGCCTGCACCTCACAAACCCGGAGGTGGATCACCGGGGTTCTTTTTTGGATGTTCGCCTTACCCCAATGCCTCCATGTTTTGTCGAGTATGTGTTGGGCATTGTTAATGCCGATCGTGCTGTTCGGGTCATTCAACCTCCTAGTGATGATTTTCAAGGGGTGACTAAGCTTCCTTGCCCTCTTGTATCCCACACCCAGCACCCAAGTTCAAGGTGCACTTTCAGAGATTGAGGGGAGTGTTCATGCCACCCCACCCAGCTCAAAGGCGAGGATGCCGAGACTCATGAGAGTGTTTAGGCCACCCTCAAGCCGGTCAAAGTCAAGGATGCCTCCACTGAGCAAAGCGCAGAAGGCCCGGAGGCCAAGGCACAACCTTCCATGGCCACTACTGCCAAAGAGGAGGACACCCGTCCAAAGGTCCTCATCTGTGGAGAGTGGCGCAAGGTGCCGGATAGGGACTGTTTGATCAAGTCGTGTAATGTTGATTTGCGGTAAAATTATGTAATCTGTTTTTTCGCGGTACATTGTGTAATTATGGGGGGGGGGAAAGTCAACCCAATGAAAAAAAAAATTGTCGGTGCGTGTGTTTTCTTTTTTCTTTGCGGTACGTTGTGTAATTATTTAAAAAAGATTTGGAAAATTGAAAAAAAATTGCACCTTTTGCAATATGTGCATAATACGAATATGTACAATTGCCGGTTCCGTATGGCACCCCACAACAACCTTAACGATGGGGCGCCGAGTCCACAAAACACCAAGTACTCTGTGTGGCCACCAATCCGTTGGGATTCGGCCAATGTAAGATAGTGTCACTTGGCACTAGAAACAAAATCAGGCTCAAGAAAAGAGTCCTCATATTGCCATGGCCAACATTGGTGTGCCAGCACTGGGAACAAAAGCGGGTGTCATAGAAAAAGAGAACGGGTAGGGCCATGGCCAACATTAATGCCACCATTTAATAACAACATGTGTTCTTCGGTCTGAGCAGCTGGTTGCCCAACCCTGCCCCCTGCAATCCCAGGAGGGGTCGGCGAGCGGTGTAACCCTTGGGGTCCCGTCTCGTCTGAGGTGACCAAGGCACAGCGGGCACAGCGGGAGCTCCGCTTCCTCAAGTGCTCCCGGGGTCAGGGAAGTGCTCAGCACACCCTAGGTCAGGCAGTTTGACACCCTTTGATCTGTTTCAGGGGTGCCAACGGCTGTGGTAGCTTTCTGTACTTACCGCTCAAGCGGTGTGCATGTTGCACCTTTTGTTTGAATGTTTTCAGCCCCCCCCCCCCCCCCGTGCCTTGGCTATGCATGAGTGACCTCTATCTCCTTGTGCACGTCAGCCTTGCCCCCCTTGAATGGTAACCGCTCTTGAATAGCAACCACGGGGCCAAGGGAACCGTCACTTTCAGTTTTCCACATTTACTGAGAAGGTTGGATATTGAGGCTCTCCTGTGTGTTTGCTGGTTGGACAAGGTATTATTATTAGTGCATTGCCGGTAGCTCCAATTTCTCGCATCCAAGGCACTACATGTAAAACACTTGGTTTTTCGCAACTTCAGCCATGGATGTCCATTCCAGTGGGGCTGAATGAGCATGTGCGACTCTTCCAAGTCAAATACTCCAAAACAGTGGCACACAGAGCCTGTTTCTCAGTAGAGCTGAACATGCATCCCAACAGGCAGTTTCCGGGTCTTTTTGTGGTTCATATGCCCTCATGTTTGCATGTTTTGCTTCATGTCACACGTCCTTTGTGTTCCCTCGGGGGGTTGGGGGGGGCAAGGGAACCGTCTATTTGGGCATGTTCCCCCGGGGGTTTGAGGATACCGCCGTGCGCAGGTGGTTAGGTGGGGGTACTGCGGTGACAACACTTATGGCCCCAAAGAAGCTTGTCTCCCCTGTGCATACTTGGGTTGCTTCTCTTTGGCATCCTCTTCTTTCTGGTTGTGTGGCTGTAGCTTGCATTGCATTTTGTGCTTGAAGTCTGTGATCTTGTCCTGCCCATAGTAAAACATCTCCCACTGTATAGCCCATTCATCGTGACGTTCATATCCCAAAGCTCATCCTAGATCTTTTGGGCCACCTTGGTCCGATCCAAGGCCTCAATTTCTTGCGTGTTCAACACCTCTTGCATTGCATGAAGCGCCGTGGTGGTGCCACCCTTGTCACGTGCCACCGCATAACTACGATTTTGCGATGTGACCTTCAAATCCATCTGCTCTTAGAGCCATACCCGGCGCACTTCTATCTCCGGTCACGGTGGTGCTCCATCAACTTGGGGCTCATCCTGCAAGACAGGGGCGGAAGAGGCAAGGGGTGGAAAGAGAGCAAGCAAGGCAAAGGGGTGAAAAAAAAAACAGAAAACAACACACTGGAAGAGAGAGAAAAATAAACAGCCCAGGAAGTTCTGGGAAGTGGCATTTGGTATTATCCCCCTAATTTGTGCAATTCTCGCCCTTGTTAGCATACCCCTATCTTGCGCATGGTATTTGATGGGGGTATCACTCCATGTATGGGTATAGTAGCAAGCCGCATCTCTAGGGTTTTTGATAATCTGGGTTATTGGGGCTGACTACCCTGGTTACAAGCAATGCATAGTTGCAGCCAACACTTGCAGCAGCACGGTTCACCTCCAGGACACTGATCCTGAAATTCCTTCCTTAATTTATGGCAATTGCTTGTATTGTCCTTTTGACAAACCTACAATTTGGGCAAAGTAGGAGCATCTTGAAAGACAAAAACCTCTGGTGACCTCAATAGGTTTGTTCGTCACATGCCACAGTGCCCAAACTCTTTGCCGTGCTGCACGTCCCCAAGGAAGTCCCCTTGCATTCCAAACACGGTGCAAGAGTCGTGATGAAAGTGGTGAGGAGAATCACAACAGGTCACAACAACAAGTGTTGAAATTGCAAGAGCGATCGATGCAGTGCCTACCAACACTTAAAAAAAAACATGCACCATATCTCTCCGGGACGTTGAGGAACCTACCAACACGGAGCGTTTTCAGGGGTCGCCGTCATTGTTGCCTCGTTTGTGCCCGCGAAGTGTCCCAAAGGGGGGGGATGTGGGTATATTCGGAAAGCCCTTGAAAAGGGCTGTTTGGAACACCCAGGTCTGCATGTTGTAGCGACGGTATGTTTGACATTTTTTGTCCCTTTTGGACGGTGCCTGTGCTGTTCCCTGCCTGCTTTTGTCAACAGGCAGTCACCATGTCTGTGTACAAATTCATGCCACGTGCTGTTGCATCCCCAGATGCAGCGCAGAAACCTTTGGTTTGCAAGAGAGCATGTTCTGAGGGTGCAAAGTGGGTGCAGGTTAGACGTATGGTGGCCCCGAGCCCCGCAACAAAGCCTCTCACAGGTGGTTCACGGCAGCTTGCATGCACCCACACAGAGCACCACATGTTAACCGCTACCGAGGCCGCTGCTTTTGCAGCCCAGTTGTGGGATAAAACGACTCATCCCACCAGGGCCTCACAACATGAGTTTCTGGCAACCTGCATCGACGTCGATTTGGAGCAAGATGTGAAACATGCAGGTCGCCAGACAGCGGGCCTCAGCCATCAAGGTGAAATTTGACAAATTTCTGCAAGCATGCTGAGAACCGCTTCGGCGATGCCGCTCGGCCCAGCAGTGAACATAGGGTGGGTGACAGTGAAGCCATCTAGGCTGCAGGATTGGGGAAAATTGAAAAAGTATGTTCCCAATCACAAGGAGGGGGATGTGTGCCCCAATGGAGTCCCGGCCCTTGTGGAAAGGGGCAATGATAATACACAAGAAAGAGGGGGCACCAAACAACGTACTTTGTACCCTACCGTGGGTCGCATCGACAAATTTGCAAGACACAGTTCCTGCACTATTTCAAAATGAATCGTTTTGTTGTGGAGTCTGTGGCCAAAGCCAAAGCAGCCGCGGCCATTGCCAGCCCCCTGAGTCCCATGAAGAGCCCCCAGAAGAAGGGTGCAGGCAATGTACGACAACGAATCAGATTCGGAATAATGAGTGATCCCTAGAGCATTGCATGTGCCCTGTGTGTCCTCCCGTTCACAGCTCTGTGCGCAAAACTGTGACCACCTACCCCCCCCCCCCAACCCATACATTTCTGAAACGGCCTTTTCTCACAGATTTCGAAAGGTATATACACATACCCCCCCCCCCCCCCCGCAGGTAATGACATTTTGGTGCATTAGACCAAAAGTTGAGAAAAATCTGAAAAAATGTGAATTTGCTCCGTGTTGGCAGGAAATGAATGTCCCCGAGAGATATTCCACGGCATCTTTATCGATTTTTTGGTCATGGAGTGGGTTGGGGGCCCTCAAAAGGTCAGGTGTGGGGCCGCCACTATGCTCTAACCACGCCTGCCTTCGCATGGCCTTCATCGCCATTGCAGTTCGCCGCGTGTTCCTAGAGCAGCTCCATGCTGTGAAATTCCATCGGTTCTTTGAACGGTCCACTTATTGTAAAAGTAAAATACGACGGGGAAAAAACACCTAATTGCGAGACACCCAATTACCACGGAACCCATTTCTTTCCAACTCTAAAGTTAATTCTTTTTAATTTGATTTATGGGACTGGCCACGGAGGTTATATGTTTTTTTTTTCAGAATAATTTCCAATTTTTCTCCATGTCCTCTGTCCACCAATCTGCTCAAGAAAGGGCTGGCTCTGAGGACTCCACGGCCAATTATCTGCCTGGTTCCGGCCACAAGATTACTGCTTGGCGTCTACTGCACCGACCGCAAAAGCAGGTTGCCACCAACGTGTGCGTGTGCGTGGACGAATGGCTGGAGAAGGAATTCCGTCGAGACCCGATGACACTTGTGGCGGCCAATTGAAATATTCTGGTATTTGATGTTGTTTGCTTCCAGCACGTGCAAATACTTAGTGGCGACGCTGTAAAGGGCCTTTGCACCTGTTTTGCTGTCGACTGGAAGTGCTTCAAACGGTTGTGGAACCATAGTGCAGTTAGAATTCAGATTCCATTTCAGCACGTGGAAAGCCTTGTCATGTACCGCAGTGTTGGCCTTTGCAGCTTCCACTTGTCGAACTGTTGTTCCACTTGTGGCGCGCCCAGCACCCCAGGCTTTGTTGCCAAAGGCCGAATTTTGGAAGATGAAAAATTGTAGCCCCCCGCGACTGGAGGAAATTCGAGAAGTTTCCAAGTGTCGACGTGTCGGTGAAATACACAGCACCATGTGGGTGGGGGGAAGGTGTCAACGTGCAACTGTGCCAGGTTGCCGTGCTTTACTTGATACTTCTGACCGCTTTGATGGCCCCAGTGTTCTTTTTTGTCCGCTTGTCCTTCATGTACAGGTCTGCAAGCGATCCGCCTGTATTCGTGAAGTGATGTGCATGGCAATGCCTGAAACGTGGGCCGTCCCAAGTTGTGCCGAAGTTTTGGTGTTGCTGGCGGTGCTGCTCCAGTGATGTCGACGTTACTGACGCAGTTGCCGAGGCATGCAGGTTGGTCGAGGAATTCAGTTCTCTTGCAGGGGGTGTGGTGTTGCAGTGTACTGCTGGTGCAGAACGCACTGCCATTTTCATCCTTTGTGTCGAAATCGATACAAGCCTGGCCTGATCAGTAGAACAAGGCAAACAGGACAGGCAGCTGAGGCATAAGCAACGGTGTGATGCATGGATTTAGTTTTGTCATACATGTGTTGACTCCGGGCATCACCCTTGACACGTGTCCGTGCGCTGACCTCCAGTTCACCCCATACGCTTGCTGGTGTAGACTGGCACTTGAAGCTCAGTGGCCGCAGGATCAGGTCTAAATGTGGCCAGGCTTAAGTGGATGGGCTGATGTTGGGTGATAAGTTTGGTGGAGGAAGCTGCCCCATAAACCTCTGCATCCGTGGTCGTACATGTTTGTCCTCTGTAAATTTCACACATTGCTTGTCCAAAGCTGCTACCGTCCATGAGGCCATCCTTGCGACACTGCTTGTGACGTTAAATTGACGGCGGCAGTTGGCTGATGAGTGTTGTGGAGGAAGCTGCGCTGAGAATATCTGTATCCCTGGTCATACATTCGTTTGACATTGAAACTAATAATACTCGGCTAGTGTGCTTGAGGCTGGGGTGTAGCGGAGTCCACAGTTGCTCCCGAAGGACATCTCTCTCTTCCACCTGTGTGCTGTGACACAAGTCTGCAACGGGCACTCATTTGATTCCGACATTTCTCGAGAGCTTTGCTTGGCAAAGCCAGAGTGAAACACAGGCAGAGTCTTATTCCAAACCCGCAGAGCCACAATCGCTGCACCACGGATCTGATCAATTTTCCATCCCATCGAATCACCTTTTGATCCACTTTAAATGAGCTGATAATTTCCTGAGGGTAAGGACCTGGATTGCTCGGGGCTGCATACCTCATCACACTGGGCGCTGGTGCACTGCCTCCCGACCCCTTTTCGATCGCCCTGTTGGAGCCCCATGAAGGATTTCCTGGACACGCTGCAGTGAGATGCCCCTGCTGCTATTTGTTACACACGCACACACACACAACCAGTTTTGCTTGCGTCAAGGGTCTCAAGTGTTCGTCCATTGAGGTCAACCAGGTGTGATCTGGAGAAGAATATGCACTCATACCAGACTGTGGAGTGCATTGCCTCAGTTTGCATTTTTTTCTGCATTTGTTGCTGTTCGTCTTTCTTTCTTTCCATGAATCTCTCAGCTTAATTAAGTGTCATCTCCTTTTTCGGGGCCACGAGCTTCAAGACAAGGGGACTTGCCTGTGGTGGCAACTGTGGATGCTGTGTGTGTGTGTGTGTGTGTGTGTGTGTGTGTGTGTGTGTGTGTGTGTGTGTGTGTGTGTGTGTGTGTGTGTGTGTGTGCAGGCGCCTAGTGCCATGTTGGAACATGCTTTTGTTTTGACACTGTACCTGACAAGATCAAGTACATTCAGGCCGCCTTGACCAGTGCCCTGTATGTCGCGTTCATCGTGTGTGTGTGTGTGTTTGTGTGTGTGTGTGTGTGTGTGCATGGGTTTGATGAGTCGCTGAGCTGCCCAGTGCTCCGTTTGCCTGCAGGGGTTTGACGGTTTGGGAGCTCTCTACATAGTGTGTATGGGTGTGTATGGGTGTGGGTGTATCATGTGTATGGGTGTGTATGGGTGTGGGTGTATCGTGTGTATGGGTGTGGGTGTGGGTGTGGGTGTGTTCCCTGCGCCTTCGTGCAGAAAGAAGCCTCGGACTGTTCAGGAACAGGCTCCTGACAAGCGCGGACTTCTTTTGTACTTGTAGCACTCTCTGTTTGGCGGATTTTTTTGTTGTGATGTTAAGAGTATACATTTGTATACGAGCACTGCAACAGGGGTAATGGGATAATGGAGTCCGCCCGGGCACCCTCCCACCCCCCTTCCCCCACCAACAGCCCCCCAACGGACCCCCAAAACGCTCTTCAACGCGATTGGCCATATTCAAACAGGCCGACCCCCTTGTCCCCATTCCAATGTGCAAACTTAAATGTTCTAGCCTCTCCCAGTGGCTTCGGCAAGAATGAATACTATTTTGTGATGTTGTGCAGATCCTCCGCACGTGATGGCATCGTGCTGTTTCAAGTCGCGCTGTCTTTTTGTAGGGTCACGCTTAGACTCTATGTGTAAGCCATGCTGTCAGGCGGTCTGCATGCACAGGGTGTTGGCAGGCTGCTCAGAGGCCAGGGAAGCGGTTCGGTTACCATGTTGGTTGCCACGGTGTCTCGGATGCGCAGAACTGGGCTGCTACTGCGATCTATGGGGTAGTTACCCCTGTCTGTGGATTTTCGCAGCTGTCTCCCATGGCGCAACCACTGCATACACCAAAGGCATCGCGTGGTGCCTCAGTTTTTTGGAACCTGGCCCATGCACAAAGGGCAGGGGGGTGGGTACACCTGTGGCTTATGATCAGCCTTATTTGGAAGTGTTGCAGATTGCTACGTTCAATTTTTTTGGCTGGGCTTGGTTTGGTTTGACAAGGCCTGGGAGGCAGGTACCTGCAAACCAATTTTGTTCATTCCTGATATCTTGCTGGTCTGGTATCCCACTGAAACATTGATTCAGTTGTTGTTTGGCCGTTCGTGATGCTGGCACCTCACGCCAACGCGCTGCTGCTCAGTTGTGCTTGGGCCAGTATTTTGCTCGGCTTCAGGTTTCACCCCACGTGCACCCTGCTCAAGTTTGTATTTGTTTTCTTTGCTGTCATGGATTGTAGTATCCACCCTGGATGGTCCGTGAGGGCGTACGCACCCGTTTTACGGGGAGACAGGGGAGGGGCAAGGCGCAGGACTCGTTTCTCCCGCCACTCTCCCCGTACCCGGACAGGGAAGAGGGGCACCCAAACCCTTTCACCCAAACCCGGGCCTGTCGCTGACCCTTGTGAACGCTCGGCGGGCACTTGGTGGAGTTTCGGTCACGACTTTTCTTTGCTGTCACTGCTGGTTGATACAGAGAGATGCAATCAATACAGCGCCGGGCTTTAGCCTCTCCTGTTGTTTGCCAACCTTCTGCTCCCAAAAAATGCAAAGGTGTCACCAGTAGTGCAGCGGTCAGGGAAAATCTGTTCAGTGCGTGTCAGTAGTAGTATGTCAATGCCTTTCAGATGCCCGGGCACTGTTTACTGTCGTGTTTCATTGGTTGTCACTAAGTAGGGCATGCATTGCGCAGGGCGCGTGCAGTATAGGGCATGTCGGAGAAGCCAATGGTCAGAAAGAATGAGTGATTGTGTCACTTCTGATGCTGAGGTTCCCCCTTTTTTTTGTCAAATACAATATTTGTCGCTGTGTTCTTGGCATTTCCAAGTTTTTCGTTTCACCGTCGTGGCAATTTTGTTCTGAAGGTCTGGTAGATTGTCGCCCAACTCATTGCATCTGGTTCTTGGCTCCTCCAGTGTGTGCTGCACAATGCGTTGCCAGTTGTTAACCTCGGGGTTCTCTTTTGAAAGGTTCTGTTGCACGCAGTGCAATGTTTGCTGGGTGCAATAGTTCTACTTCGCTATCTACCATTACTCCATCAGATTTGCATGCGCTTTTTGCCAGGTTGCCAGGTTGGCCTTGTATGCTGGACCGAAGTCTGTGGTGGAAGCCATGCACTGCTGCTACTGTCGGTCCAGCATGTACAGTAGTGCCCTGTGGTTTCTGCTTAATGTTGCAAGGCTGTTGTGAGTTGGAGCAGTACCCCCCCCCCCCTCCCATCTAGCGCTGCGAGATCAGCAAGGCACAGGATATTGAGAGTGTGTCACACTGCACAACGTTGAACTGAGTGACTCTGGCATGAGATCGGGATCATGCTGGTTATTTCAAAACCTGACGTCATGGCCCCACCTTGCGTCTCACCCCCCCCCCCCCCCATCTCATGTCAGACTGTGGAGTGCATTGCCTCAAATCGCTAATTTTCTGCATTGTGTTTGGTCCTGTTTGTCTTTCTTTCAAATCCATCTGCCGAATTAATTACTCCCTTCCCCCCTCATCTTACAAGCTGGTGAGTGGCGGGCTCAGCTGTGGGTGACCAGCAGGGGCCCAGTTCCTTGTTGATTTTTTGATTGAGCTCCTTGAGCTACTGGATGCCTATATATTGTTGGATAAAGGTACCCAGCCATGTCGAGGTACCAAAGGAATGAAGGAGCTGACCAACTTGCTGAAACAGGGCGCAAAGCATCGCCCCTATATATCAGAGCAGGTAACCGCCCAGAGCGGCTCTGGACTCCCATTGCTGCATCACCGCCGCGAGTGGCAACGTCTCCAGCTATGGACACAGGCTCCGTTTTGAGAGTCAATATTGAAGTGATCTCTGTGGTGAGTGATGCAGATCCGGCTGCAGCCCCCCCCTACGGGATGTGGAGAGCATATCTTGTCCCCGGGGCGCTGTTTAGACTTCGAGGTGCAGCTTGACTTTTGCACACCGTCAGGAGTCGAGGGAGCGCTCCGCTCCATGGGGTTGCAGGTCATGGAATCACGAGAGGATACACTGTCCTGTTGGCAGTGTCAGTGTGGCGAGAGACCGGAGTGTTGACATGAAGGAAGACTTCCTCACGTCAGCCGACGAAACGATTTCTATGGGCAGTGCGGCAGTGCAGAATCTAATATGTCTGCCCAAAACTGTTCTTGATTGTGTAGTCGCAGGAACAGGCTTGCTTAGGCAGCTACACGTGCCCTTGTGGCTTGGCCACCTGAGATGCCAGCTGTATGCAAGGCCAGAAGGCCAACGTGGGTTGTGACCCTAATGTGTCAGTGCATGCAAGCCCATTGGGCGGACAAAAGAACGGAGCAGTAGCACGCAAATCGGAGAGGGAGACGAAGTACTGAGACCAAGAGGTAGATCAGCTGTGTACGGATAGATGAGCTCACAATGTACATAACCCCCCCCCTTGTAATAGCCACGCCCTTGTCCAAGCTACAGTATGCGTAGGGGCCGTATCAATTTGGGACCTAATTCTAATCCGGTACCAAATGCAGTGCAGCCACATAAGACATGGGTTTGGTGACGAATTTGCCAGTTGCATAGGGGCATGGACGCATTTGTTGTGAGTGTTTGCCCACTTGAACCCACATAGCTCTGATTTTGGGGATACTGCTGCACTATATCCCCCTTTCTTGCACCAGCTCATCATGCAATCTTCTCTTTTTCAACCTGGGCGAGTTCTGGTAGTTGTATGTGTTGCGTCCAAGCCAAGCTACAGTCGGCGTAGGGACCGTATTAATTTGGGACTTTTGCGTAGCTGTTACAAAGGTGGGGGGTACACCAATGAAGTTGGTGAAGCCCTCGCATCCGACATCCACGGGCGCCATCACACAGATACACCAAGGAGTTGTTGTGTAGGCACAAGCAGGGCGAAGGTGTTCGCTGAAAACAATTGGTTTTGCAAAACGTTCTGTGGTCAAAACCCACGGTACATGACATGGTGCATGCGCGACCGGACACAAAACTCTATCTATTATGTTCATCAATGTGACATGCTATGTGAGAGTGTCCGTTGTATCAGTTGTATGTATGGCTTATATTTCTTGGGTTCTGTAAAGTATGAGGAGCATGAGATTTCAAGGGACTTGGGTACTCAGCTCATTCAGGAAGGCCAGAGTGATCCCCCACCCCCCCCCCCCCCCCAGTGGCATACCCCCGCCCCCAGTGCCTCATTGCAGTGGTGGTCAAGACCCGCAATGTTTTTGGATTGCACTAGTGTCGCACAGAATGTGCCGGGGGGAACGGGGGAGGCACCAACGCCAGTGTCTTAAGCACAGAGATTCGAGCTCGATCATCCCCCCCCCAAACGACCCCTAAGGCGTCAGTTCAGGATGGCCGGATGAGTGCCCTGAATCCCTGAGCTGTCTCCACCCTTGTGGTGGCATGCAGGCAGTGAGTATCTGGCAGTGGCTGCCGCTGTATCTTCATACCCAACAGCAGTCTCCAGGCCTACCTTCCCCCCCCCCCCCCCGTGTCCATCCCCCCCCCCTGGGGGGGGAACCGTCACCGGCTGGTTCCAAAAAAAAAAAGCAACAGTGTCATATTGCACAGGATTGCATAATTGTGAGAGCTCGTTGTTAGAGCTTATGCGTACCTCCTTTGTGCTAACCCATTGCACTCCTCAGACCTCTCAAAATGTTCCCTGAAGGCACTATTGTGCGCTATGTTCGTGCCACAAAGGAGCCTGTGCTGGCTGATGTGCAAGGCCCTTCTCCTCATGGTGATCAGTACAGAACCATAACGTACAAACGCAGTGCCACAGACGTTGTGCATGACCGCGCTTCCCTGAAACGTTTGACAGCCTGTTGCAGCCAGTTCATCCATCCCTGTGGTTGATGGGCAGCATGTGCAGCTGTTCAAGACTATGTGGGACCGGAAAAAGAAGTTTTACACTGTCCCTGTTCAGCAGTAGGGGCATGCAGCAAACTGATGGACTGATGCATTGTATTGAGAATTTTGCTTGCTTGCATCATTTGCATGGCACCATTCGATCTCTGTATGTCAGTGTGTATTTAAGAGCCTTGGGCGACGTACAGCAAGCAACAGATCGGTCATAAATTCTGCGTAGTATGCCGCGGTAATTTGTTCGTTGGCGATGGTGTCTATCCCCCCCCCCCCGGGGGGGGGGGATCGTCACTTGGCAACGGTTCCCCCCGGGGTGGGGGGGAACCGTCGTCCCTGGGGGGGGGGGGGGATGGACATGGGGGGGGGGGGGAAGGTATGACCCTCAGCGAAATGTACATACCAACATCAACACGCTGACATAGCCGAAGCACACCAATACTGTTGCAGTAAAAATGATGATTGTGCCCCCTCAACACCACTTGGTAAGCAAGCCAAGGTGAACCATGAACAAGTGAGGCAAGTGCAAGAGGTCATATCAGAGTTGGTGGTAGGGGGACTAGATAATTGTGTGTATGGACGGTTCATCCAAGAGGTGGGGGAGGGGACTGGTGAATTGTGGATTGCAGTTTTGGGGTGTATACACAGGCATATTCACATGGACCAGCAGTCTATTTTTTGGGTTGTTTGTCCCTATCATGCACATGCGAGATAATGATGTGGCGGAGTTGTGGGCAGCAATAGACACTACAAGGTTTCTAGGTGCCGAAGTTGTCCATATGCACAGACTCCAAATACCCCCGGCTAGGTGGAGAGGGTGGTGGTTTCGTTGGAGGGAGGAAGTGTGGATTATGTGACTGGGTAAACCCAAGGTCAGCATTTGATTTGTGGCGAAAACTCATGGTTCAGCTAGTTACAAAAGCGCCAAGTAGGGTGGTGAAAAGGGTGCAACATGGACTGTATAGGGTGCTACAAAAGCCACACAGCAAGTCACAGGTCATATGGAGACCATGTGGGCGGTGTTCGCTCATGCAAGGTTGGAGAAAACACAAGGTGTGTTGTATGCAATGTTGTACCCTCCTCCGATTGGATACCTCCGAGGTATTGTGCATTGGGTGTAGCCAGTTGTGCATGTGTGTACACTTGAGCATGACAATCTGCATACAGTAGCCTCGCAAAATGAGTGGGCTACGCCGGCTCATCTTGGTCAGCAACAAAACAAAAATATATAGTAGCCTCGCAAAATGTTGAAAGGATAAAGATACTACTGGAAGGCTGAACAAACAACTTAAACCCCCTCACAATACAACGGAGCCAAGTTCAGTCATCCCCTTTTCCGGAAAGGGGGGAAGGGGGCCAAGGGGCCATGTGGCATTAACTGAATCGAGTTCGCTGAGAATGTTCCATTTGAGGTCTCACCTAACTGATGCTCTAGGGGGAACGTTAGCGCGCCGGGCGCGCGCCGGGCATCTTTTTGGACCCGTGCCCCACCGGTGACTATTTAGGGGGTGCGCTAAGGGGGCGCACTTAGGACAATCTTTGAATCCACGCTTCGTTGCGTGGTGCATCATGGTGACCCCCGGCATAGGTTTTGACTTCCGATTTTGTTCCCTTTGTTGGGGACCCCCGAGAATGCAGGGGTGATGTAGCATTTCCGCCCTATTTTGGGCCCCAACCGTCCGGTGCGATTGAGGAAACCGGGACAATCTTTGAATACACGCTTTGTTGCGTGGTGCATCATGGTGACCCCTGGCGTAGGTTTTGACTTCCGATTTTGTTCCCTTTGTTGGGGACCCCCGAGAATGCAGGGGTGATGTAGCATTTCCGCCCTCTTTTGGGCCCCAACCGTCCGGTGCTATTGAGGAAACCGGGACAATCTTTGAATCCACGCTTTGTTGCGTGGTGCATCATGGTGACCCCTGGCGTAGGTTTTGACTTCCGATTTTGTTCCCTTTGTTGGGGACCCCCGAGAATGCAGGGGTGATGTAGATGTAGCCAATTCGCCGATACCGGCACCTGAAGATCCCTGCCTCGAGCTTTCATACCCCGGCTCGAGGAGGAGGCAATCAGGGGCTTGGAGATCCCTGCCTCGAGCTTTTCCCCGGCTCGAGAAGGAGGCATTCAGGGGCTTTCTTTCTTCCTTTCCTTTCTCGTGCTTTGCGTTGCGTTGCGTTGCGTTGCGTTGCGTTGTGTTTTGTTGCGTAGTTCATGAAATGCGTGCATGTGCACTTTGAAACGGGCACGCTGAGCTGGTAATATGGTGATACATTCAGCGTGTCTGCTGCGGGAGATCAATTTTTGCTGTTCGCGTCCTCAGACCTCTTTTGCTTTTCGATATGGACTTGAAGATTGGGGACAGCGTCTTTTACACTCGGTCGACTGGGCTTCGCGTACCTGCGAAGGTAGCTGGCCATACGGACGAAGGGTACGTGGAGTTGGAGTACCTGCAAGATGGGGTGCGCGTCATCAACCATCATTGCCCCATCGACGCCCTCTCCTTCGGTATCCCGGGTTGGGACTCACCCCCACCAACCCCCTCAAGTCCACCGGCCGCCGACGTCCCCGGTGATGCGACTGGTGGCAGCCCTCTGGCGTGGCGGCCCCAATGAGTTGCACCAGTCAGTCCGCATTTTGTTGCATTTCACTCAGTTTTGCATCCGGAGGCAAGTCCGTCACCCCCCCCTACGGACCATGGGAGCATGTCCCGCCTCACGTTTGGACCGACCAAAGCAACTCGGCCGCCACGCAAGATGAGGCAGAGGATGAGGCGGAAGTGTGTGTTTTGTGTTGCCAAAGGGGGAACGTTAGCGCGCCGGGCGCGCGCCGGGCATCTTTTGTGACCCATGCCCCACCGGTGGACTGTTGCCATTGATATGTTGGGCAACATCCTATGGATTTGCCCCTTGGCCCCCGGGACATCAGCAGATGTTTTGATTTGGGATGGGTATGGACCTTCTCGTACCCGAGGTGATTTCTTTGATTTCGAAGTTGGGGGCCATGATGGTGCTTATAAGGGCCGGATTCATGTCATTGTGCCATTCATTGGAAGAAAGAATGGGACTTTGACAGCCCGCCAACAATGTTACAATGACGTGCACGGGTGGTATAGGGCACACATTGAGCAGCTGTTTGCTCGGTTGTGGCACGCAAGATGAGGCAGAGGATGAGGCAGAAGTGTGTGTGTTGTGTTGCCAGAACGCTCCACCGTCGCAGTTTGTGATGAGTGTAAGGAGCACTATTGTACTGAATGTATTGACACCCACACTTGTGGGACCAATGTTATGATGCAGCTCTACTGTTCGCGATACCTCAATAACGCCTATCGCTTCTACTGGAGATCGATGCGGTTGTGCTATCCTAACCCCCCATTCTCCCAACTTGCTAAGGTGTTGACCAAGATCGCCCTTAAAGGAGCGAGAGTGGTACTGTGTACCCCAGTTTGCAACTTTCTTGAGCTGGGGCAGTTTGGGTCACCTAATTCTAAGGGCGTTTCCAAGGGGTGTGCTTGGGGGCTCTTCGGGGGGAACATAGTCTAAAAGTAGCGCGCCGGGCGCGCGCCGGGCAAACATTCCCCCAAAGGCGCTCCACCGTCGCAGTTTGTGATGAGTGTAAGGAGCACTATTGTAATGAATGTATTGACACCCACACTTGTGGGACCAATGTTGTTTGTTAATTACACTACAAATGACAGTTGGAGTGGTTGAAGTCACAGATATTGCTTTATTTTGTCACGTGCTTTGTAGGGAAGGTGTGCAGTGCAATGTGGTCTACTTGGGGGGCTTCTCCATGGGAGGGTAAATTTGGGGCTGAAGTCGGGATAGTTAATACAAAAGTAGCGCGCCGGGCGCGCGCCGGGCAAACATTCCCCCCTAGTACCCCCCCCCCCCCCTTGTATAAGCTTGTATAAGGGAGGGTGAGGAGAGGGAGAAAAAGAAAGGGCGCGGAGGGAGAGAGAGAGAGCGAAACACAGAGAGAGAGGGAGGGCGAGACACAGAGGTAGAGGGAGTGGGCGAAGCACAGAGAAAGAGAGCGAAGCCCACAGAGCGAAAGGCAAGAGAGAGAGAGAGAGAGAGAGAGAGAGAGAGAGAGAGAGAGAGAGAGAGAGAGAGAGAGAGAGAGACCCGTAGAGCAAGGGTTAGAGACTAACCGGCACTGTGGGAGGGTGGTCGGTGCGAGCTAACCCACATGTACAGATGGCCAAGGCTAAAGCACACCCAGCAGCCACCTGGAGTGGTACAGAACTGGTCTGCGTTGTAGGGCAGCAAGGCACAACACTGTGCTAATGAAATTGAAGTGGCCCCAAATATTTGGTGTTTCACTCTCACTTGAGTTAGGCAAAGCCGTAACCGACCTCAAACCCTGCACTCAATGTGGACACTGGCCAATGCTCGGGATGTCTATTCCATGTGCTTCAAAGTATCGATTTCGCCCTGAAAGTGGGCCTCATCAGCAAAACATAGCTCTACAGGACAGGCAATCATCATTCATGTACAGTGTGTGCTGCACATTGTTCCATGCCACATAATCACAATAAATGCAACTCGTGGATGTTACAGCGCCAAACAAACACCAAGGTTGTTGCGACCTACTTCATTCTCAGCGCTGTGCGCGCGTGTCTCCTGAATAATTTACGAAGCGAGGCCAAAGGCTTCAAAATCGCAAATAAACGTGTTTTACCCTTCAAGAAAGGTAACCTTTTTTGTATGCAATGCAATACACGCGGCCACGACAGCTGTACCGCTGAATGATGCCATGCGCGAAGTATATGCACTCGGGGGATTCCCACCCTCCCTCCACCCCCAATGACACCCGACTCGTGGCTCTCCACTTGACTCAGCGAGCATTGCACATCATCCACATGTGCCAATACCCGTTCACGTCGTGGTATCAATACCTTTGAACGTTCATCCCATGAAAGAATCATTTGTGTGACCACGTGTTTAGGATAATCCAACAATTCCACCGCCGTAGTTAACCTTCGTAGGCAAAGGGCATAAAAGCGCTCGTGGGAACAAATACGTAGATACCTAATGCATTCGCCTCTAATCCATGAACATTTAGTGTGACGGGGCACATTCGCACGCCAAGGAATATAGGTGCATGCATGCGACGGCTTCCAATAGACACTTGTGCGTAGGGGGGCGAGTGATACCACCCATATGTCCAAAAAAGCAATTCCACAGCGACTCGCTTTATCCACAAAAGTAAAGGCGAGATGTTTGGGGTATACCTTACACAAATGCGTGTTCACATCCTGCACACTGAGACTCAAAGGGTGAACGGCGAAGCCGTCATCAATATAGCGCCATAATAGAATGTCACGGGGCAGGGGGGAGCGTCTCTCATATGCCCTAAGAACCAATTGGGCCCACGATGGAGCGCAGTTCGTTCCCATGGCAAAACCAATCAATTGCAAAAAGATGGCCACTCCCTCGTTGAGGAAGATGCAATGCGTGAACACTACATTCATGAGAAACTTTCCAAGGTACATATGCTCCTGGTAGTCCATATTCATATATGGGAACGATGTTTTCAACTCAACAAATTGTTCCCAAGGCATTTCGGCAAACAAACAATGTAGAAATACACGTTCATGGCTCGAAATGGGTAGAGCGTCGGATTCATGTTGAAGAAAGTAGGCGCGCCAAAAATCCATCGCCATGGAAACATCGCTCCAACGGAAATTCGTGTATAGACTCTCAAAATCGAAAGTGGATATGCACCATTCTCTCCCATCCGCCCCCCACCCCGGGTCAGAAGAAAATTTCCTCAACCTTTTGAGTAGGTCCAGCGTATCTAAAATGGGGGAGCAGAGGGGGTCATGGTGTCGATCTATCTTGAGCAAGATTGTGCCCATAGTGGCAAGTAGGATGGATGATGGTGTTGTTGCCCAACGAAACATGCCCACCACCGGTCGTGTTGGAAAACGCCCATTTGGTTTTAGGGCGAAACCCTCTTTATGTGTTTTTGCAAGCAAGTAGAAATTCGGGAGGCGGGGTTTATGTTGAAAGTCCAAGAAATTTTGTAGGAACTCCAACATCATCGGTGGCAAGAATGGCATAATGACTTGCTTAAGCTTATTTTGCCACTCCTCCGCCTTGTCTTCCCAAAGCGAAACCTCATTCACCTCTCCCACTCGTAAATACACATCGTGTCCATGCAATTGCCCACGCATGTGAGCCGTGGCCTCGTACACATATGCATTTCGTGACACAACCAAAGATCCACCGTCCTTATCGGACGCCATGACAATGTGTTTATTCAAAAATGACTCCAACAAATGAGCATTAAACTTCACACCTCGTGTTGTGTAAGAATTACTCCAATGATCAATGTATTGCCGAATTTGGTGCAACACAATTCCAATCGATTTATCGATGCGCCATACCTCTTGTTGTATTTTCTCTTCAACACTCGCATTCGGGGTCGTACCTTTCTTCACAAACATTCTTTTATAAGGAAAGGCATCAAACGAAGGATAGGAATCTTTTGAGGTGTTTGGAAATTTATCATGAAAAACCGTCCATGTGAGTACCCGTTTGAGGTCCTCCAATTCATGTGGTACCGATTTAGATAACCTTGACAAGAAGCGTTTCGTATCGGGAAAGGGGACAAACTGTGTGGTGATGACCATGCGCCTGTGACACGGGGGCGTATGCGAGCCCTGTATCCGTTGCCTCATGGCCCTTGTATAAGCCACGCCCTTGTCCAAGCTACAGTAGGCGTAGGGACCGTATTAATTTGGTACCTAATTTTAATTCGGTACCAAATGTAGTGCAGCCACGAGGTGTGTGGGGAATGGCCCATGTGTTTGATGGGAAGTTGTATTTTACAAAAGACCACATGCAAGGCAATTTCATTCCTAAGAACTTGTAGTTGCCTCAGCCCAAACCAGCCCCTAAACCTCAGGCAAAGACATCTTCAAAGGGAATGCCATGCACGCAGTGCGCACGTAGTGCGAAGTTTTGGATGTCGGCAAATACTTGAACCCTAGTTTTGCCCCCCTTTCACAAGTTTTTGGTTCCGTACTAGGGTTTTTTTGGCTTCCCAAGCATTTAGGATGTGGCATATTTGAATTGTCAACCATTTCTCGCTAGAAGAGGCCCATCGACAAAGTGTACACCGTCGACACGACCCGGATCTCGACGTCGTCATTGTCGACACTGCAGCGAGCCTGGTATCCGTAGAGGCAGTTCGATTCGCCCTGCAGAGTACTCTTCCCGACAGTTTGATTCGCCCTGCAGAGTGCTCTTCCCGACAGATAGTATGTGCACCCAAAACCTTGGTCGACTTCAAGGTGATTCTCAAACCGAGATGCTCAAGATCATCGATCGGTATGGCCACGTCCACAACTGCAAAGAAGTCCACGTGGTCATCGTCGCTCGAAGGCTCTCGATCGCCGATACTCGATGGTGGCGAGTCGACACCAGGACCGGACAGTTCTTCTTCGACGATGCTGTTGGTGATAACTACAACCAGAAGTATCGATGGACACCTGGCCAACCCTATGGTATTGACACCTTTCAGTCTTCCCCCTAGTAAACAGGTGACAGGTATTCTTGGGTGAGTATCCTAGCCTCTGCGTGCGCAATATGCACGCAGTGCGCACGCAGTGCAAACACTTAGCCAAAGGCATCTTCAAGTGGTGAACATGTGCAGTTGTTCCGCATGGTGTATGATCATACGAAGGGCTTCCAAGCCGAACATTTGTAGGCTTCTCATGCTTCATTGCTTGTGCAAACATGGTGTGAACCTGAATTTCCATGTTTCAAACACTTCCTTGTGTTTGCATGCCCTTGGGAACATGGGTTGAGATTGAGGTGCACTCATACTATGCGCTCACACTTACGTGTGTGTTGGTGGTTGCATGTGTTGCGCGCAAGCTACGCCCGTGTCCAAGCTACAGTAGGCGTAGGGACCGTATTAATTTAGTACTTTGGCGTAGCTTATACAAGGAGGGGGGGGTACTGAATGTTGCGTTGAGGTCGTGCCATGCAAGACCAGCTGCAGTTCGCTTCACTAATAGGACAAGCAGGACACAACAAGAAAGAACACAAGAAGGAGGAAAAATGAGTTCCCTCGCCAACCATACAATTCGGAGAATTTGGAGATCCTCTTGTCCACCAAACCGCATCTTACATGGGAATATATGTGGTTGGTTACGAAGCGAAAGAGGGTGGCAGTCTCCCACTGCATAACCTGGTTTCAGACTCAGCTCATCCTCACTACGTGTCAGATCCGCTACCACAGTCATTTGTGGGATCATCGTAGCACTAGACAGCTCTGAACCTTGATCCTGAGAGGTCACCTCGAGTACTGTGAAGCTGTGAAGTGAGCAGGCTACGCCAGCTCATCTTGGTCTGAGCCAAAAAAAAAAGAAAGAAAGAGGGTCAAAAAATTCTTTTTCAAGATTCGACAATCCGGCAAGGAGACTATGGTACCTTGAGCCCAAACCAGGGTGGTGGGCTCCCAAGGGGGCAGCACGTGCACGGCGCAGAGATTTGGCCTTTTGGCGTGACCAACCACACGTATTTTAGCCCATAGCCACTTTTGATTGCATTCATTGAACCTTTTGGTGCTAATGAGGGGTTTGTCTCAATCCGCAAGTGTATGGTGCTCCCTTTCAGACATGTCAACTCCCTCTCCGCTTGATCCTGCAATGTTTGTGGGAAGGAGGGGTGTTTATGCAATTCTTGTGGCCAATGGGTTTGCTATCTTGAGGGGCCATTGTGCACACCCTCCCCCTTAGAACATACCCACATTGATACCCCCCAATCCCGCCCTCCCCTGAGTAGGTGCGGTCTATTTTTTTTCTGCAATTCTGTGCTTCTGGGAACCCCTCTGTGCGTTGCACAATCGACTAGGGATGTTAGAATGGCTGACCGTAGGAGGAGGAGGGACCACCCCCCCTCCTCCTAGATTTTGTCGTGGGAAAAGATGGAATTAGAAAAAGGAGCAATTGATTTGGGCTGTTTTGGTTCACCCCCCTTCCCCCCCCCCTTTAATACATACTTGCCAACATCCAAAGGCCCCCCCCCCTTCATTTGAGCAGAGTACAACAACATTGGACTGCCTTATGCATAGTTTTTTGTAACCGCCACGAAGGTGGTACTGCAATTTATATATGCTTGCCTCTCCGCAACAGGGAAGGTGCCACATGGCGATGGGTGAGCACAACCTCAGATACATTTGACACCACGACCAACCTCTGCCTCAACCAGCCCCCACCTGAATCTGTCACACAGTTCCCTCGCCTCGGGAACTCAGAAACTGACAATCATGACGCAAGGGGCTATCTTATGCATTTTCTCCTTGGGGCGCCAGATATGGCAAGACGGGGGGCTCTATATTTGTTGCCCGTCTTGCTGCATTCAAACCGTTTTCAATTGTGATGCCAATTGGCATACACATCATGTGAACAAGCCTGCTTCACATCGTGCACAAGCAGCAGCAAAGTTGATTATATTGCCCTCTTGATTGTGGGAAGGACAGGCGTTTGCACAAGTCTTGTGGCAAAACGCAAAAACACGAGGTGCCAAGATGTCCTCAAGGCAAAGCATTATGCCCGTATCGGGTATAGGGTATACGGTGGGCAAGTGATTGCAACACATGTCGTAGACATGTCGCGGTTGGGAATACAAGGTGAATTTGTCTTACCATTCGCTAGGTTTGAGAGACAAACTCATTCAAAAGAATTTGCGGAGGCGTGACGAAGTAGTCGGAGAAAATGCGCCCATGACCTCGGTGGCAAAACGCGCATGCATCACTAGGAAGACACCGGGACGGATTAGGGCCTCCCCGGGCTCCCCCGCGGATGTGCCCCACGCCAGAGGACGTGTCATCGGTGAGATGATGGGGTACAAATAGGGTCGTGGTGACCCAAGATCGCACTACGGGAATACTCAAGGTAGGAAAATAAGTGGCTCCTTCTGTGTCATTCTTGACCTCTGTCCTTGACAGGGGAAGAAGCTATGTTATGTTCTAAGAGTGTACTCAGACTCCGAGACTATCTCGTATTGTAGCAACCCTATGGCAGCTTCGCCAAAAAAATAAAAAAGAAGGACGGCCGTTTGCAAGTCTTGTGGCTAATGGGTTTGCTCTTCTTAGGGGCCAGTTGGTCGGGGGGGTGTAAAAATCAGTGTGTTTTGGGTGTACTCGCCGCAAAGGTAGTGTGCAGTGGGTGCACCGCGCAGTCACTCCCCTTAAGTGATTGGTGCATTTTGTTGTGCAAAGCCTCAAAATGCCCTTTTTCTACAAGGTTTCACACCGTTGAAACAGTGCCCCAAAAGTGGCAAAATATTGTGGTTAACTAGCCCATACGAAACATTGTGCTCCGACTACTCCTCAAGCGATGACAACGCACTTACTTATTGCTGAGTGTTGGCTAAGTGTGGAGCCTCTCTCTATCACACACACACACACACACACATGGGTTCGTCGCATCATTGTTAACCTCGCAGTTTGAGCATGATTTGAAAGATTTGGGCGTCACACACACACACACACACACACACACACACGGTACCGCCGGTGGATGGGTGGTGTGTCTCGTCATCGTATTCTTCTTTATGCCTGTCATGAACCAAAAACGCATAGCACCACACGTGCAGCAGCGCGCTCCGCCTACGGCACCGCCAGCCGACGGCTGGTGCATCTCCTCCTCTTTCTCTTCTTCGGCTTGCGGGTTCAAACCGGTAACTTCCAGGCGCCTGGCGGTATCTTTACCGCTATGCTGCGGCAGCCAAAGACGCCGATCCTGACACCAGTGCCCAGGGTACTAGCAGTTAGGCGGTACGAGTACAAACAACCGCTGACCCACAACCCACCCCCAACCCTTTCCGCCCCATCCTAGCACATGAGCTCCAGCGGAACCCGTGGGCACTGCCTCCGCGCCCACCTACAACACAGTGGATTCGCTCATTGGAGCCTCGGAAGCACGGAAGCACGGAAAAGGGATGCAGGATGCAGTAGGAGCACGGACACCAACCCCTCTTGTTGCACGTTTGCCAGTGTCTCAACCCAGTTCTTGAGCCTGTTGACGGAGCACCAGAACATTTGAACTCATGGTTCGGTCGCTTAGTAGTAGGTCTTAGTTGTTGAACCTCGCAGTTGGAGCATGATTTGAAAGATTTGGGCGTCACACACACAAGGATCCCCGGTTAACTCAACCGGGCTAAGCGTAGGTCTCCCAACCGACAGGTCGTGGGATCAATTCCCGAATTGGGCATGCATGGAGGCGGGCACCGAGGAGACTGTCACTTCCATTTTTTTCCAGTTAACATCTATTGCGATGGTTTGTGTTGCCCATCTTCCTTACACATGCAAACTGAACATGTGCACCGTCTCAAACTGTGTTATTCTCGTACCCACAAGTTCTTTACCGTTCCTTTGGATCCCCAATAATATTTGTGTTGGATGAATCACGTTGGCAGAGCATCAATGCAAAAGTCGCTTCACCTGTGTTCTCTTTGCTTGCATCAGTGGAGGGTACCACAGTTTGCCTTGAAATACCCTTGCAACCCCCCCCCCCCTTTCCGGGAGGCCATGTGCGAACCCCCCACCCCCCGGGAGACCGTCACTTGGCGACCGTTTCCCCCCACCACCACCTAGGAGACCGTCGCGCGCTAACGGGGCAGATTGCAAGGGGGGGAGGGGTAGGCCGTGGAGGCCGCCTCACTGCCGCAAGCACCACCAGGCTTGAAAGCCCGAGTACACACACAACACACAGGGCAACATAGCAATGACGGGCTCTTGAACTAATACCGTGGAGCTGGCCCGGCGGAAACCACAGAGCCACCACCCCACTTCCAGGGTGGTCCTGGGGCAGCAAGCTAGGTTCTGGCCTAAAGTGCATATCACACTGTTCGAGGGGCAACACAAGGACGCACCCCTGGTCTGCACCGTGGGCCTCCCCAATGGGGAGCGACCCGACCCGAGGATGCCAATGTGGCCATACAGGCTCAACCAGCAAACCTAGTAAAAAATGGTGAAATCTCCACTTACACAGGCACACACACGCATCCCCAGGATCCCCGGTTAACTCAACCGGGCTAAGCGTAGGCCTCGCAACCAAAAGGTCATGAGATTGATTCCAGGATTGGGCATGCTTGGAGGCGGGCGGTGGCAGCCACGCGTCAACGGCATCCTTTCTGAGGAAATCGCCAAATCACCTCGAAGAGAGGTTGTTAGATCAAGCGCAGGCGCGGGCGTCGTATACCCCCCTTTTTTCAGGGGTCATTCGCGTAGCATACCCCAAGGCATGATATTGGCTGTCCAACCCCTTGTAAAATCATTATTTTGCCCAATAAGACCATTCCCCAATGGATTTTTTGATTCTGAGGCCTCTATCCCCTAAAACTGGATATCACATTTTTGAGGGGGGGGGGGGTCAAAAGTTTTCGCTCAGAAGGCTTCAAGCAGTGGGGAAGCTTATCGCTGTCACACCACTGCCGGTCGAATGGTAACGCGGCCGACGCAAATTTTCGGTCGGCGGTTCGAATCCTGGTGGGCCGACTGTCGGCGCCAGCAGCGGCGCCATATATGCCCAATCGGGGTTCGAACCGCCGACCAAAAACTATATGCCCTACTTCTTGACCCAGGCTGTTGCCTGAGAGCTCACATTATACTCATCGAACTTGTTGAGCCTGAGGAAAAAGAAAAAAAAAGTCTGCGGCCGGCTGCATTACCATTCGGCCATTGCTTACTCTGGAGTGAATAATCTCCCCACTGCTTGGGCCCGCGTCTGCCACGGACAAAAAACCCAAACTGTGTGTTTCTGTCTGACTGACTGTTGGCCTGGCTAAGTGACTGATTGGCTGACTGTCAGCCTCTCTTCGAGGTGCACTGCCGAAGGCAATAGAATTGAGTAAACCCCCCCCTCATATACACCGGACCGTGCGGTATAACTTTTGCGTTGCTGTTTCTTGTAGGATGGTTTGTTATAGTGGGGGGTTTCGTTATATTTGGGTCCTCCCATCTATGTTCGCTTCTGAACAGAATATGGCCCAAAGAATCAATGCTGTTTTGCATGATTTTGTTGATGAAAACAATGTATGCCCAGGCTGTTCATGGCAAGACACGGACAATGAGTGCAGGTGCAAAACGTATTGCTATTTCTTTGCTTGTAGCAGAGGCAAACGAGCTCACCATGCAGGCATTGGAGCCCACTATATTTGAAAAGTTTGTGCAGTTTGGCTCTATTCACAGTCAACACACCAGGCTGATGAAGCTGTTTACCATGACCAGTGATTGTAAGTATGCCAAAATGGATGATGTCATCCAGACACTTCAGGCAACAGTTTTGGCTGCTGCAAAACCACCTCCTGCTCCTGAGCCTATTGCACAACCCCAAAAAAAGCAGCTTTCCATTGCTTCATTCTTCCGTCCAAACAACAATCCACAGTGAAGCGAGACAGTGTTCAGCGAAATACAGTTTCTGTGCAATGGTCCGGTGTATTCGTGTGCATGCTGTCTCAGGTCTGAGGATTCGGTTTATATGGGGGGGTTCATTGTAGTGGGGGGGGGGGGGTTCGGTCAAACCGGGGCGGGGGGGGGGGTTAGGCCGTGGAGCCACCTCGCTGCCGCGAGCACCAACAGCTGTGGAAGCGCCAATACACACACAACACACGGGGCAACATGGCAATGACGGGCTGAAGGGCTGACAGGCTGAAGGGCTGAAGGGCTGGAGGCGGGCTGTCTTTTGCAGGCTACCATATCATGGACCTTCGTCCTGTTTGATTTCAGGTGCAACATGTTGTTGCAACTGTCAAACGATGAGTGTTTGATGATCTGCGACTTTGTTCAGTCAGCTGTGCTCAGCTATGTCTGCCGGAAGACATGGAAGCTTCTGCAGCGGCGGCACATGGATTGGCATGTCAACTCCATGACTGCTTCACAGCGGGTGACACTTGTCAAGGAAGATGTTGCAATCGCAAAGCGAATGCATACACTTGTGATCAGATGCAAGGAAGTGATGGCTGAGGGCGCACAGGAACTTTCAGGATTGAGACATGCACAGTCATTGACCGACCTTAAACTGGATCTACACCGAAATATGGTTGGCGACTCTGGTGCCCAAGCCCTTGCTGCATTGAAGACTGCACCTTCACTGACTGCCCTCTCTATCAATCTAATCCAAAATGTGATCGGGCCCCGTGGGGCGGAGGCCCTTGCAGGTCTGAAGGATGCACCTTTGATCAAAAAGCTAACGCTGGATTTGCAGTACAACTCGGTACTGGCCACTGGTGCACAAGCCCTTGCAGCGCTCAAGGATGCGCCGTCACTCACAGATCTGGCTCTGAATGTGGGAAGTAATGAATTGGGAGATGATGGGGCTGAGGCCCTTGCAGCGCTGAAGGACGCAGCTTCTTTGAGAGCACTCCTCCTCAATGCGTGGACCAACAGGGTGGGCGTCACTGGAGCATGCGCACTGGCTGCGCTGAAGCATGCCCCCTCACTTACCTCCCTCAATCTCAACCTGGACCGAAACCAGGTTGGAAACGGTGGTGCAGAAGCATTGGCGGCTCTGAGGGATGCACCTCTGCTGACGACCCTTGCTATCCATTTGGAACGAAATGGATTGGGAGATACGGGAGCCCAAGCCCTTGCCACATTGAAGGATGCTCCCTTGCTGAGGGAGTTGACTCTGCAGCTTGGAAGAAACCAGATTGGGGACAAGGGTGCACAAGCCTTAAGTACTCTGAGGTACTCAACCTCGTTGACTGCCCTCACCCTGGGTGTAAAAAACAACGAGTTGGAGGACGCTGGTGAACAAGTGCTAGCAACGTTGAAGCTTTGCTCCTCGTTGCAGTCCCTAGAGCTTGAGTTTGGTTCAGTGTGTTCAGCACATGCCAGAGCCTGAGACAGTGCTGCAATGTGTTGGTGCCAAGATTGCAGATGAACGTTGCTGGAGTTGAGCCACTGATCGCACAAAGTTGGCAACGAGGAAGAAAATGAAGACGTGCCAGAAGACAGTTTAGGGTTCCAATAGATGCAGGATAGGTGGTGGGTTCTGTCCTGATTAGGGTGTCTTTGTGTCTTTGTGGCTTGGGGAACCAAAAGGGGGGCGAAGGAATTGAGTGGAAAGGCTTGCTACACTCCTACACTCCGCTGTATCGGATGACTTCAATGCCATGATTTGGATGGTGAGTCTGTGTACGATGCAGCTAGACACCTGGGGGCATGAGCCAACGTTACTTATTGGCAAGCGGATTCTTTGTTGTGCACAAGAAATGCCACATCAGTCTGTGGGAAAGGGGTTTCCCCTGTATTTTGCATACACTGTCAGCCAGCAGCCTACTCAGTGTAAAACTCCTCAACTCTGGGCTACAGGGTGTTTGCAACTGTCGTAGGGCCCTTGCCGGCCTGGCCTCAGTTTCGGCATGTCGGGTGCCGCTACGCCATCGGCTCGAGCGTCATTGACCACCGGAATGCTAACATGGCACGCTTGGAGACGGTGGGCAGTGCAAGAGCCACCGAAGAAAATCAAACCAGTCTGTGACACTGGATGCGTGCCGTTTTTACACCAGGACCCCTGGCATGCACCTGCGAAACAGGCCACATGTTCCAACATGATTTAACACCAGGCAACAAAGTAGAGGACACTCATACAAATTGGTTGGATTTGCTTTTTCCATGCGTATTTTACCTCTCCTTTGCCCCCGCCCACCAACCCAAGTGGCATACTCATTCGGCCTTTATGGCACTCACCCCCAACCCAACCCTATGCCCTGCTTTTGTGGGTCAAACCCCTTCCTCCACTCTACAAATCTGCCACCCACATTAAAGTTGATTTGCTTGATCAATAATGATGTAGATATTTGCCCGGGACATTGGGGTCATTGTCAGCTTCAGTGGTGCAGATGTCATGTTTACATGTGCGACTGATTCCATGGGAGCTGGAACCCGTGAAATAGGGGAACATCCCAAGTTTCGGCTGACAACTCCTTATGAGGCTTAATTATTCCCATCCACCAGGGCACCCAATATGCAGAGGGAGGGGGCGACAAAACTTGGCCCCCCCCCCCATCACCCCCCACCACCGCACACGCAAACACACTCACCACACATGCAGGCGCCTCGGCGCCGCCCAGCCTTCCCACCCTCTGTATGGCTGTATGTTGACCTCCGAAAAGCCAGTACCCACTGGGGTTTTTAAACCCTAAGGACCTAAATAGCCCAGGGCCGGTGGCAGTGGCCCACAAGGGTGACCTCTGACCGCCCCACCCCCCACGACCAGGTGACCCGGAAACACAGGTGTGTGGCCGAGAGGGGCCAGCGCAAGCGAGCATGCCAGTGCGACGGTGAGAGCCAAAGTGGGACACAACAAACGCTACGCCCCAAACTCAGTCCGAAGGCGACAATGCCCTGAACCCTGTAGAAGCAGCCCGACTCTTACCCCATCCAGGGACAAGGGACGGGACGAACTGCAAAGCACTGTCTGCGTGACACGGACAATCATGGAACTGAGATGGCGATGAAGGTCGTGAGGCAGGCGCGGCTGGAGCTAAGTGGCGGGTCCACACCTGACCAATTGAGGCCCATCACCCCTTTTGGGGGGAGAAGGCCATGAAGGGAAAGCCAGCAACACCGGTATGCACACTCAGCACTGAGCGAATAAGCGAATTTATATATATGCTGCATGGCATGACACCGGGTTTGAGTTGATATGGCTACGCCCCACATGCCTGCTCATTTGCTCTGTACCTCCTGCTCTACCTGACCTGCTTGGCCAGCCCCTAAACATGCGCTGGGATGCAGGTCCACCCCAGGTATGATGGCGGGCGGGGGGGGGGGGATTATGCAAATGCATAATTTCGCATGATTTTGCATTGTTGGGCTTTGGGCATAATCTGCATCGTTTTGCACGATGGTGCAACCACAAATCTGGGGTTGGTGACATGGTTGATCCTTTGTTTGCTGTTGTGTGTGTTCATTTTGGTCACAGCTGTTTGCCCTTCTCATCAATGGACACCTTTTTGACGCCACCACTTGGCATCCAGCCACCCTGCATTTGACACACAGTGTTGGACCAACATGCTCATGTTGAATGATGATGTGGAGGGCAGGGGTGGGCTGGTGGAGGCAAAGACATCACCGCATTCAACCTTGGAGCCAGGGAATGCTGAATCACACCGAAAGATCTAGTGCGGTGCTGCACCGTGATTGTGTTGGGCTCGTGCCGTTTGGATGCCGTTTGGATGGGTGTCGATTTTCAAGCCGGGCATTCAGGCCATAATGGCGCCAAATTGAACATTGCCCTCAACCTTGCCATCATTGCAAATCACAACATATGGAGTGCACACTATCGATTGGCAAAACCCACCCTTTTTGGCCCCAAAAATGCGGGGAAAACCAGGATTGATCTCTTCATGCTTCATCGGTGTACAAAACGGAGCTCGCGAGGGCACACAAGCACACCTGACACGTATATATCTCTATTTTGCCTGGTGATCTGCTGCCTCCGCTGGTGACAGTGTACAAGTTTCAAGTATTCATCCCACCGTCCTCTGATGGCATGTAGATCCTCCAACGGGATGATATATGTTGTATTTTATCAGATCCGGTCCATCTGAACGAGCGCTTACGAGGCACAACTAAGTCTGAGGGGGGGAAAATCTCCATCTTGCCTTGGTGACTCCACGTGCCCATCAAAGTCATTTCCTGATCGACATTCTGCGGTGTGGTTCTATGGGGGTGCCTTAAGCACAGTGCGCGCGCGCAGTGCAACTATTTGGGCATCTGCCTATGGTAGAAACCCACACTTTGTGGTACTGGGGCACCATTATTGTTTGATAACACCTATTTCGGTGCTTCTTTTGTGGATATGGCATTTTTGGGGTTTCACCAATTTTTCCCATTTTCACCAATTTTCACTCGCCGCATGTTCTACTTCTTAGGTTGATTTCTCCCCACTATGGCAGCCCTCAATGCCCTCAATGTGGGCACTCTGCATTAGCCTCTGTTGATTTGCATCCTGCGTTGGATGCAATTGTCAAGGTAAAGGTCAACATGCCGATGGCAAGCGTGCAAATGAAGATCAACCATTAGACAAAGGGCAGCTCAATAATCTAAGGATGCATGGTGGGCAAATGTGCATCGTGTGTAGTCTAACTTGAGTCGTGTTGTTGCCGAGATTCGATGGGTAGAAAGACTTTCCTTTGTCCCTCGTGACATTGGCGGGTGTTCTTCTTTGGGATCCTAACGGGCAAAGGACATTATTTCATGGCATGTGATGGGAAGGGAAGGTAGTACGCAACTATCTTGAGCTAGGGTAGCTAGGGTGGCCTAATTTTGAGGATGCCCCGACAAGACAACCTAACAATTTCAACTGTTGGATCCCATTAGGCTGGTCTTGAAACCTTTTGAGATCACCCCCATATTTTCACCCGGACATTTTCTGGCTGGTGCTGGTGAAGGGCACTGCCACAAAAACCCCATTGTCACAATATTGTTGGAATTTACCCCCGCTCATTTTACCGCGCCAGCGCCGTAAATGTGTACCCACTACAAAGTGATCCCCCCTGCCCGTTGTTTGTGGTGTTCACTGGTGTGTCACATTGGGCTTGTGTGGACAGCTTTTGAGTTCACCCCCGTAAGTGGACCATGCAGGTCCCCTCCAATTAGTTCATCTCTCTCTCTCTCTCTCTCTCTCCAAAAGAGTGCGCAGAAAAGTAAAAAAAGAAAACACAGAGCGCTTTTTTTTGTACAACGCTGCAAGCGGCTGTGCCCATGCTCCCGATGCTCTGGGCCACAGTGGGGAGGCTGGGCGTGGGCAGCGGTGGTCGTATTACCGTAGAATGTTCGTAATACCACACAATGACGTAATTGTTTTTGTGCGCGTAGTAACGTTGGTACGCCGGGATGCTTTCTACGATGGACAGGCACCGCAAAAAAAGCAAAAACGTTTTTGAGAACAGATCGTGTGATTAGGGCAAACACACATATGCACATCAAATTGGACCCGGGGATTCACCACGGCATTGCAAATGCTCACTATGGGAGCGCCCACCGTTTCCCCCGGCTCACGACAACAAGCCAATGTCGCAACATTGTGTGTTTTAATAGGTGTGGGCATAACTCTAGTAATTGTAGTAGGCGTGGGGTGGGGTGTGGGCAACATGAGGCTATTTAATACCACAGGTACAATACAATCACCACCAAATTACGAATCATACTCATCCTTCAAGGGTTGCAAAAAGAGTGTGCAAATGCACAAGATTCAATAGTCCAAATAGCATAGTGGCACAGCATGGGTGAGAGCAGCAACAACGTAGGGGGCGTCCTTGCACTGTGCGTGCACATTGCACGCACTTAGACCGCAAACACACAATTGCAGCACACATGGGCCAGGGTGCACCCAAGGACATGCCTGTCACATTTGTCATTGGTGCTGATGACGAGTAGTGCCACAAAAAGCCATTGTCACGATAATCATCGAAAACAAGAAATTCAGGAAGGTGGTGCACTGCAATCAGACTGGGGGGCTCCCCACTTGGAAGAATTCTTGGCTCTTACAAACCGTTTCTAACCACCTCCGACAAGACCGCCTAACAGTTTCAACTGTTGGATCCCATTAGGCTGGTCTCGAAACCTTTTGAGATCACCCCCATGTTTTCATGACCCCCACATATGGCAATTTGTACAGTTTGCAGTTTTAACATGTGTCTGTGTTTAGATGCATTTTCTGGCTGGTGATGGTGAAGGGCACTGCCATAAAAACCCCAATGTCACAATAATCATCAGAAATTACCCCTCTCATTTTACGGCACTGTAGATGTGTACCCACTGGCGAACATCCGAAAAAGAAGCCCGGTGATCCGCCACCGGGTTTGTGAGGTGCAGGCTGTGAAAACCACAAGACCAACCATTCTTTTGGAATCCCCAGGCCCGGTGCTTGGAGGCAAAGCCATGCTTCTTGGGCGCCGCTAAGAAACGGCGGATGAAGGAAATGGAGCTCAAGGGTTCCCAAACCCAAATAATGAAACGCTCTAACCAGACACAACAATTGAAGGCACATACAAACCAATGCAACCCCTCTTTGGGAATGCCATGCAGTGCGCACGCAGTGCCACGCAGTGCGCACGCAGTGCAAAGTTTTGTATGTCGGTAACTACCCGAACCCTAGTTTTGGCCCTTTTGCGGAGGTTTGTTGTTCCATAGTAGGATTTTTAAGCTTCTTATGCATTCAGGATATGACAAATTTGAATTGTCATTCATTATCACCGATTTTCACCCATTTGCACCCATTTTCACCCCCCCTTTTTTTTGCATGTTCCTCGTTGTAGATGGATGGTGGATTATGTGGACTCCCACACGCTGACCTTGACCCCAAAGATGTGGCTTGGTGGATTGATCAGTGCTCCGCTGGGCGCTCCAAGGAGCCTTGGGAAGTATATTCACAACTCCATAAACATGTCAACCTCATTGGTGTTGATTGTGTTATAGTGGAGGAATTCTGCATGGGTATGTGATCTTATGCCGGGAAAGTCGGCGGATGTTACGATTTGGGATCAACGTGGTCCTTCGTGAATGCACGGACAGTTCTTTGATTATGAAGTAGGTAATCACGATGGCACTTACAAGGGTTACAGTGGTTGCAACTGCATAGTGGTACTCTACAACACTAAATGAGATGTTCACAGGTACATCAAAGTACCGGGTTGGTAGTGGTTCAATGTGCGTCCTGTTGGCTTTGTTGCTTTGCAATGTTATACAGAGGTGGCATGGGGTGGGTTTCACTGCAATGTGCACGCAGTGCGCACGCAGTGCGCACGCAGTGCAAACACTTTGCCTTTGTCATTGCTATTGACTACAACAGCGTAGCGACGGCACCAAGCCATGTTGTCTAGTGTGGAGCACGATTCAACAATTTGCATCCACTTGGACACTCTCTTGATATAAGTAACAGCAAGAGTTCATGCACGTGGTTCATGGAGTTCCATGTATAGCAACAAAAGCGGTTCCCTCAATAGCTGCCCTCATCATAAATGCAGCAAGGCTGACTGCCGTTGTGACCCATGACTATGCTCTTTGCACTCCTGCTGGGTTGCTTCTAGTCGCCCCAGTCAGTGCACCATGCCACATGCCCCCCATAGGGGAGTGCAAGATGGAGGGTCCCAGATTCGGGTGCCTCCCCTCCCCCCCCCTTTGACGCCCGGCGCCTATGGGAGGGGGATGAGCTTACCCAGACAGCCCATCGAACATTCGATAGCCATCTTGTGCGGCAACCCCAAGGCAACATTCGGCGCTGATCTGGTTTGCGCAATGTAAAACAACGTACTGTGAGTTGTGGCTATGACCATATGCCTGTGTCACAGGGGTGGATGCGAGCTCAGTCCGTTGCTCATGGCCCCCCATTTGAATAGGCCTTCACTTGCCCTAGAATTTCAGAAACGTCTCCAACAAAAAGATGTCCCTCTTCTTACAATGTAGTTGTCGTAGAAAGGTCAGGTTTAGGTCTTGGCGCATAGTCCAAGGGGGGGTCCCCCGTTGTGTGTTCTGGGGGGGATGTTCAAAAGGGGGGAGGGCATAACGTTAATTGGGTGCATCCGGTTGTAAAAAGGGCACTTGGCAGAGCAAAGCAAAGCAAAAGGCCATCCTTCAACTGCAAAGGCACCGATTGCACTGAAGCAGTTTTCCCGAGCAATGCACGCATGGCCCTGGGCCTCTCTCTTCCCAAAGGTCAACAGGGAACCAATGGACCCCAGCAATCCATGTGTTGCCAACTCGCAAAATTTTGAAAGGCGTCAAATGAAAAATCTGGACCATCATGCACCACCCAATATACCATCATGCACCACCAATATACCACCATGCACCACCAAGGTGTGCGCAGTGTGCATGCGGCACAAGTACTCCCCCAAAGAAGGTGCAATTGATGGGCTCCTTTCGATGCCTTTCAGATGTTCGTGGTTCTGACGCAAACTATCAAAAAGAACACGGCCGTGGTGTTGGGGCCAAAGCAGGGGAGCCGTTTGAATGAGCCAAAAAGAGAAGGGTGCCACATCAGACCGGGTAGATATGCCGCTGTCCCATATTCCCCAACAGTTGGGTGTTTTGATCAGGATTCACTGAGTTGCTTTGCGGTGCTGTGTGTGCTCATTGGGTGCACGCTGGCAGCTCGGGGCATTGTATGTGCCAACGCACAATAAAGGGGGGCCCCATGGCACGTTGCTGAGGATTGTGCAGAGAATCGGTCCCGTGGCCTCAGTAATTTCAGGTGTATTGCTCACGTGGGTGTGCCCGCCATGAAGCAGTGCCGCAGCCAGGTCGAGGATGTGAGGGCATTGCGCAGAGGATGATGCCGAGATAGGTTTCAGCCACCTTTCCTTGTTTTGTGAACGTGGGCCCCCAGACCCTTGTTTGCTGAGTTGCAGCCCCCACATACTATTGGTTGCTGAAAGTAAGCCTCCAGACCTCCTGTTGCAGAATTCAAGACTACAGAAACCCCCGTTTGCTGAAGTTGAGCCTCCAACAGAGCACAAGAAGAAAGGGAATTTGCCTGCTTGGCGTGTTGCATGGACTCTGCAAAATGGAAGCGGTGCTCCAAGGGGAGGGGATGTAGGCTCCTTTTCAGCTTTTGCTTCTTTGTCTTGTTGTGATCAAGCCCTGTCTGCGTGTCTGCGTCGTTCAGGATGTTCCACAGCGCATGCTCAACGGCTGAGGTCGTATGCCGCCCCTCTTCACTCCCAAGGACGGCTTTGCACTGATGGCTGTCAAGGGCAAGGATGTGCGCTCCTCGTCTGTGTCCCACGTATGTTGTGCCCTGGAAGCAGACTAAAGACGGGACCAGGGCTGAGGTGGTAGCCGTGGTCGATCGCGGTGGATCGTGGTCATGGTGATGGACTCTGGCAGAGCTGTCCTCTAGGAATGAGATGTTTCTTCTGTTTGTAAGGACAGCCTGGGGTATTGCGTGGCGGGATTGCGGTTGGAGCTGAGCTGACGGCGGCTGACGGTCAACTGACGGCGGTTGGTCCGTGACCGACAACAGATACAGACCATCCGGTGCACTGTTGAGGTTCAGGTCAGGGTTGTAGATAAGAATAGGTCTTTTTTTTTGGGGGGGGGGCAGGGGATGAGGGGGGGCGGGAACCATTACTCAGTAAAAGGTTCCGAGTAATGGTCCAGGTTTTCAGAACCTGGAGAGAGGTTTCATTGACGTGTTTGTGTGTCAACAGGGATGTGACAGGGATGTTGTGGGTAAAGCACATGACTCCAGGCAGAAAAAGGAGGTTCTCACACTTCCGAAAGATGCTTCGTCTTCAAATGCCCTTGACCGGTTTTGCAGCAGATAGACACAGAATCTGATTCCTCATTAACATCTGTGGCCTCTCGTACCTCTACCACCAGTTCCGGCTGGATTTCAGGCTCTAGTTCTAGTTCTACTTAGCTGACTTCACATCTGTCAAATTGTTTGCATGGCCGCAATTATTTGCACACTCGCCGTCGCCCTGATGTATGTATTCTCCTTTGGACCATTACTCCGTACCATGACTCAGGAACCATTACTCGGGAGGGGGGGGGGCGCGCGGTTGGGGGACCCCCCCCCCCGGGGGGGGGGGGGGGGGCGACTCCGCGGGTCCTAGGACGCCAACTACCCCTGCCCCCCCCCCCCCCCCCCCCTAGGGGCCTTCGGCCAACAGTTAGTTGCCAAAGGTGTCGCCCTCAGGCGTCCATGGGCGCCTAAGGCGCCCGATGCTCCATGAACACCAAAGGTGCCCTAAGGAAAATTTTGTCCAATTTGCACCCCAACACTATCCTTAAACCCAACCTTGACTCTAACACCCACCCCCAACCCTCAGCCTACTCCTATCCCTACACCTAACCCTAACCCTAACCCTAATCAAGACGGAATATTGGGACCGAGCTGGTGGGGGAGGGAACATCAGCTATGAGTGGTGAGGGACATCAAGAATGATTCACACATTGATGGCTCTTGACAAAGTGAAATCAGCTTGCATGTGAACCCCATCACCACGAGGCCCACTTTCAAGGCTTTTTGGACTTCTGAGGGGCCAACATGCTCCAAAATGGGCTCAAAATGGGCTCATTTCACCCGTTTGTGCAACCCAAATGGTTTGGGATGAGGTTTGGAAAAATGCGTTTTTGACCCATTTTTGACCCATTTTTGGTCCCAAAACAGCCCATTTTCAGGGCATTTTGGGATTTTCGGAGGACCAAAATGCGCCACCACAAGCTCAAAACGGTCCAAAAACACTTGTTTTAGCGTCGGACATGGTCTAGGATCATTTTTGAGAAAAGTCATCTTTTTGCCCCTACTGGACCTTGCTGACCCATTTGGGCACCCACCTGTTTGGGCTTGAGCTTGCAGCTTGCCGCAGCCTAGTGGGCCTAGGTATTGGGGTGTAGGCGTCCGTTTGGGCAATTCTGAGGGGTGGAAACCACAAAAAGTGGGGGGTTGGGGGTGGAGTAGGTGCCCTCGGAATCGCATTTTGAGCCATGTAGCCAAAGATATGGCCTATTCTTGGTTTGTGGCTGTCGGCATTTGGAGCTTCTGGGGGCCTTTTTGGGCCGTTTCTGGGACATATCATGGAGTTAGAGGGCCGCAAAGAGCTCATTGACACGGGGAAGTCAAGCTGCATGTGGAGTGTACCCACCGTTTCCCTTCGTTAGGCCGTTTTGAATGTGTTCCAGGGCTTTTTTGGCCCAAAAATGGCTGTTTTTGGCCGTAAAATGCAGTTTTTGAAACTGAGGTCCGCCACTTGCGAATCCCGTTCCCGGCCGCCACCGTTGGGTTTCTTGCTGAAACTTTGTGTGATTGTACTTCACACCCATAGGTATCATCCACCAAAATTTCACCCGAATCCGAAGCACCACGACGGAATTCTGATTTTTAGCCATTTCGCGCGTGCTGCTTGCTGCTTGCTTGCTTGCTTGCTTGCTTGCTTGCTGCTGCTAAACCTGTTAGGTCCACCCTAGACCCTAAAGAGGGTTATAAAACCAAGACTGGTTCCACCAGCTCGGTGACCCTAGCCCTAACCCTAACCCTGGCTCTCACCCTAGGCTAGGGTCAGAGTGAGTGTTGGGGTCCAAAATAGAGCAATGATGTGGCAAAAGCAGCCATGAACGAAATTAGGGGGATCTTGTTCAGCCCAATCAACATGGCTGGCATGGCCAAACCAACTGGCTGCAAAGGTTAGGGTTAGGTTTATGGTGATGGTATGGTTAGAGGGAGGGCAAGGGGAGGTAAGGGGCGCCTGTGCCCCCCCCCCCCCCCAAACACCCCAAATCGCCCCACCTGGACCCCCCCCCCAACCGACCCTCCCGGAGCCCCCCCCCCCCAAGCCCCTCCTAGACCCCCCCCCCCCCAATCGCCCCTCCCTGAACCCCCCTCCAATGCCCCCCCCCCCCCCCCCCCCCCCCCCCCAAGGGGCCTCCGGCCAACAGTTAGTTGGGGGGGTAGTTGGCGTCCAGAACCGAGGGGTTGCCCCCCCCGGGCCCCCCCCTTATCTACAGCCTTTTCAACAATCTGCCACCAAACACAGCATTGTGTTGTCTCCAGCACATCTGCCCACTTTTCAAATGGGCGGCAATGTGGTATGGAAGTCCATGCCATTTTTGGGGCTGGGCCGCCCACACTTTTTCTGTGCTTCGGCAACCCGTTGACTTTCGACACGATGAGCTCTTGGCGTATGACACTGAACTTTGGCACAGTAAAATTTTCACGAACCAGCATAGGTGGACGAATTTTTCCCAGCTCTTATTAGGAAAAACGTCCTTAGTGGAGGCGACCTTTTGGAAGACGATGAGCTCCTGTGTCTCATCGCTCCCAAGTGGCCACATTGCTACTATGTCAGAATACACCCCCCGCATTGGGCCCCACCCTTTCCCAGGAATTGTCCAGACCCCGTCCCGCCAGCAAGCTTCTGGGCCTCCTAGATTAAAAAGGACACCGCGCTCCTTTTCAGTTTGGCGGCTTTTCAATAAGCTGCCACTTCATTATGAAGTGAAAGGATTTGTTTACGAGGCCCTTTGGTGCAAATTAGAGGTGGGGGCTTGGCAGGAGTCGTGGAAGCTCCTAGAAACTTTCTGTCCACTGGATGGACAGGCAGAAATAGTCTCACGTTCGTGCGGTTTGTGTTATTTGTTACAAGCTGCCTTCGATCTCATTCAAAAATGTTTTCGTATAGGAGCTGTCACCGTGCACTCCCTTACTACTTCTGACATCACGTCATCTGTATCTTCTCCTCCAGGCATTTTAGCCTGGTGAGCAGTTTTTGTCAATTGGAAACGTAAATGCTCTAAAAAGTATGTGCCTGCATATCATGCTACGTGGGCGCATTTCACTGCGAAATGGATCTCTTTGCTGAAGAGCTGGCTTATTGGGCCAGCTCTTTCACTCATCTGATGTGACTCGAAAGCATTATATGATGCCTTGGTCACTTTTCGGGACTCCGGGAAACCGGTCCACCGAGCCTTGAATCCCACCCTGCCAACGCCACCCTTAAGGCCGCGCATAGGCAGCCGGGACAGCTTGAATAAGCTATTAAAGTGGAGGAACAGCTTTCTGATTATTGTGCTCAGGGTTATGAGGCCGTCTGGATAGACGCAACCTTCGGAATGGACGAACACCATGGTTGCCGGTTTCGGCATCTTTTCGGAGTTGGGGGTGAGTGTTGCCCTTCCTCTGTACACACAACCACGCCAGTCGTGCAATATTGCAAAGTTGCAAAGTTGCAGGCAGCGGTACGGGCATTAGCAATTTTTGGCCATGGCTTAATCTTATGATGTAACGACTCGCAATATGTTTACCACGGAGGCAGCAGCGCTCGCTCGGCGATGGAAATGCAAGCGGTGGGTGCGTTCCAACAGACTAATTCCCACTGTACCTCTTTGGGAAAAACTCCCGGATGAATCGGATGAACCAGGACGGACAGTCCGCCCTCTGAAAGTTCCCTCACACGTGAATTTGTATGGGAATATTTAGGCTGATTCTGTTGCTGCTTTAGGTTGGTTGGTTGCGCAGTTCGTTAAAGCCCAGGCTTCCACAACGACCACCACCACATTTCAATTCGCCTCCCGCCAAGAGTAGGCGAGTTTCTTTGTTCAACAGTTAGGTGGGCACTGCCCTATGGGATCTTGGTCCTGCCTGCCGACAGTGCCCATAGTTATTAGGTACAAGGTCGACCCGGCACATTGCTCTTGCAGCTAGGTTTTGAATCCCCGGTATTTAGTGAAGTCAAGGTATAGGGGAAGGGGTATGGCCCAAGGAGTGCCAGCCATGTGCGCCCCGCATTATATACTCCTGTAGTGTGTACACAGACCTTCAATTGTATCAGCCGCTAAGAAACAGTGCAGCGTAGCACCGGAAGGGGAGGTCTCCCGTTGAGGCCTTACTTACCATGTTCGGTTTTTTGTGCCGCAGCAAGTTCACAGTTTCGGTTTCGCTTGAACTGCTGAAAGCAGGCCTGGCATGCAAGTTAAACATTGCTCTGCATGTTGTTTCCGGGTACTTCAGCGCATGGTGAATTGATTGCCCCCCCTTATCTACAACCCTGGACACCAGGTGTACCAGAGTCCACCAGGTTGTTGCTAGTTCGTAGCAAGGACAGCCCTGAACGGAGGGGGAGATGATTGTGGTGCTGAAGATCCGAAGCTTGCCTTCCCTTCCCCTTGACCCCTTCCCCACTTCCAGTGAAAGCAATCAATTGCATCGGTTACAAAAGTCCCACTGCCCCCCCCCCCCTGCCCAGCAAAGGGATTGCGTCATGAAGTGGCTGTGGCATCCGTCCCCACCCCTTTGCGTTGGCACGGCCCTGTGATAGCACAAGGGGACACACAACATTGCCTCACTCTTGCGCCGAAAGACCGACAATGGGTTGCGGTTGGGAGGTACGAGGTGCCGATCATCGGGGCATTGATAGGGAGTACCGTGCACGGTGCACATACGCCATGCGCACCTTGCATGCACCAAAGGTTGTTCCACGAAATCAGCGGAGGGTAAAACGAGGAAGGCTCCTGCAAGACCCGCACCATTTCTGGAGGCCCAGCCTGCAGCATCTGAAGAGGCCTGTCAAAAGCAAACCATTTGCACAGCGGTTTATTCAAAAACCGGCGCAGTCTGCACGCGATGTGGGTTTGCCCTCTGATGGCGGTGAGCCCGTCTGACCAGTGTTGTCCTGACTGCAGCATTCACGATCTTTGCTTTCCTTTGCACTTCACCACACGCAACGAAACCCGGTCCAGGGCTGGGGCTGAAGTATGGAGCGCCACACCAACTTGCGGTGTTCTTCCAAAGCCCTTGGAGCAAATGCCTGGTGGGAGGTGTTGCTTAGGCTGAGGCTTAGAGCGTGCCGCCTGTGCGGTGTCTGTGCACAGAGCTGTGCAGCACAAGGTACAATGTTAGCACCATGTGCAGGTACAAAACAGCAACACTGACGGGGGGTGGGGTGGGGTGCACTGCACTGGCGCTGTGCATCCTTTTTGAAGTGTTTTTAGCTTTTAGAGACACTTTTAGCTTTAACATTGTAGCTTTTAGCGTCCCCCAAAAAGCGGTTGCCCCCAAGGAGGTCACTCAAGTGCCTTGACCGTACAGACCCAAATAGAATCACGACCGCCCGCCCCCAATTTCCCACCCCAAACAACAACAGGGAGCCTCCCTACTCCATACAGCAACACTGGGCGTGGTACTTTTGTGCACATCTGGGCACGTGCATATGAAGAAAAGTCCAACGATAGGGTCCAACGTTGCAATGTGTTGCCTGCGCAGGCACCGGGTGAATGCATTCCGAAGGTACGCGTGCGCTGCGCGGTGGATGGCAGGGATGACTATAATACCGCCACAATTATTTTGGTGGGGGTGGGGGGGGAGGAGGCTGAGGGCCCCTGAAATGACGAAATGACGAATACGAAATGGCAATTTTCCACTGCTTTTTGCTTTGCAGGTGCTTTACCATTGCATGTATTCATCCTCTAGCAGCAGCCAGTCCGGTTCGTCAAGTGACTCATCCAGCTCTGAGGATACGGCTAAAATGGAACCCCGGGGGGGGCGACTCCGCGGGTCCCAGGACGCCAACTACCCCTGCCCCCCCCCCCCCCCCTAGGGGCCTTCGGCCAACACTTAGTTGCCAAAGGTGTCGCCCCCAGGCCTAAGGCGCCTGATGCTCCATGAACACCAAAGGTGCCCTAAGGAAAATTTGTCCAATTTGCACCCCAACACTATCCTTAAACCCAACCTTGACTCTAACACCCACCCCCAACCCTCAGCCTACTCCTATCCCTACACCTGACCCTAACCCTAATCAAGACGGAATATTGGGACCGAGCTGGTGGGGGAGGGAACATCAGCTATGAGTGGTGAAGGACATCAAGAATGATTCACACATTGATGGCTCTTGACAAAGTGAAATCAGCTTGCATGTGAACCCCATCACCACGAGGCCCACTTTCAAGGCTTTTTGGACTTCTGAGGGGCCAACATGCTCCAAAATGGGCTCAAAATGGGCTCATTTCACCCGTTTGTGCAACCCAAATGGTTTGGGATGAGGTTTGGAAAAATGCGTTTTTGACCCATTTTTGACCCATTTTTGGTCCCAAAACGGCCCAGGGCATTTTGGGATTTTCGGAGGACCAAAATGCGCCACCACAAGCTCAAAACGGTCCAAAAACACTTGTTTTAGCGTCGGACATGGTCTAGGATCATTTTTGAGAAAAGTCATCTTTTTGCCCCTACTGGACCTTGTTGACCCATTTGGGCACCCACCTGTTTGGGCTTGAGCTTGCAGCTTGCCGCAGCCTAGTGGGCCTAGGTATTTGGGTCTAGGCGTCCGTTTGGGCAATTCTGAGGGGTGGAAACCACAAAAAGTGGGGGGTTGGGGGTGGAGTAGGTGCCCTCGGAATCGCATTTTGAGCCATGTAGCCAAAGATATGGCCTATTCTTGGTTTGTGGCTGTCGGCATTTGGAGCTTCTGGGGGCCTTTTTGGGCCGTTTCTGGGACATATCATGGAGTTAGAGGGCCGCAAAGAGCTCATTGACACGGGGAAGTCAAGCTGCATGTGGAGTGTACCCACCGTTTCCCTTCGTTTGGCCGTTTTGAATGTGTTCCAGGGCTTTTTTGGCCCAAAAATGGCTGTTTTTGGCCGTAAAATGCAGTTTTTGAAACTGAGGTCCGCCACTTGCGAATCCCGTTCCCGGCCGCCACCGTTGAGTTTCTTGCTCAAACTTTGTGTGATTGTACTTCACACCCATAGGTATCATCCACCAAAATTTCACCCGAATCCGAAGCACCACGACAGAATTCTGATTTTTAGCCATTTCGCGCGTGCTGCTTGCTGCTTGCTTGCTTGCTTGCTTGCTTGCTTGCTGCTGCTAAACCTGTTAGGTCCACCCTAGACCCTAAAGAGGGTTATAAAACCAAGACTGGTTCCACCAGCTCGGTGACCCTAACCCTAGCCCTAAGCCTAGCCATGGCTCTCACCCTAGGCTAGGGTCAGAGTGAGTGTTGCGGTCCAAAATAGAGCAATGATGTGGCAAAAGCAGCCATGAACGAAATTAGGGGGATCTTGTTCAGCCCAATCAACATGGCTGGCATGGCCAAACCAACTGGCTGCAAAGGTTAGGGTTAGGTTTATGGTGATGGTATGGTTAGAGGGAGGGCAAGGGGAGGTAAGGGGAGCCTGTGCCCCCCTCCCCACCGACCCTCCTAGACCCCCCCCCCCAATTCGCCCCTCCCTGAACCCCCCCTCCAATGCCCCCCCCCCCCCCCCCCCCCAAGGGGCCTCCGGCCAACAGTTAGTTGGGGGGGTAGTTGGCGTCCATAACCGAGGGGTGCCCCCCCCCCCCCCCCCCCGGGAATGGAACCCATTTTGGGAAAATGTGTCAAAAAGAACGTGTAAGACATTGTTCACATTGTTTTTTGGGTTGCAGCAGTGACCTACGTCCAGTGTTTTGTCTTGCGTCTCAGAGAGGAGGGACCCAGGGCTGTGACTGCACTGTACTTTGGTTGGCCGGCATTTCGTAATCGTCATTTCTTCATCTGGGGGGGGGGGGGCTGGCGGGGGGGGGGATTATATTCATCCCTGGTGGATGGTCCAAAATGTGGGACATGGAGCACATCGCACACCAAATCCCGGCAGTCAGTGCGCAGTGCACACTTGTGAACAAAACCTAATTCCACCTGACAACATTTTCTGCTCCAGTTCTGCATGGTCACTCTCGCCCGGTTGTGCCCCTGCAGACATGGAGGATGTGGGATGCGGAGTGCCGGTTGCGCCAGAAACAGGCACAGCTGGCGCAGACGCCACACCCGCCGGCGCAGGGCGCCCGGACGCGTGCGCTGGAGACGCAGCGCCGATGGGACGGGCTGCTGCGGCATCAGATGCTGGAGTTGGCGGGGCAGTGGCGCAGCAGGGCGCAGGAGCTGCAGTGTGCGGTGCAGAAGCAGGAAGCGAGTGGGTCAGTGAGGTGTGCGGCCCTCGGATTCCGGGCCTCACTTGCCAGCGGGGCTTTTCCAGGGCCCCGCCGCGACAGGCCCCTCCCAAACGCGGCTCTGCGTGACGTTCGGGCCTTGGGGCCCCGGGGCTGACGCCTCGTCTGAAACCAGCTGACATCCCCCACGCCCCTCTTGGACAGCCCGGATGAGTTGCGGGATTCGATGCGGTGCCTTGGTCATAGCCCAGGGGCAGGCTTGTGCTTGATTTGTCTTTCCCACAGGGAGGAGGGTCACCCCCACCCCACCCACTCCCACGTTTCCCGAGCGGTGCACATATGGCCCCAGGCGTCTATCTTCCCAAGGGTCGACGGGAACTAACGGACCGCATCCATGCGGTGCCATCTCGCACGCAGAATTCCGTTGAAAGGCGTCAAATGAAAAATCTGCACCACCAATATACCAGTAGGCGCGCAAGTGTACCATACAGCCATAAAATATTGCAGATCATGCCTAAAAATTGCACGTACGTGCCCTGGCAATACCCCATCTAGAATGATGGCTTGGGAAGTCACACTAGTGGGATGTGACCAAGCCAAGAATTCCTGAGGGGGGAAAGTGGCCAGGACAAAAATTTGGGATTCATTATTATCATCAGGGAGCGATGACCTGACGTGAAAGCAAAACAGACCCTCAGAAACCCATCAACTGCTTGAGAAGACGGCAATCAGTGGGGAATTTCAGTTAACAACCATCCACAACGACAGAAAGCTGCACCACCACATGCAACTCATTTTTGGGACCTTTTGTAAACCTCCCCTTACCTTGCTAACATGGTTCACACTAACAGCAGTTCCACGAACAACACAGTGCACCCGGTGCCCGTGGCGAAACTGGCCCCGCTCTGATCGTCGGAAGTGTGATTTGTTGCCCCGTTGCACGTTGTTGTGGGCAGCAAACCGTCCGCCCGTCTCAAAAGGTGCGCGCGTTGCGCATGCGGCACAAGTGCTCCCCCAAAGAAGGTGCGATCGATGGGCTCCTTTCGATGCCTTTCAGATGTTCGTGGTTCTGACGCAAACTATCAAAAAGAACACGGCCCTGGCATTGGGGCCAAGGGCCAGGGGAACTGTTTGAGCCAAAAAGAGAAGGGTGCCACATCAGACTGGATACATATGCCGCTGTCTGATATTCCCCAACGGTTGGGTGTTTTGATCAGGATTCACTGAGTTGCTTTGCGGTGCTGTGTGTGCTCATTGGGTGCACGCTGGCAGTGGTCCTTTGTGCACTATAGTATTTTTCAGCTGTTTGAAGGCACTAGCCTAGCATTGTGCCAATATGGTGCTGCAAGACGGGCTTAGGCACTTGCTCGGTTGTGTTCCGCTGTCATGCTCCACCCAGGTACCCATGGAAACGTTTTTGAAGCTCGGACCCAATGTCAATTTGCCCCCCTTCCCCCCCCCCCCCCCCACACACACATACACACTGCTGCAGGGCGGCTGGAGGGTATGGTTTAGGGAAGGCACTGACTTAGTGGGGGCGAGACCCTTATCGCGCACAGGCAGCATTCCGGCCAACCCACAGCTGTTGGTGCTCAACTGATGGGATTCGCGTGCAAGTTGTGCTCCTTTGACGTCCGGCGTTCTGTAGTCTGGCAAATGGATTTCGGTAGGAGGGAAGAGTAGGATTGGCTTCAAATGGTGAGAGAATGTTGGGGGTTTAGGAAGAAGGAAGGTGGATGGGAGAAGCGGTTGGAATGGCCCCAAGGATTGCATGAGTGAGTGTTCCACATGTTGGTGTTGGTCCTTGTTCCTTTCCTGTCCTCTTTGGGCCAATCTTTGTGGGCCCGGCTTGCTGCTTGTGTGTTGGCACTGGCTGGAGGGGTAGACCGATTGTTGTTGTTGTTGTTGTTGTTGTTGTTGTTGTTGTGTTGCCCTGCCCTACCCTTCCGTGCACAACTTCCCGCCCATGTGCACCACTTCTGTTTTGCCTAGCCTGCCTTTGGGGGCATCGTGGGGCCAACGGAGCTCCCCAGAATCCCAACACAGTGTAGGCGAAGTCAGCGAGCGTCGATATGGGGGAGGGGGAGAGTGCCTGTGAGAAGCTGATACGTGAACCGATACGTAGGTGGACGTGCAGGGGTGGTGTTCTGGGGGCTATTGGGGGGGTTTGGGGCGGGGGTTTGGCAGCGGGGCGAAATGGCATATCTGAGGCTGCATGCTGAGGGATATGCAGGGTCTAGGCAATTGGCGGGGGGGGGGGGGTCAGGGAATTTGGTGGGGAATGATTGGTTGATTTTTATTACATTTCAGGGCGAAGAGCCTGATGGGCTCAGGTATGTTGCCCCGGAATGGGAGCTTACAGGTGCTGCCGGCGCCCCCGCCCCCGCGCCATCAAGCGGGGACCGAGGTTCAAGGGTAGGGGAAGGGCCAGGGAGGACGCTTCCACCTGCCCCCCTCCCCCTGTGTGATGCTTTGACTTCAATCTCGCGCTTGTTGCTGCGGGCAGCGGGGCCGCCTCCCCCCCCCCCTTCTCCACGGGGCCTGCAGGGCAGGGGGAGGGGAACGCGGCCACCTCCCAAGGTTGAATAGGCGCTGCAGCTGCAGCCAATGGCGGTCACACGGGTCAGGTCAGGGCAGAGGGACGCCGATGCGCCCCCCGAGGGCAGTGGGACAGGCCACTAGGGGCCGCAGCAGAAGGTAGACGAGGGGTGACAGCGGCCCTCCGCAACGAGGCACGTGTGCAGAAGGGGCGCCGACAGTATGCGGACGCACGTCCTGCAAGGGGCACAGTGGCGTCCGCCAGTGCTGCTCCGGGCATCCCGAGGGACACCTGCCTGGGGGGTCCGCAGCAGCCCCTGGTGGCCAGGGGCATCCGCGACAGATGCCGAGGGCGGGGCTGGGGGGGGGGGGGGGGGGGCAAGACAGGGCACGCTTTTCGGAGCCTGGGAGACCGGTTCCTCCGGGTCACGAGGGGGGCGTACCGTGCGCTGTGCGCACGCTGTGCGAAAAGTTGGCTGTTCTCCACCACCGGGAGTTCGGTAAGTTCAGAAGATTGAAAGGAAGTCATTGAATGGCTGCTGCAGTGGACAGGGCTATAGGGGGCAGAATTTAGGTCCCTGGGACCCATGGCAAGCATCAGATGTTTGAATTTTTGAGTTTTGAATTGATTGTGCATGATTCCGCAGGTGGGTGGTTTTCAGGGTTGTTACCTGGATAATCACCGTAATAGTTGGCACTGTGCCCGCGCTGTGCGAAAACGCCCCCGAGGAGTGGGGGGGGGGGGGGGGGCACCAGGGCTGGGGGCCACAGGGAGGCGTGAGGGTCCCCCACAGGGACACGGGCGGGCATCGGGAGAGGTCCCTTGATGCCCCAATCCTTCCGTCGCGCCGGGCTGCAGGGGCGTGGGCGCTGGGGCTACGGGGCCGGGGGTGCCCCTGCCCCGATAACACCCCAGCTGCCGTCGGGCCCAAGAGCATCCAGAACCTGACAAGCTGCCTGCCCTCGTTCATAGCACAGCCCAGACACACACCCACACACTCAACTGTCGCAGCGCGAAGGATGATTTTGCTCCAGCCCCACACACACACCTCCGTCGGGTGGACTGGCAGGCCTTAGGCCAGACGCCAGTGCCGGTACCGCCCAGGGCTTGGTGGGAAGGGCAACCGGCAGCGGAGGGATTGTATCCCCCCCGGCCCAGGGACTTGCTTTAATTTTCATTCCGGCAGGGGGGGACCCCTCCTCCCTGGACCCCCTCCCCCCCTCCCCTGGACCCCCTCCCCCCCCCGCTCAAGCAAGTCCCTGCCCCCACCCTCCATGAGGAAGTAGGCCCGTCCTTAGCGGGTGCCGGCCCAGCGTTTCCTCTACCTCAGAGAGGAGCTGCAGCAGGAGGTCATGGCCATCATGGGGCAGGTGAGGGTTTTGGAGGAGGAATGTGCGAAGATGCAGGCCATGGCTCAGGAGGGTCAAGGTGTGTGCTGATTCGGCCGTTGCCCTGCACTTTGCCCTCACCAACACACTCAACGAGCCACGTGACCTCATTCAACCAGAAAACAGCACCAGGACGTTCCGGATCACCAAGTGCTACATATCAGTGGTGGTGGTGGAGGGGGTCAAAAGTGGTGGGTAATAGTGAGTATTGCACTACGAGTAGGTGGGCAGGGAGATCGAGCGCAGGCGCGGGCGTCATATGCCCCCCCTTTTGGGGATCATTCGCGTAGCATACCCCAAGGTATGGTACCAGATGTTCGACCCATTGTGAAATCATCACTTTGGGACAGAAAATGATCCCCCAATGAATTTTTCCATTTTGACCCCCTACCCCCCCCCCCGTGTACCTGGGAACCCCTTTGGGGGGGGGGGTCACTTCTTTGCGTATTGTGGCCGCTGTGGATTGATTCAGACCGAGGTCCTGAACAATTTTTTTCTTGTACGTGGACCCCCTAACCAATGGCAGGGCCCCGGGTCCAAACTGCGGGTGTCCTCCCCCCCCCCAAAGTGGCCCCCTGCCGGTGAGGCCGTTTTCACGATGGCATGTGTCGGCTAGAATCACCTCGAAGAGAGGTTGTTAGATCAAGCGCAGGCGTGAGCGTCGTATACCCCCCTTTTTTGGGCTCGCTCGCGTGGCATACCCCAATGTATGGTTTCTGACGTCTAACCCCTTGTAAAATCATCATTTTAGAACCAAGAATGATCCCCCAATGATTTTTTGGATTTTGACCCCCGCCCCCCCCCCCCCCCCCGCACCTAGGAACCCCTTTTGGGGGGGGGGTCGGGGGGGAGGGTTCAAAACTTCTTTGTGTGTTGTGGCCGCTGTGTATGTATTTGGACCTGGGTGCTGAAGAACTTTTTTCTTGTATATGGACCCCCTAACCCGTGGCGGGGGTCCCGGGTCCCAACTTCAGGTACCCCTAGTTGCCCCCCCCCCCCCCCCCATATGGCCCCTTGCCAGTGGGGACTTAGCCGTTTGCACACTGGATAGGCTGTTTAGTGGCACGTGAAAGTTTTGCGAAATTCGATTTTTCATGAAACCCTTCCGTTGCCCCTAGGATGGGTTTGGGTGATCATTTGGTGACAATACAGGTACTTGAGCGCCCATGGGGACCCACGTAGTGGCCACTGGGCCCATCTAGCCCGAGCCATGGGCCCCCCAAAAGCTTCAAATTGCTGTTTGTAGGTGGTTAAATGGCATTTGGTGTATGCATGAACTGCTTAGGCACTTTTCGACCCTCTACAGGTCAAAAATTGAAAATCACCTCGAAGAGAGGTGGTTAGATCAAGCGTAGGCGCGGGCGTCGTATACCCCCCTTTTTGGGGGGTCAGTGCGTAGCATACCCCAAGGCATGATATTTGATATTTGGTTTTTTTTCTTGGCGTGATCATGCTGACTAAGGGGGCTCGTGTCTCATCGGCAATATTTCCCGCCACTCGTTGTGTGCCAAAATGCCAAGGAAGCCCGCGGGCAACGTGCCTCACTCAGCTGTATCTGCACCTGCCTGTGCCTCATTTGATTCGGATTCTGATAGCAGTACCAGTAGTGAAAGTGCGCGCCGCAACGGCAAAAGGCCAAAGAAAAGGTCAAAAGTCGCCAGCCCTGCTGTACCAGATGCCAATGTGGTTCTCTTTCTGAAAAATCTTGGGTTAGGGTTAGGCTGAAGCTAGATCTACTTCCATATGGAGTCATTGCTGGTTGCTTTGTTGTATTGTGTGTCGCAATATACCAATATACCAATATACCCCTTTGTTTGCAATGCACTCAAGATTTGGGACACAGAAATGGCAGACACGGAGACGCACACAAGGGGTGCGCACATGACATGGTTTTGTATCCATGCTGTTTGGCACCCATCCTCAATTAAATGCGGGCACCGGGAACCACACTGTGTGTAGAATAGTCGTCACCACATGACCATGGTTTAGGGTTCAAGGGTGCCTAAGTCTGCCATTCACCGTGCACACGCATCCATGCTGTTTGGCCCACCTGTTTCACAATTTCGTGCCAGCTATGTCAGTGTCCGTGGAAGGCCCCATGCAGACCGAGAAGGCAGCACTGCGGTCGCGCGGCCTGTGCGACGAAGTGCGGCGCCTGGTGGCCGAGTTCAACGCCGGGTGGCCTGGCTGCTGCTTCGGCCCTTACCGATACTACGGCTCTGGGTCGTACTGCAGCAATTGTGGGTTCGACACGGAGTATGACGACTCCGCCGTTGACTACGCGTACAACGGCGCCAATCCATACACACCAGGGCGGTTCTATACCACCCTGGTGTGTTGTCAAGACTGCAAGGAGGAGCACGAGTCCGCCTTCCCCGAGTTGGCTGTATGATCCTGACCGGCCGACATTCATATATATGTCTGGTGGCCGTAAGGCCGAACCGAGGGGTGGGGGGGCAGTTTCTGCGGCGTATTTCTTCTACCTTGCCGCCTCTCATTTTGCCGATATATATTGTGTTGAAGACTCTTGCTGCAGGCCTACCTTTTCTTTGTACATTGATTGGCCACCAAAAGTGGCAGATTTTTACTGATCAAGCTTTTCTTCGCATCAACATGAAAAAAAAACACCATCTGAACCAATAGAGCAACAAGCAGCTCCAACCCCTTGTAAAATCGTTATTTTGCCCAATAAGACCATCCCCCAATGGATTTTTTGATTCTGAGGCCTCTATCCCCTAAAACTGGATATCACTTTTTTGAGGGGGGGGGGGTGGGGGGGGGGTCAAAAGTTTTCGCTCAAAAGGCTCCAAGCAGTGAGGTGGCCCATGGCGAAAACATCAAATGCCGGTTGACTGTAAAGTTTTAGGTCGGCGCCGCCGCCATGTTCGCCCGACCGGGGTTCGAACCGCCGACCATAAAGTCTCTGGTCAGCTGCATTACCATTCGGCCAGTGCTTGCCCTGAGCACGAAGATCTCCCCACTGCTTGGGGCCGCGTCTGCCACTGACAAAAAATCCAAGTTGTGAGTTTCTGTCCGACTGACTGCTGGCCTAGCTAACTGACTAATTGGCCGATTGTCCGCCTCTCTTCGACGTGCACTGCCGGAGGCAATAGAATTTTGCAAAACATTTTTTTGATATTGTGACCACTCACAATGATGAAATATGCCATGTAAAGCATGTTATAGACCCTCTTTGTGTGTTTTTCACCCTATTTGGGTGTTGGGGGGGGGGGGTCCCAAGGGGGCTAGGGCACAACCTGCTCATGCGGTTTTTCAGCCTCGGCAGCTCAAAAATGGAAGTTTCCGAAACTGATTTTTTTGACATTGTGACCATCCAAAATGATCCAACATCCTATGTAAAGCATGTTTAAGCCCCTTTTTATGTGTTTTCAGGTGCTGTGTGGTGCGCCTACCCGAGGCTGCACTGCTTTTACTGAGCCCCACCTCTGCTGTTCCCTGTGCTCGCACAGTGCGCACGGCGCCGAGTTGCTCGCGGAGCCCGCGACGTGCACTCCGCCTGCTTGCTGCTGCTGAGCGTCGCGTGGCGGGCCCTGCGCCTTCGGGACCAGGGCGTCAGACCGCCTTCGCTCACCCGACCGCCTGCCCCTGTGGCGGCTCGCTCGGGCTTCGGCAGCCCCGTGCTCCGGGGCGACCAGTTTCCGGGTGCCGTTGGGCACATCTTCATCTCCTTCGGCGCCCTCTTCACGGGGGTGACCTCAACCTGCGCTGCGCGCTGCGCGTGTGCCGCCATCCGCTGTGCGAGCGATGAGCGCGGACGGAGTGCACACTGCCGCCCAGATCGCGGCGGTGCTGCAGCAGCCAGAAGTCCTGGCTGCACTGGGGGCAGCGCTTGCCCCCTTTCTTGCCCAACAGGCGGGAGATGCCGGCCAGCAGGCGCCGCACGCTGCAGCTGCCGCCCCTGCTGCACGGGCCGGGCGCTCTCGCTCTCGTGGGCCGCGAGGCGTGGCGTCAGCACCGGCTGCACCGCCCACCGCCGAAGCCGCGACCATCGCGGCACTGCAGCGCCAAGTCGCGGCGCTGCATGAGACCATCGTGCTGCTGAAGCAGCAGCCGGCGGCGGCACGTGGCGAGCCTGCGGGCGCGCCTGCCAAGCTCCGGCGGGCTGCTGCGGCTGCCCCGCGCGCTCCTGTGCCGGCTGCCGCCCCAGCGGCCCCGCGGTCGCAGCCGCGGCCGAATCCGGCCCCCGGTAGCTGGGTACTGGCTGGACGGCAGCGCGGCCAGAAGCGCCAGGTCTCCCCCTCGCCTGCCTGCTACTGGGAGGGCTCTGGCGACGGGCGCCGCCATCTCATGCACCAAGCTGGGTGCCGCTGCATGGGGCCTTCGGGGATTGCAGCCCCTGAGTGTTTCCCGCCGCACCCGCTGGCAGCGACGCGGCCCTACTGGGCCAAAGAGGACGTGAAGGCTGAAGAAGGAGTTGTCAACCTCAACTCCTTCACCATTCGCCGGTACGTTCAGCAGCTGGAGGCCCAAAACCCCCAGCCGTCCTCGCAGGGGCGCAGCAACGCCCAGCAGGGCCCGTCTCAGGGGTCTCCCAGGGGTTACGCGGCTGCGGCGGCCCGCCCTTCGGGAACCGCCAGCCGTGCCCGCGTGCAGGTGGTGGCAGCGCCTGGACGGCAGAAGGCGGGCCCCCAGGCGATCCAGCGCACTGTGGCGACCCTGCAGGCACTCCTGCCCGATGCCACTGCGGTCCAGCCCTGGCGCCTCTACCAGGGCGCCGATCAGGAGACGCTACGGGCCTGGGGCCCGGTGCAGGTCACGCCAGGCCGGCACCCGGTTCTCCTGGAGCTGTGCCGCTTGAAGGGGTGGGCGGTGGCGGGGATGAGCATCGATTACGTCAAGTGTTTCGATCTCATCCCCCAAGCCGTCGTCCTGGCCCTGGCGTTGGAGCTGGGCATGGACCTAGGGGTCGCAAGGGCCCTGGGGGCCATGTACAAGCAGCTCCGCCGGGCCTTCAAGGTGGCCGGGTGCTTGGGGGCGTGGTGGCGGGCCACCAACGGCATCCTGCAAGGCTGTCCCCTCTCCGTGATCCTGGTGAATGTCCTCACCACGATCTGGAAGTGGGAGGTGGATGCCCTGCGGGAGCAGGTCTGCGTGGCCACAGCGACGCTGCCGCCGGCGCTAGTGGCGGCAGAGGCCGACAGTGAGTCGGACCAGGCCAGCCAACACAGCGACTCCGCGGAGGAGTCGGAGCTGCATCTGCGGCTGCAGGCGCAAGGCCCAGGGCTGGCGGCCTTGGGGGCGTCAGGCTATGCCGACGACACACAGGCAGTGGCGCCAGGGACGGCAGCCCTCCAGCGGACCGCCCCCACGACGGAGGCGTGGCTCACCTTGACGGGGCAGGATGTCCGCGTGGACAAGTCCTGCTCCTGGTCGCAGGGGGAGGGGGGGGCGCAGGCAGTGCTTTTACGCGGCCTCCCCATACCGGCAGCAGACTGTTTCCGCCAGCTGGGGGTGGACGTCGCAGTGGGCGGCGCCCGCAACACGGGGCCGGTGCTCGCACGACGCTTGGAAGCCGGCCGCAGTGTGCTGCGGCGCCTCCCGCATCTACCCACTTTTCAGCGGCGGGTGCACGCGGTCAGCACCCTTGTGACGCCGCTGTCGCTCCATGGGGTGGCCGTCGCCCCGGTGACGGACCGGGACCTGAAGGGCCTAGAGACCATGGTCCTGCGGGCGGTATGGGGGGCGACCAGGCTCTCCCGCGCCAAGGAAGTGGTCTTCGTGGTCCTGACGCAGGGCCACCGCATCTCCCCGGTGATGCACACCCGCTACGAGCGGGTGCTATTGATGACCCGGATTGCGCGCACCCCGGGGCCCGTGCAAGTCCTGGTGCAGGCCATCTGGGAGAGCGGCCTCCGACCCCCGACGACAGGGCCCTTCGGGCGCGCCCTGCACGTGGTCCGCCTGCTGGGCTGGCAACCACTGGAGGGCTGGTGGTCACGGATTGTGCCGGGCCAGACGGAGCCGCTGCACTTGGTGCAGGAGCCCATGCGGCAGATCCAGCACAGGGTGCGGGACAGCCTGCGCTGTCATGCCATGCGCGGGCTGGAGGCCCGCCGCCCGGCGACTTATGGCGGACTGGGGGATGGGGTAGACGGGGAGGCCTGTCGCGCGGCACTCCGGGTAGCATCCACAGAGCTGGAGGCCTCGCTCCTGCGGGGCTTGTTGGCAGGGGGGCTGTGGACGGCGGCCCGCGTGCGAGGGCACAACATGCGGGCCACGTCGAGCTGCCCCGGCTGCGGCTCACAGCACGAGGATGAGGCGCATGCACTCTGGGACTGCCCGTCGTGGGAGACCGCCAGAGCAGGGTGGCGCGCATGGGTCTTGCAGGCGGCGGAGCGCCTGCAGCTGGGCCCACCGACGGGCTGGCCGGCATGCCTGCGGCGCGCGGGCCTGCTACCCTTGGCCCTGTCCGCGGGGGCGGACCGCTGGCAGGTGGATGAATTCTTGTACAGGCTGTACGGGATGTACCTCGCGGTGCTCGCGGCCAGATACGCCCACACCCGCTCAGGGGAGCAGGGGCAGGGCGAGGCCCTCTTCCCGCGGCGCCCGGCGCCGGGCGGCAAGGGGGGATACCCGTGGCAGGAACTGAGCGGTCCCCTGCCGCAGCTGCCGGCGGCACCGGCAATGCGACTCCGCCCAGGCGTCCCGCCGGGGTGGCCGTGGGAGCCGGCGTTCGCCCAGGACCTGGTCCGCTGGGCAGCGGCCCTCCGGTGGCAGGACGGCCCAGTGGACGTCACCTGGGCAGAGCTGGCCCTGGACTGCGAGACGTTCCTGGGCCGGGCCCTTCCGGCGTCCCCCCACCATCGGTTGCGAAGGATGCGCCTGCCGCTCGGCGAGCGCGCGCAAGTCCTGCGGCAGGCCGCGCGGCTGTTGCAGCGCCACATGGCGGCAGGGCGCTTCCTGCAGGGGGCTCCCAGTGACCGCTGCAGGGCACTCGTACCGCTCGGGGGCCGCCTGTGTGCGGGGCTGCGGGCGCGGCCGTTCTTCGCGGCTAGGGCGGACATGGCACTGCAGCTGCAAGGCTTGGCCCTGCATCTGCAGGAAGCGTGGCTGCAACGCCTGCGCACGCCAGCCCGCATCCGGCCGGGGGGGGGCGACACGCTTCCTCATGACCTATTTCCCCCGCCCCCCGGGAGGGGGGCCAGCACTGCTCCCCTATGCTCGCCGGCCGCGGCGGGCGCACGTCCCGGGGGTCGCCTGGGTGGAAGAGCAGCGCCCGCGGCGGCAGGGCGAGGGCAGAGGGTCGGTGGGGGCCCGGTGCGCGCATCATGGCTCGCCCTCGTGCCGCCGCTGCCTGCAGCTGGGCTGGGGAATCAGCCGGTGCTGCCGCGCGGGGCACGAGGGGCACACGGCGCCGGGGCAGGCGCCCCCCCAGCAGCGACGGGCACAAGGCCGGCAGGTGCTGGCACCGGCGGCCCGCCAGGCGGGGGCAAGCGCGCTCTCGGCATGGCTGGGGCGGGCCAGACCGGCGTCCGCAGCGCTGCCGGCGCCAGAGAGGCCCTCGCAGCGCGCCCGGAGGTTGGAACCGCGGCGGCTGGCCCGGCAGGCGCCCTCGCCCGACCGCGACGTGGTGCCCGTGTCCCGACGTGCGCGCAGAGCGAGCCCGCCGCGCCCGGCAGTGACAGATGACCCCCCCCCCTCCTTCCCCACAAGGGACAGCCGCACTGGGGCTGCAGGATGTTTTCTGCGGCATTTCGGCTGCCCTGCTGGCACAGGGGGGCAGGCGACCCCGCCCCCATTGCGGTCCCGAACCCCCCCCCCTCCCCACAGGGCAGGCAGGGCAGGCAGGTCAGGCAGGGCCGGGTGCGGGGGCACAGGGAACGGCGAACGGTGCGCAGCACCAGGGTGCATCACCAGCACAGCGTGCAGCGCACGGCGCACAGCACCACGACAGTGCACATGCCCTGCCAGCACAGAGCACGGCACACAGTACACCACAGGATGCAGCACACAGTGCACCACAGGGTGCAGCGCACAGTGCACCACAGGATGCAGCGCACAGAGCACCACAGGATGCAGCACGCAGCACAGCGCACAGTGCAGCACACAGTGCAGCACACAGCACAGCACGCAGTGCAGCGCACAGCACAGCGAATACGGCACGCCGTGCACCACAGGATGCAGCACACAGCACAACGCACAGTGCAAGCGCAACACACAGTGCAGCACACAGTACAGCACACAGCGCAGCACACAGTGCACCACACAGCGCAACACACAGTGCGGCACACAGTGCAGCGCACAGCACAGCACACAGTGCAGCACACAGTGCAGCACGCGCGGCACGCCGGGCGCAGGGCCCAGGACGACCGGGGCCCCTGCGCCAGGCCACACTATTCTCCATGGGGCTGCCAGTGCGGCAGCCCCCGCCGACGCATCGCCCCCCTGGGGCGCCCGACGCCGTAGCGCCGGCGTCCCCTGGGGGAATGTCCATGCCTAACCTGGCGCACGGGAGGGCGAGCTCGGAAGAGACATAGTCTTGACCGACTCGTCCCTCTGTTCCGCCGTGCACCACAGGCGGGGGGCAATCAGCCCGGGGGGAAGGCGCAGAACTCTGAGATCGGCCCTTTCCCCCCAGCCCCTCGACCTCTGTACATAGGCTCATGGACAGTAAAAGCGCAATACCCCTTTTTATGTGTTTTCACCCTATTTGGGTGTGTGTGTGTGTGGGGGGGGGGGGGGGGGGGTTCCAAGGGGGCCGGGGCACAACCTGCTCATGCTCATGCAGTCTTCTAGCCTCGGCAGCTCAAAAATGGAAGTTTCCAAAACTGATTTTTTTGATACTCTGACCATCCAAAAAGATCAAATATCCTAGCATGTTTTAGCCCCTCTTTATATGTTTTTCACCCTATTTGGGTGTTGGGGGGGGGGGGGCTCCCAACGGGGTGGGGGCACAACCTGCTTGTGCAGTTTTACAGCCTCGGCAACCAACCCTATGAAGTCTCCAATTTTCCGGAGACCCCCGGAGACCTCAATTTTCCCCCATTTTTCCACTCCGGAGACCGGAGACTGAATTTTTGTAAAGAAAAGTGCCGTTTTTCTGCCATTTTTCCGACCATTTTTCCACCATTTTTCTCCGAAGGTCCCGTTTTTCATCCATTTTTCCATCCATTTTTCCAGCCATTTTGATAATGTTGTCCTTTGGTTTTGCTTTTGGTTCTTTTGTACCATTCCACCTCTGCTTCAGATTTTTCACACAAATGGACCCTGGGGCTTTTTGGCCTCATGAGGGTGTGTTGTTCATGATGAAACAAGAGGTGGTCAAACGTGGCTGGCTGTCGGATGCTCAATCCTCGAAGAAGCTGAAGGGCGAATGGAAAAAGGCTTCTACTTTGGGGATGCATCTGTCAGCCAAGTATAGTGGGGCCCATGAACCGAAGTTTGCAAATGTCGATCTGATTCTGCCCTTTTCCAAAATTTTTTCCAAAAATAAGTTCCAGCGATCGATTTTCGGAATTTTGACTGTTTGCTATTTCTGTCTATTGCACGCTGAGATTTGTATAATAAAGGCCTCTCTGTCTTCATTTGTACAGTTGGCAGGCTGACGAGGGCCTGAACTCAGGCCGAAACCATGGTACCATACCAATGATTTGAGAACAGATTTCAACAAAAACAGAGTCCGTGTTCATCCTGCTTGAGGTGCCTGTAGTGCTTCGCAGTTTTAAACACGAGGGCAAGTGCAGAAGGTCAAAAAATTTTGGAAAAAATTTTGGAAAAAATTTTGGAAAATTTTTTGGAAAAGAACGAGATGTTGAACACTGCGTGTGCTCAGTTTTTTTGAGCGCCGTCGTTGGGGAACCGAAGTGCGCAAGCATTCAGTGTTCGTCCCTTGACGGAGAAACGTTTGCAGCGCAAGAAGCAGAATGGTAGTGCATTGTACCATGCTGACGCAATGCGTGCACGCCTCCTTGAGGTCCTGGCCGCTGCCCGGGACAAGCTATGGAAATATGTCGGCAAGCACATGGAGCTTGCCAAGCAGGCCAGAATTTTGGACGCAACACAAATGGCCGCTCTGCCTGGTGAAATTGCAGCGTTTCCTCTCATCTTCTCTACCCAGGTTCAACAGACATTGCTTGAAAATGGGGAATGGAAAGTGTATCGTGATTCCGTTACACCCTCCACCCCACAATTTGACGTGCTACAGTGGTGGGAAGGCATGGCTGTGCGCCTACCCACAATGTACCGCATTGCACGGTCCATCCTGGCCATTCCCCACACTTCTTGTGATGTAGAACGCTCGTTTTCAGTTTGGAAGCGTGTTCGTTCCGACAAGCAACAGAGTATGGCGGAGGGAACACACAAGGCCTATGTCTCCTTTTGTTTCAATGGTGTAGTTCCACCACCATGAGCAAGTACAAATTGTGAGTGGTACACGAGATGGCAAAACGATTCTTCGCTTTGAATGCACCGCCTACTGAATGCTTGTGTTGCAATCATGTGTGTCGTCAAAGAAGTAACAGTGGCGAGCAAGCGTGCTCTGGCATGCCATACCCCCGCATTTCCCCCCATTTCCCCCCCGGTTTTCCCCGTTTTTCCCCGTTTTTCCCCATTTCCCCCCATTTTTCCCCATTTCCCCCCATTTTTCCCATTTTTCCCATTTTTCCGTGGCCCAAAAAAGACTTGGAGACTCCGGGGTGGGAGACTTCCAAGGCCTGGGCAACTCAAAAATGGTCGTCCCTCTCCCCTCTTTGAGGTGTCTTGCCGAAGGCAATAGAATTTTTTCGAAAATTCGGTCTTTTCCCAAACCCTTCTATCGCCCCGGGGATGGGATGGTTTGGGTGATCATTTGGTGCCAATATGGGTACTTGGGCACCCATGAGGACCCACATAGTGGCTGCTAGGCCCATGTAGCCCGGGCCATGGTCCCGCCATGGTCCCGCCAAAAGCCCCAAAATTGCTGGTTTTGCAGCTGTTTAGTGGCACGTGAAAATTTCCGAGAGTCTTATTTTTTCCGATGCCCTTCTGTCGCCCCTAGGATGGGTTTGCGTGATCATTTGGTGACTACTAGAGCACCCATGGGGACCCACATTCATGGCTCTAGGCCCATGTAGCCCCGGACCCCAACCTGCTTTTGTTGACACTTGAAATTTTCTCAAAATGTCCATTGTTTTTCCCTCTCTTCGAGGTGCCTTGCCAAAGGCAATATAATTTTGTATGCCGGTGGGTGGGGGGTATTAGGAATAGGCAATACTTGGAATGGTAAAATCTGGCGCAAAAGAAGTGTGCCAAATTATGCCATGACATCTTAAGCTCCGAAGCCATTTTTCTAGGTGTCATTTGTCGCACTCCTGGGATGCGCATTCCCATTTTGCCCGTGCACTTTGCTCTACAGGGACCCAACATCCAAGAAACAACAGCAACCAGCTGAAGGCCCATAGATTAAGAGTCTATGTTTGTTCTTGTGCCGCAATTTAGGAATTTTGTACAAAATTTCGCCATTCCAAATTTTCCACATCCCCCCCCCCCCCCCTAGCCATCAATACAACCGATACAAAGGAGATTGCCCAAGTAGTCAATTAACCCATGGGCCTCACAGACAACACCACAATAGCAGAACTTCAGTCTTAGAACCCTAGTCCTAACCGCAAACCTCACCGGCAAGCAAGAACCATCACTTCCACGGTCCCTAAATGTGACAGAACAGGTCAGCATATTTAGGTCTCTCCTCTGTGCGTACAGGGGTCAGCGCAGAAGCCGGACGTGGCAGAGCCGCCGTGCCGCCCCCCAAGCCTCACCCTTAGTGTACACGGCGCGAGAGAAGGACTTGCGCCAAGGGCTCAGGTGAAGTCACTGCTGGCCCGCCCATGCACCCTTCCTGGTGCCCTCCACCCATTCCTGCCCAGCTCCGCCGGTTCCGTCACCCCTGGGGGCGCCTCCACCGGTGCCCGCCCCTCGCATTAGGGGGCTGTCGACCCATGCACCCACTGTGCCATTCCCTTGTGTGGCAACGTAAGCATGGGGCGTGCATTGCCCCCATTCTGCGTGGGGAGGGGGTGATTGTGCTCCCCCTCCCCCCAGCAAGGCAGCCCCTTGGCTGCGGCGGCTTCAGAGGCCGGCTGCCGCCCCGGATCTTGCACCCTTGGGTCTGCCTTCACGGGCACCCACCCACCCTGGTACGGGGCCGCCAACATAAGGCGTGCATCGGCCCCATGTTGTGCGGGGAGGGGGTGATTGTGATCCCCCTCCCTCCAGCAAAACAGTCCTTTGGCGGTGGCGGTCGGCTAAGCCGGCTGCCGCTCCTTGCGAGGCTCCTCCGACGGGCCAGCGGCTACGTTAGCCGGCCGGCCCCCGGGACACCCCTAGACAGCGGGGTGCAACGCCGGCTGTGCCCCCACATTTCCACTCTTAGTGCGCATGGCCCGCGGCCCCTGCAGCAGTGGCAGCCCTGGTGCACAGCCTCCTTCCCCTTGCCCTTGCAGTCTGGGCGGCAAAGGGACGGGGGCTGGACTCCCCTGTAGCAACACGGAGGCGGGGGGGCAGAAAAGCGCAGCCCCCTCGCCTTGAAAACTATTCAGTAGCAGGTCCAGCACTGCTTCTTGGAGCTGTGCAATGCACTGTCGGGTGCATTGCTCATCCTCGAAAAGTGCCCATGCCACAGCGGCCCTCTTGATGTTGAGGCCTGGATCGCCCTGTGCGGCCGGCTCATCGACCACGGAGAGCACCGCCTCGGCTAGAGAGCAGGTCGCCGCAATGCCCGCAAGGTCGTCGAAAGCATTCTCAGATGCCTCCTGAGTGTTGGGCGCACCCTGAGCCCGTAGTGCGCCCGTCTTCTCGGCGTCCATGGTGCCCGGGGCGTCGGCAAAGCCCGAGGGGGCGCTGCACTGCCAATGGCAGTGTTGGGCGGCCCCAATCGCCGCATCCTCGGCCTCCATGATATCTGCCCAACGGGCAGATCGATCTAGCAAGGTCAGCTCAGGCCCACTGGAGACGGCAAACGCACCGTTGGCATCAGTGGCCTTGTCGTCCAGGCCGACCTGCTCACTGCAGGCCGCCATTGAGCAGGGCATGAGGTCGGCGGTGGCGGCGGTTTTCGCTGCAGCTGCGTCAATGGCGGCTTCGTCGTCCTCAGTCCAGCACAAGCAGGGCTCCAAAGAGCCGCATACGCTGCATGGGAGGGGCACGGGCTCCTCCACGCCCCAGCACTGGCACCCCTCCGGGAGCCCGTAGCAGTATGGGCACATCTCCGCGCAGCGGCAGGGCGCGCAGCTGCAGTACGCGCACTCCCCGATCGGCTTCCTCCTCCGGCGGCGTCCACGGTCCTGTGGGGCCGCGGCTGCGACAGCTGCTGCCGCCGGCGCGGGTAGGCGGGGCCAGTGCCCCTCGGACAGACTTCCCGTCGCCAGCCAGCCTGCGGCACTAGCGGGGGCGGGGCGGGGGCCCGCTCGGCAACATCATCCTCAGAGGACGGGCCTCGGCGTCGCCCACGCCGCCGGCGCGTCGGCGGCGGTTGCCCCACAGCCAACGAAGGGGCATGGGTATGGGGGGGCAGGCCACCCTTGCTCCGGGCAGCTCCCCCCAGCGCGGCCATGGTTGTGGCTTGGCTCAGGCAGCCTCACCACGTGCAGGTGCACAACAAGAGGCCCCCTAAATGTGACAGAACAGCACCTCCTCATGCTGTTTGGACCCAAGGTGATAGGGTGGAGCTGTCATGCCTCATGACGCACAAGGCGGTAAGGTGTCGTATGTGACCCCGCGAGCCGGAAAGGCCTGTCGCTGGAGTCGAGAGATCGCCAGGCATTCTACCTCCACGTCTCTGATTACCTACATCATTTGTGGTGGAGGCCCTCCGAATTTCACGCTTTGGAAATGACTGAACGTGAAGCCAGTCAACGCGGGCGGGGTAATGGACGCCACGGGGGGAGGGGGCGGAGAGGGGCATAAGGCCTCAGTTGTGAGCAGTGGGGCAGGTCGTGGAGGACACCACCCACAACCGGTCATTGTTCAACGGCCGTTGGTTCGTGGCCGCCGTTGGTTCGTGGCCAAAGGCCGTCCAATGTGAGCCGTTGGTAGTAACCGTCAGTCGTTGGCCGCATTTTGGACCCCAGGTTCAACACAAAAGGTGATCTGGGGTCGTCGGTGGGGGGTTTGAAGCATGCCGCAGCGGGCTGAGTTTTCCACATGGTGGGCTTTTTTTTTTTTTGAATAACATGGTCAAGCCATGGACCCTTGGTTGCACAGTTCTGACACATCTGGATGGTAGCTCAGTTGTCGAGGTAGTTGACTCCACTATCAAGGGTCCTTGGACCCATTCCCAGTACTGTCAAATTTTTGCTTGTCAGTTCTTCCCCTGCTGTCCCACAAACACGCCCACCTGTGAATTGCTTCTGCTGTATTCATCTTTGCAGGGTGTCAGGGTTTGTTTTTCGCTTCGTTTGGATCTGCTTTTCTCTCCTTTGCACCTTATGGAACAGAATGTACCCCCCCACCAACGGGTTGAAGCATGCTGCAGCAAGACAAATTTTTCTTGGAGTGCGTTGGTGTTTGGTCTTGGTCTTGTCTGTGCATGGCACACCCTCCCAGCCCCCCACGGATGCGCCCTGCGCCCGGATGGAGCCCCTGAGCCCAGACAGGCCCAGTTCAGACAGCTTAGCCCAGGGCGGCCCGGGGACCCTGCAGTAGTCGTGCAAGTCAGGCCTGGCCGAGGCCCAGGCTCGTACCAGCAACCCCATCCCAGGTCTAGATCCGGGGCTGCCCCACCGCACCAACGACAGTGCCAGAGCCCCGAACTCCGTTGTTTCAGGTGGGGCACACACTGCTCAGCTACAGATGGACCCAGACCTCGTAGCGAGGCATGGGCCGCGCTCCGCTTTCCGAAAGGTCGTCCCACCGGAGTGATATGCGATGACTGGGCCGGCCTAAAGAGCCTGTGCTGAAAGGATGGGGGAATGTGTTCCTTTGCTGTTGTGACTAAAGCAATGGGCTCTGGGGTACTGTTGGTCAGCATGGCGGCGGCATGGATGCATACCGCCACAAGTCTGCACCAGACTCCACAGGCCACCCATCCGTCCCTCTTTTGCGACAGAAAGGTACCTATGGTACACCATTCCCACTGACGAGCCTGATATCTGTTTCTGTATGTATGTATCTGGGGGTCACTGCAGGTTGCCTAGAGGTTGCTGATGGTTGAATGTAAGATGCAACAAGCGTCCGGGTCGAACAGGTTTCATTTCCAAGCATTTCATTTCCTGCAGCCCTGAGCCTGCGACGCCCTGATAGGCCCCATTGTCTGTCAAAGTGATTGAAACGTCGAGCGTCCAAAACACTTGCACACTAACGCTGGACGCACTCCAATATCCCCCGGAGAGAAGTTGATTGAATGCAAATTGCTCGCAGGCATCGGCAATACAGGGGTGGCGGTGGGGCAAAACTTCACGTGGTGTTGTTTCCATTGTGAGAAAATTGGTGCTGGAAAATGCTGGAATGATGCTTAACATTGAAGGCCAAGTTTCAAACATATCTCAGATTGCCCACGGTATACCACCTGAAGGAGCCATGCAAGCCATTCTGAGCAAGGGGTAAGCACAAGACACCCCTCCCCATGCCCCCATGCGCATACAAAAGACACGGCACTGGACACCAGTTGTGCCATGGGCAACTGACCGGCCTCTCTGGAACACCTCCACCCCGCTCTCGGCCCCCTGGCAGCCTCAGAAGCTGCAGTGGGAGTACAATGCCTTGCTTTGCCTTGCCATCCCGTCACTCAGGGTTGGGCTTGCTGCCCACATCCCGAGCCATAGCCCATTTCCCCACGTCTTTGACCTTGACCTCTCTGCAAGCAATATCCATGAGCCATGCAGCGGAGGGGGCTGTCTGTCTCCCTTCCTTTGCGGGGAGGCTGGCACGTGCCCAGGTGGACTAATTCCTGAGGTTAAGTGCCCTGGTCTGAGATATGACGTCGTGTGACCCACCTTCCTGTAACCCTTACCAACAAAATTTACCAGGACAACCTTCATTTGCACTATTCCATGTTGCACCACCAACCCACTCCATCAATCAAAAAAAAGTCCTCTGCAGAAGTTGTGACCCGTCCCACAATTTAAACCCTCAATCCTCATTGCCTCATGCTGTTAACAAGCATCAAGCAATGACCAATCTGACGTCTGCAGCAGAACTCAATTTGTTTCAGAATCAGCCCTGTACAAAGTGCCAATCAGTATCCTCTGGTGCTGTTGTGGCCCGATCCATAATTGGAACTCCCAATGCTCTTTGCGCCTTGCTGTTAACAAGCATCAAGCAATGATCATTATGAAGTCTGCAGCATATATTTGGGTGCACTGTGTGCAAGGGTCGCGGGCCCTTGATTTGCGCTCTGTGTACAGGCAACAAGACCCCCTGTTTCAAGAGGTACGAGGCACAAACAGTGGCACCCGAGCCGTGAAATATTGAAGGAGAAATGGTTTGTCTTTGTAGTAGTGTTAGAATAGTCTGTTCCAATTTTCTTTTTTGTATGCAGGCAAACCACGTTTTGCTTGCCCTTCTTGCACAATATGTTGCTACAGTTCTGGGCGGGGGCCGAAGCCTCCACAGAATGAACGAATACAGCTCCAGTGTTGAAGGCGACTCCAAGGAGCGAAACGTGAACCAATAAGCGGTTATCCGTTTTTCTAATTAAACCAATAACGGCCATCGGAAATTTTTTATTGCAACAATTACTGGTTTTTGCATTTGAAAAAAGCTCCGCGGCTTTATTGATAAATCATGGAATAATCAAATTGGTACCAGTTTTGGATAGTTGCAACCCCAAATTTCTGCTTCTACAAGTGATGTATGCAGCAATGATTTTGGCAATTATTTTGTGGATTGATTGCCAACACCTGGCTTTATGCATAAACGGAAAACTGGATGTTGATTTTTTTGTCACCAAATACAAACGGTTGTTTTTTCTTCAACCAATAAGGTTGAACAGGCACAGGCTATTGGCAGTATTTCCTCGGTCATTCGCAGTGTTTTCCCAGATTTGTTAGTCATGATTGTGCAAATGTGCGTGTACCATGCCACCTATATAAAATTCTAAATTGCCATATCAAGGGTCGTGAATTATTTTTAGATTTGGAACCAATTTAAAATTATAATTGTAAATTTTTTTTTAGATGCGGATTATTTTCTAGAGGTTTTTATTGTTTGGCTAAAAAAAAATCAATCCGCACTGAAAAAAACATTCCGCCGTAAAAAAAATCTGCGCAAAAAAAATGCCTGGACATATTTTTTCGGCGTGGAGTTTTTTTGTTTAGTGTGACGCCGCAAATTTCAGAAGTGGTCGAAAAATGTCATGGGTGAGTCTTTGCGCACCTGTGGAAGAATGTGGTGTGTGGAGGGACACCCTGACGGCAAGGGTTATGTAGCCATTTTGATTTAACCACCCACCCTCTAGGCCCCCATGTTGGCAGGGGTTGTGTAGGCACTTTGATGTTGACCGGTGCGGTGCAACTACTTGGGTGTCTGGCCGTAGTAGAAAACCATACTTTGTGGTACTTTGGGCATCATTGTTGTTTGGTAGTAGGTTTTGATGCATTGGGGATATGGCATTTTTTGATTTTCATCCTATTTCACCCATTTCTACCTTTTTGCTCATTCTCACCGCATCCACTCTTTTTCTAGGTCGATTTCTCCCCACCATCGGGACCCAGATAAGGCAGAGGCAATGTAACCAATCAGCCCGAATGTGGGTTTTCAACCTTCCGGTGCCGTTGAAGAAACGAGGAAACCGGGGTAATTGTCGTTAACCTTCCGGTGCTATTGAGTATGCATGGCAGCGTGCTGACTTGTCCACAATTCTCTCCTACACGTTGGAAGCCCCTCAAGTTGGGGTCATGGACTCGCACACTTTGGCATGGCCCTTTGAGTTGAGGTGATGGACTCCTACGCTTTGGCGTGGCTCCTCAAGTTGGGGTGATGGACTCCCACGCTTTGTGGCCCCTTGAGTTGGGCCGACGGACTCCCACGTTTTGGCTTGGCCCTTTGAGTTGGGGTGATGGACTCCCACGCTTTGGCGTGGCCCCTTAAGTTGGGGTGATGGACTCCCATGCTTTGGCGTGGCCCCTTGATTTGGAATGATGGACTCCCATGCTTCAGGGTAGCCCTTTGAGTTGGGGATGGACTCCCACACTACGTTGTGGCCTCTTGAGTTAGGGGTATGTGCTCCCATGCTTCGGGTTGGCCCTTTAAGTTGTGGTGATGGACTTCCATGCTTTTGTACACAAAGGACGTTTTTTTGCGGTGCATGACGCCGAGGTCACTGTGAGGTGGGCCACAAATAAGAACCACACAAAGGTTACCTCTTTCAAAGGCCACGGGAATGAAGATACAACATGGGTAGCATTCGGCAAAGCCCAGATGACAGGGATAGGATTGCACAGGCAACGCAACCGACCATGTGCTCTTTTTCTACGTTTCAAAAAAACTCCGCAATGGTACCACTACCGCCTAAGCAGGCCAAGTGAGGCCTCTTATTTGCAACCCCGCTTTGTCAGCTTAATCTCCCAAGGGCGGTGTGCACTGGTGGTGCTCTCAACTAGGCCTAACCAGTGTGTACCACTGCAGGTTTGGGATTCTAGTAGAGCTCTGAGATCAGCTTTTGCCGAAGCTATGAACACACTCCGCCGCTGCTTTTGGAACCCTTTCCCTAAAGTGGTGGTGCCCTACACTACCCATGCTTGTGGTTAGCAGCGTGGTGAAGGTTCTCTGTTGACCACGTGGCGCATGAGTTCTTTCCCTATTGGGGTTCTAACCCTCCATGCTGATACCAGTGCGTGTCTATGCCATGAATACCCCTAAGTGTGCTACGTTTGTAGTGTATGTCTCTCACTCACTCTCTCCGGGCAAGGCTTCGCACTGCCTTCACTGGTGTCGGACCCAAGGTCCTCGCCAGCTACTATGGCCTCTCCTATGGCGCCCAATTTATGTGTTGGCGCCTATCCTAGGTGTCGACGGCAACAACCACTACCTGGTGCTAAGGGTTTTCAAAACGCCAGTTTTTGCTAAAGGCCAAAAGTCTGACACACATCCATGCCTGCATGGAGAAGCATGCAAGACATGAACCACCAGTACACTACACACATTAATGTTGGCACCAACCCTCGAAGGACACATGCACGGGCCTACCTGCCCTAACAGCTACACACTCTATTGGACGTTGTGTTGATGAATTTCTTCTGGGCCCTATTCACCCTATTCTGAAACGTGCAAGAGAGCACCGCAGTGCTATGCAACCGTGGTCTGACATGGACGCCACAGCGCGTTTTCCTGCCACAGCTTGGAGGAGGAGGGTGTGTGCTAACCGTGTTCAAGCATTTGTCAAACAATTCTGTGGGTATTTGCAAGAGGGCCACCCACCGCCCTGTGTCTGCATTGCTTTTTTTGATGTGATCGGCGCCTCCATTTTTCTGGGGGACTTTTGCACCATCGTTCTTCTTACCTACCTTGTTCCGCCCATGCACTGCCAAGTTTCATGCACCCTACCCTGGTAGAACCCTTCGTCTTGGTCCGACGAAACCTAGAGCCTGCAAAGAAGGTAGGGCAGGGTGGAACACCAAGAATCTAGGCCCTACGGTATCTTGGGCCATGCATCAACAGTCCTATCTGATACTGATTCACTACGGCCCTGTCGTCAGAGGGCTTCTTATCAGGTCGTGATTGCCTCCTTTGCATAGATGGGGTCCTCGATCTTATCGTCTCTGAATGGACGTTGTAGGCAGATTCAGCAGGTACATTGAATGCCTAAAACACTTTGTGGGCTTAACATCCAAAGAACCACAAATCTATGATCTCTGCCACCGGGCTAGGGGTCAAGTCTGTGACATTTTTTTAACCCCTCTCCCACCACGAACGTAAAAACAAACGGTTTCACTTGGAGTGGGGTGGGTCCAGGGGGTCCAAACTAGATGTCATTGTGGGGGGCAGTCATTGCACGGAACAATGATCTTACAAAGGGGACACCAACAATTTAACCTCCAAAACAGGGAACATTGGGCGGTTTCCCGAACATGCGGGTCTGCATCTTTGATCCAACAACGTCTGTGAGGTGATTTCGGAACAACCTTTCCAAAGCGATTTCCAGGTGATGCATGCCGGCCTAAAATTGGCTAAGTCCTCGCCGACAAGGGGCAATGTCAGAGAGGGAGCGAGGGGCAAGATACCTAGAGTTCGGACTTGGGAGCCCCGCCACACGTTAGGGACCCCATAGATGCAAATACATATCGCAGGACGCAGGTCCAGATCCTCAAACAACAGACGCAAAAGACAAACAAGTTTTGAACCTTCCCCTTAGAAAATGGGTTGATGTGATAGGGGGGGTCAAGTTCTAAAGAATTCATCGGGAAATCACTTTCTGTTGGAAAGCGATGTGTACACAATGATTTTACAAAGGGTTGGGCATGCGATATCACAACTTGCGGTATGCTATGCGAATGACCTCAAAAAGGACAGGATATACGACGCCGGCACCTACAAGCAACCCTCTTTGGGTTGATTTCTTACACACAAAGACAAGACAAAACATTGGATGTCAACCAAAGCGTTGAACCGTGTGAAGATCAGCAAAAGGGCAACCCTGATGCTTGGCCGTGATGAAACAACACACAATGGGACCCTTGCATGCCTAAAAGGTGGCCTTTGGGGCCCCCAAGGCCTTGTGGAACATACCTTGCTGGAAAAGATACACTGCCGTTGTCGGGTCGATACACCGAGACCAAAGGCGTTGTAATTGATTGCGGATCATGAGTCTCCTTGACTTCTTTTACATTGTTGATGCTAAATTTCCTTTGAGAAGCTCATGCTCACAACGAGTGGGAATACGTTCAAAAGTGCAGCACCAGGCAATAAGCAACACCAGAACAATACATGTCGTTGATGTACAGCTTCCGGGTCTGGGTCACTATCAAATAGAATAAAGTGGTCAACACAGAACACTTTTGGTGTCAAAGACCAATCATGGTGTTGCCATAGGCTTGGCAGATAGATAGGACACTGCCAGGGCCGCGCGCATATGAAGAATGCACAAAATGAAGTAAAGAAGGTCCCTACCAAGACCGGCCCCTGCTGTACCCCTTCCACCATTTCCTGTCACTCCTATGGTGTTGCTTCTCACCAGGTTCTGCATGATCTTGCCCTATCCTGCACAATTTCCAAAATAGTAAAATATGGCTCCTTCACACAAATCCTGATCCCTTGCAATAACCAACTCCCAAGTACAATAGCTCAAATCCAAATAATCCACACTGAGGGCTTCCAAGGGTGTTTGAGGTCCCGCGTTGACACTCAACAACTCCTTTCAACACGCTGGTCGTCTCACGGTGCACACGGAGACACGGGCGTTGGGCATGTACATAGAATTGCACCAAAATCAATAAAGAAGAAGCCCTGAAATTGGCATATGAACACCAATCAAGCAAAATTGAGGAAAGATGGAAACATACACAATCACAGCCATAGACCCCTCATTCCCTGGACTCAAGACCTTCCCTTGACTCGCCAACATGATGCCCTGAACCAAGTCAAATAAGATGGCTAAATGGCATGTGTCAAAAGTCACTACACAAACCCCAAAAATGTGTTCACTCCCAAGCCTCTCAATCCTAGCTCAAAAGGGGAGGTGGCTTGTCATGGCCTAGAGTGGCACTCAGGACCATGCCCTACCCTGACATAACCTTGGTTGGACTTGGAGTCGATTGGGCTTGGAGAATTGCCCCATGCAGATGACCTCACAACATAGCAAAATTAGGCAAATCACACCATAGTGCCCAAAATTCAATTATATACTCAGAAATGCATACGGCAAGTATTCAAATGCTCCATGCATGTGTCAAACCGGAAAGTAATATACAAGGGTGATATAGACCAAAGGTCCATGTCCAAGAATATCCCATCATTGGCTCCCAAACCCCTCCGGATATATACATGCCATGCTTCACAAGTCAACTGACGAATTTGAGACCTAATTTTGTGAGGCCTCGTGTGCCACGCCAAAGTGACCACGTGATCCGGCATATGGTGAGGTGCAACACCGAAGCATATGCCAACATATAAGCAACATACCATACTTCACGGATCTCTAGGCACTTTACTTTTAGCCGACCAGTTGAGCAGATAAAATACAAAAATGAGCATAAAATGAGGTCAAAAGCATGCAAATATTGCCAAATTCAAAGTAATCACAATAGTATATAACTTCGCTCACCCATGGTATCAACATATGGTTCAACACACTATTGCTTGGAACCATTTGTCAACAATCCCCCCACTTGGATCCCCAAATGGACGCATGAAGACACCTTCGAACCTCCTTTCGACATGCACCCTGAAAATGAAAAAATTGGAAATGGCGCTTATGGGTTGCTCCGTAAGGCTTCCCACGTGCACTATATGTGCGGTAGACTTAGTCTAGCGCTATGGAGCACACCATTAGGACATGGGCGAAGCCCTTGCCACGTATGACTCCACATATCTTCCTACAAACGGAGATATATAACATGGGTGTGAGCATAGCGAAGCACATACCATCCATACAACACATACCCTCAAAAATGGCTCCCACCATGGTATGTCATGACCCTCCATGGCCATAACTTCACGTCAAAAATACGTAGGAACCCAAGGAAAGTTTCTATGCAACACCAACACTCATGCGGTACACTCGAAAGTCGCATTAAAATATTCGGTTGCATGGTCCAAGAGTAATAAATCACTTTCTACCCTCTTGACCATTATCCATTGCTACACCGGGCATGTGTACTCATCAAAGGCGTTTGACGCTTCCGAAATTAAATTAAGACCAAGGCGATTCCAGCCCATATCTCAAAATTGAAATTCCTCGCAGTGAGCCGGAGATATGACCTTTCAAAGTGGCCTCACGAATCAATTTTGTTTCGCCTATATCTCCAAGAAAAATGAAGGAGACAACAAAAGGAAGGTTGATTTGTGATCGGGGAAAAATGTATGACCACTCGAGATTCATCATATCCAGTGCGGCGACCTCGAAATCGAAAATCCGATTCTCAATGTCTGAAAAAATCGGATTAATTTTGCGAGTGTATAACATGAAAATTGCGGAAGCAACGAGCCCTTTTCTGATGAAATTGAACCCTTCATGGGGGTTTTCGCTAAAATATCTGGAAATAACAGTTAACCAATCGGTTACCGCAAAATCGCGAGCCAACTGACAGTCGCCGATACATTGACAATCAGAACGCATAGCTGAAAAATTACGGAAACATTTTTTTATAAAAAAACCCTGTTGATTCCTCATATTTTGATACATAAATCTCAGCTGGCGGCGCCTCGGTATTGAATATGGCCGCTCATAGCTGGTATGGCCAAGCCTATCACACTATCACATCAGGTTAGGTCAGGTGGATGAGAGAGTATGATATCAGCCAATGGCGGCTTGCCGGCCCATAGATACACACCCCAAGTGACCCAAAGATGGCCACGGGGGTCCGAAACGGCTTCACCCCCCTTCTCAGAGCGTTGTATCCGCTCGGAAGTCATTGAAGAGAGGACAGGAGGACCCCAATGGCCTCCAACCCCCCCCCCCCCCCCCATGTCCCAAGGACACATGGAGGCCCCACATACGGCGTAGGCGTCCCCCATGCCCCAAGGGAGGGGTGAGGACACTCATAATCGGTGCCCTCCTGTAACGGCAGCAGTGACAGCACTCAATTATACACTGATGTGATCAGAATTCCAATGATTCTCAGATGTACATTAGTGCAGTAAATTTTCCGCTTCATTTCATGTTTTCCGTTCGCCGCCAGATGTCGCCTGTGAGCGCGCGTCGAGTCGCATTTGTCTTTCGTGATTTGCCAATCGGATTTATTTAAATTATTTCGAATAATTTCACGTCGTGTCATTAGTTGCGATGAATGCGCATTGAGATTCTATGTCTGCTCCATTTTTGTAGACCGGGTTTTCGTACTCTTCATATTCCACCATGGAGTTCACTGGACTTACAAGTGCTTCGCATATGTCGCTCCCAGAGGCTGGATATGGGTCCGAAGAGGGTTATGTGGGTTCGGAGATATCAGGGGCAGTGTCGGGCGTTACGACCCCTGGGGCATCAAGGCTACAGGCTTCGCAGTTAACACAAAGATCAACCACTATGCAGCGGTTACATGGTAGCAGAGGAAATCATGACTCTGCTTCTGGAATCTCCACTGATACTCTGACATCGTCGGACTTTAGCGGGGCTATTACTCGTTCTGGGTCGCTGCGTGTTCCCCCTGAGGTTACCTTCGTATCATCTCCCCAGCAAACCGAGGATCATCCGTCAGAGTGCCCTTACTGTGGCCATAGGCATTGGCCTGGAGTTCATACTTGTGCTGATTGTTGTGTGAACGCCCCACCCAACCTTAAACCCGGTCGAGAATCTCCCTCCTCAAGCGAATCTGGTTCCAGCTCTCAAGCTTTGCCTGATCTGGAAGACAGCAGCAGCGAAGGAGAGCCATCCAATACTGGAATGGATGAGATTTCTGGTGATTACTGGGAACACCAATTCCAGGATATCTGGAACCAAGAATTTCTGCAGCGCCAGAATTGGCTTCTGGCTGAGGCGAGCTACCGTGGCCGCCTGAGGGACTGGTTCAGGGCGTCGTGCCAGTTCATCAGGGACAGCGGCCGGTCGAGATTCGATGCCCAGCTGCAGGAGCAAGAGGATTGGGAAGAGCTGATGGAACAGTTCGACCACCAGGCCGCCGTGATGGTGCAGATGGCCATCATTGCCGAGGAGCGACGCCAGAATGTGCATCCGCACGCTGGTCCGTCGGGCGTCTGGGGTCGGAACGACGACGAGGTCGACGAAATGAGGTGTGATTCGACACATTCACACCTCTCCAGGGAGCAGCTGTCCAAACTCCCCAGGTCCACCTCCAGTGTTGACACTTGGGTCGACGAGGTGAGAAGCAAAGGAAAGGGGACGAGATGCCCTTCCTGTGGCGAGTGCGCCAAGGACTGCTCCTGTCGACGACAGATTTCGTCGCTGGAATCAAGGGTGAAGCAGCTGAAGAAGGCCGCCAAGGAGAAAAAGAGGGATGATGACAGCAAGTGGAAGGAGATGGAGCAGAAGCTGGAGAAGCTTACAAATCTGGTACAAAATCTGAGCACTACTGGGCTCACTGGACCAGCGCCTACAATGGCAAGCCACCCAGCACCTACCTCCTCAGCTGCACCCACATCCACGCCTTACGGCGCTCCACATTCTCCAGCACCCCCAGCTTTTACTGGCCACCATTCAGCTTTTACTGGAATTTCTGGTATCCCCCCTACTGGATTTACAAGTCCAATTGGGTTCAATCTGGGTACTGAAGGAGGAGAATCTTCGTCGGAGAGGTCTGTACTGTCAGTGGGTACTGTCGGAGATATTGATGGAGAAGCAAGGACCACCGTGAAGGAGCGATCAATGGCTTTGAAGAAGAAGGACCGGCAGGCGAAAGAAAATGAAGCCAAGATCAAAGAAAAGCAGAAAAAATTGAAGGAGATGAGGCTGCATCAAGCACCGCAGACGCCGTTCGTGCAGCCTACTGTGGACCAGGCGTTGCTGGCGGCCGCTATTGCGCAGGCACAGGCCATGGGAGGCGCCGCAGTCAATCCAGTTTTCGTCAATCCGGTCGGCACAGCCACCAATTTCAACCTGAACCACTTGCTGAACCCTTTGCACATGAGGCTGAGAGGGTCAGTAATGAAGCAGCCGAAGTTCTCAGGACACCCCAATTACTGGGCGTCCTTCGAACGGCAGTTCATGGTGTGGCTGCAGATGGAGAAGCTGGACAAGGAGCTCTGGATCCTTGGGCTGATGGACTGCTTGACGGGCAAGCCCAGGGAAAGTACCTACAATCTTTATGTCGAAAGACAAAATCAAGGGAACCCCCTGAGCTATGAGGAGTTGTATCGCAGTCTCAAGAAGAAAGGGTCTCGACTACCTGAAGATCATTACAGGAACCGTCTGGAGAACTTCAGGGCGATCAAGAAATTATTTCTGGAAGAGATCCAAATTGCAAGGCAAGATTGGGTATTTTTGGTGCAAGAGGCGGAGAACTCTGGAGAGGGACTTTCTGAAGGCGAAATGAAGAAGATCCTCCTGAGCAAGCTCACGCCGGAGACCAAGCAGAAGATCAGGGTCTCTCAGGCGGACCAAAAAGTTCTGGGCAACTGGGTTGAAGTTCGAGGATTACCAGAAACTATGGGAAAAATGGCTGTTCGTGAGTTACTACACTCTATCAGTGCTACTGGATTGAAGGATATCACTATTCGTGAGGGCAGATGGAGAGTTGGTTTCCACGATTTTGAACAGTCGGAGTTTTAGAAAAGTTTATAGTGTTTTCAGCACTGTGTTTTTGCTTCTCCTGCTGCTTGTTGTTGCTGTAGGGTGTCCTGCTGCTGGTTTTGGATGATGAAAAGCTTTTGTTTGTTGAAATACAGTAAAGCCAACTCAATCCAGGATAGCCCAAGCCAACAGTATGCAAAGAGAAGGTAATTCAGGATCAAAGCATGAAGGGCTGCAGTGTAAACAGTGAAAGATGATTAGATATTCACAGAAACTGCAACTCAGGATACAAATGAATGCATATTCACAGAGATAGCTGAAATGTTTTGGGAAAAGAGTTAGAAAACTGCCTCAGGATCACTCTCTCTCCATAGTGCCATCTTAGGAGATGTGCACTCTTTGTTTTGGGTCCCATATGTGCTGAGGTGGCATGGTATGTGGCGATGAGGTCACTGCCATGTCACATGGGATCTTCCTACTTAGTTAGGCTGACCAGGAATTGAACCCAGGACCTCTCAAAAAGAGGTGCCTAACCCCCTATGGTGCATACCACTAGGGCAGATAAGTATTCATGGAAAAACATAGATAAATTCATAGGCTCTACCTTAGGTATGTCAGTGCTCAGTCAACTCAGGAAAAGATGTTTTACTTCTGATTGAAAGGGGATTAAGGGGTCCACTCAATATCCTGATTGGGTGTTTGGTTCCATAGGTCAAAATGTGTTATCACCACTTTTGGCTGGACCAATACTAAGATAAAAATGCATGGATGCTCAGTGCATCTCTAATACAACTAGAGTATGTCCTTAAGCAATGGAAAAGCACTTTTTCTTACTCCCCCCTTGTGCTGTGGTGGCCACCACTGTCGCATTTTAGGAAAAAGGGAATTTTTCTTGGCCTTTCCTTGGTTTCCACATCTACTTTAAAATACCTACAGTCTCCCTCACACTGAAAAATGGGCGCTCACCATGGCTGGCGTCCTTTTGCTGCTCTGATTGTACAGTTTCCTACAGAAGACTCAGCGCTCTTGGCGCTGCCGGGGCTCCTGTGGCTTGGTTGGGTTAGATTGGGAGCATGCCAAACATGTGCATATGCATCCCTTCCTCCAAGACGCAGCGTCGACACAACCCAAACGCAAGACACATTATACACACTCGCATGGGTTCTCGTAAACCTGCTGGCGACCTGTGACCTGTCTTAGGGCGTAGGGAGTCGAAAAGAAATTAATTTGCCCCTTGGTGGGGTCTTGGTTCTGCTCAGTCTCTCCAGGCACCTGCGTTTCGGCCCGAACACGGCCTACTCAGCGAGGCTGCGCGTGGGTATCTGCAGAGGCAGGAATGGGAGAATTATGGACGAATCCACGCAAAAACGAAGCGACGACACCAAAATCCGTCAAATGACGGCGTAGAATTTTTCTGAAACGACACACCTGAGTAGAATCCAATTGTGCATCAAAGGCACATTTTTATAGAAATTATAGTCATCTCTGGATTTTTCAAGTCCAGAAATTCATACGCATAAAATGGCGGCGCGCAGGAGCGGCTCCTAGCGAAGCGCCGGAAAATGGAAAAATAATGGAATTATAAACGTATGTATCACGTAGTCTTGAAAATGACGAGACACACATTAATAAACAAACATACAGTTTCCACCCACACTAATAGAAGCTTCAAAAATTCAAGAATTCGAAAATCAATTGAAAAGACTTCAATGAATCAGGTATAAACTACAGGTATGCTCGTCTTGCATGCCGCATACACATTGCTCGTCTCGTGTCTCCGTGTACGAGTCGTGTAGCAGCGTTAACAACGATAACCACGATAGGACGCGGTAGAGGGATTGATCAGAAAGATTGCAGATGATTAGCGGTCAGATCAGGGTGATTAGTCATACACACAAGTGCATAGCAACGTTCTTCGCGTGCGCCCCTTTTGTTCTCACACCTTGCTTCACTTCCCAGCGGTAGGTAAGGTAGGTACGCCCAGGCGGGGCCACCCCCTGGTGGAGTCAAGATTGTTGTGGAGATGGGCAGGTTTGCCCAACGTGATTGTGCATAGTCGTGCATGCACACACGCATTAAAGGGTAGGCCACGCGAAGTGCGCACGGTAAACCTTGTTTAGGCTACCCAGGGGCTCCTCGGTACGTTCTTTAAGAGAACCTGAGGAGTCCCTTAACGCTTGCTTGCTTGATAAGGGTAGCTGCTCCATGCAGCGTGTTTGCGGACAGGGTATCATAGGGCACACTGAGAAGGGTATAATCCCTGGAGTGTGCCTTGGTTCCTCCGCCGCAAACGCCCTTTCATTTGCCTTTGTTTTACAGGTGGGCAGGTAGGGTGAGTGGTGCAGCAGCGTTTTTTTTTATGCCCTGCTAAACAGGGGCGCAGATCACACAAACAAGTAACTCCACTCCGCCTGTGGCAGAGCAGGGAGTCCGACTTCATCGACATCTGCGCCTTGCACACGAGAGCACTCCTTCCCTCCAAGCCCTTGCAGGGGAAACGCGTTGTGGCGTCCCCTGTGAGGCCACAGTTGCTTAGCAGCGCTGTGTTCTTTTGTCATTTCACAGGTGGGTCGCTAGGACCCTCGAGAACTTCCTCTTCGCAACGCCAAGTAGAGTGTGCGTGTAGGAGTGGTAGTCCTGCGTGGGGGCTAGAGCCAGTTGCCCAGCGCTCGCCCACCAGGATGGTGCCACTGTAGGGTGTGTAGGACCTGTAGGGGGCGTGTCACTGTCCCACCCTTTTCCTGCAATTTTAGCTGGGTTGGTGGGCTGTGACAGTGGGTTAGGTTAGTGTTTTTGGCCACATAGCAAACAGGCGTTTTGCATGCCTTCATAGCTTTTGGCCACCCCTCCCTGTAGTAGACAGGTAGGTAGGGAAAACTATACCTGGATTAACACTCTGGGTATTCCCCCAAGGTTTTGCGCCAGCACAGAAATTGGGCGCATAGGGGAGGGGAGACCCGGGGCGTACCCCGTGGCATCAATAAGCCAACCCTCCAGGTTCAGCAAGGGCGCAGACTTGGGTATAATTAGGACACCACTTCTGCGGCTTGCTCTCAGGACCTTAGGACTAGCACACTCACACATACGCTTTGGCAGGTAAGGGTAAGGTTCAGTCCCTAGCTTTCTTCTTGGAGGCAAGCGTCTCAGCGAGCCTCAACAACTCACCAAGGTTGTTCTGGGACAAGTAGTCAACCAGAACTGAGTTTAGGCGTCCCTCAGGTAGAGCAAATGCAGAGAAAGGCTCCCAGGTGGCCTCTTCGACTCCAAACCCTTCCCAGAGGGTGAGGAAGCGCCAACCCTGGCGATAGCGGTGGCGTAGGACAGACTTCACCAGGTAGAAGCCCTCCTTAGCCATCTCCTCGGCGTTCATGTCGGGGAGTTCACCTTCAACTTCCATAGGGCTGGCAGCCCCTTGTAGGTCAAGAGCGGCGATTTCCTCGTCGTTCAGCTCCCACTCCTCCCCACAGAGGTCTTCAGGATCATGGTAGCGCTTCAGGTGTTGAGCGGCGCACACCAGGGTCTCCCCTAGACGGGGAGAACACCGCACGGTGATACGGTGTCCATCCACAGATAGGATCTTGTACGGCCCGAAGTATGGGTCATCGCTGGTAGAGCGTGGCCAGGCGGGTAGTCGACTGTGGTGCACCAGCACCCAGTCCCCTTCTTGGTAGGTGGCCGGTACACGGTGCTTGTTCTTCTTGTTCCACTGACGCTCCCTCACTCTCTGGAGCATAGCCTTGGCCTTGTCCACCTTCGCTTGTTGCTCTTGGACCCATTCACCCACAGAAGAATGGGTATCCTCTGGATAGGGGGCATGTAGGAACCATGCCGGGCGCCCCATGAATAGCTCATGTGGCGAGTAGCCAGTAGCTGAACTCTCTTGGGAGTTCATCATCAAGGATATGACGGGGAGTAGTCTCACCCAGTCTCTGGTGCGTTCAGTTTTGCACCATATCCTGACGTTCTCCTTCAGGACACGAATCTGTCGCTCACATAGGGGGTTGCTCGTGTGAGAGTAGGGAATCCCCGTAGACACCTGGACATTGAGGGACCTCAGGACCCTCTTGTACCAGCCAGTATCTGAGCGTACTCGTACGTCCTCATCGGAGTTGATCTCCTTGGGCGCCCCATAGACACAAAACCACTCCTCCAGGAGTATCTTGATAGTCTCCTCTCCGGTAATGTGCTTGGTACATGGGAACACCCTGGTAAACCTGGTCAACCCACAGGTTACCACGAGGGCGAAGTCATAGCCCCCGAACTTCGGCATCTCCGTGTAGTCCACGTATAGAACACTGTTAGCACAGTGTGGGATGGGCAGGGTCGAGTAGAGACCTCTGTCCCTGATATCCCCTGGTTTACAGGACCTGCACGGGCACTTGTCCACGATAGGCAGGAGCGTCTTCCGCAGCTGGTCGTCAGTCCACGTAGTGTGGAACCACTGCTTGAACAGCCTCAGGGTACGGTCAGCACCCACATGACCACTGGACTCATGGGTCCACTTCAGCAGCGCTGGGACTCGGTCACTAGGCACCACGATGCGGTCCTCGTGCCAGAGGTAGCTCTTGTCCCGCTTCCACTGGTCTTGGTTGACCAGGAGGGGTTCAAGGCGTTTCTCCAGGCGCCGGTAGATATCCCCAAACTCCTGTAGGTACTCCGATTGTTGGAGTCCATCCAGGGGGCGTATCATGGTCATGTTCAGGTCCAGGTGTACGTCCATACGGCTGAACGCTTCCTTAGCCAGCGCTTCAGACCGAGCACCAATCAGGGCGTCGAAGTTGTTGCGGCTGATGTAGTCGGCACACTCGTTCTTCACTCCCTGGATATGGTGTACCGTCAGCCGTAGTTGACTGAGGTAGGTCCACCAGCGACGTAGCTTGGCCTTCTCAGGTGGGGGGCCCTTCTGGAAACTGCGGACCGGTTCTTGGTCGCATAGCCAGACCACGGGGTTACTCCCCAACAGTCGTGCTTGTGAGGATAGCACCAGCATACCCGCGAGCAGTTCCTGCTCATAGGTGGAGTAGTTCCCCCTGGCCTGGTTCCACTTCCAGTTCCAGTGGCCCAGAGGTACTAGGACCCACTTGTCGTCAGGGTAGCTGTGCTTGAGGGTTCCATCTCGGTTGAGACCTTCCGTCCCCCATTGGGAAATGGCCGAGTCGAACTCCTCCTTCTCTAGTGCTTGCCACTGGAACAACGTTCCACCACCGCCCACATTGCTGGCGTCGGTCACCAGGATAATCTCCCCTTGTGCCCTAGGCACGCCCAAGCACTTAGCGTTGGCTACCTTGTCTTTGAGCTCGCCAAACGCTTGTTGCTCTTGTGGGCCCCAGCGCCAAGTAGTACTCTTCTTGATCAAGTCAGTCAGTACCGCGCTGGTGTAGGTGAAGTTTTTGATGTGGCGGCGATAGAAGTTGCACGCCCAAATGAAACTGCGTACATCATGAAGTCCTTTCTTGGGGTCTTCGTGTCGTACCTTGGCATCCATCAGGGGTTTGGCCTTAGAGGCCGCTGGGGTCCACCACCCATAGCAAACGTCAAACCCCAGGTACTGCATGGTCTCCTGCATGAACTCACACTTCTCCAGCTTGAGTCGTGTGTGGTTCTCCTGGCAGACCGCAAAGAACTCACCCAAGAGGATTAGGTGATCCTCCTGGGTATTGGTCCCGAGGCATACATCGTCGATGTGAGCCTCCATCTGGGCCCCACGGGATATGAGCTCCTGCACCTTAGGTCTCCTTCGTAGGATGGACAAGATCTTGTTCATCAGCTCTTGGAACAGAGCGGGGGCGTTAGCCACGCCGAATGGCATGACCTTCCACTTGAATACCCTCCCCTGAGGGGTGATGAAGGCCAGTAGTTCCTGCGCGTTGGGCGTCAGGTCCACTTGCCAGAATCCACTTCGCTTGTCCATCTTGGTCTTGTAGCGACGGGAGGCTATCTTCTCCAGGGTAGACTCCATATTGGGAATGGACCCTGAGTGGTTCAACGTCTTCTTGTTCAGCTCTCCATAGTCCACTACCAGCCGTTTGGCTGTAGACCCAGGTTTAGCCACCAGGAAACAGGGGCTGCAGTGTAGGGGGTAGTCCCCATCCTTGTACTCCAGGACTAGGCCAGCGTCGATACATTCTTGTATCTGTCGCTCAATCTCGTCGGCCTGCTCTTTAGGAGCTGGATAGGGTCTCCTCCGGATCTTGTGACCCACGAACTCGGGTTTCAGCTTGAGGTCCATCTGTACCAGCTTGTCGCATGAGGCTGGAGGGGGTAGTTCTCCGAACACCTCCAGATAGGTCCTTATCAGCTTTTGTACCCGCGGGTCCAGTACCTTGATCTTGTCCTCCATGTCCTCGTCGGAGTGTAAGTTGCTTGCCCCTTGAATAGACGTCAGGAGGTGGTCCTCCACCGACTCTTCGCCCGCGGTAGCATCCTTCAGCCCTTGGTAGGCATACAGAAGGTCTTGCTCAACCATCTCCGGTGGACGATGGCAACATAGGCACGCTTTAGGGGGTTCACATACACATTCCTCCGAGAGGTCGTCCTCCTCTGGGGTCCTCACATGGGCACCCCATACGCTCTTCATGAGCTTGAGATCTACCTCCCTTTGCCAGGTGGTGATCTTCTGTTCGAGGTCCTCCTTCAATTGGGATAGGTCTCCCATACGTCCTTGCTTCAGTGGCCACGAGCTGCGGGTAGGCTTCGCGTAGCATAGCTTTTTCGCCACCAACTTCCTCTTGGAATCCACGTACTCCCTGAGCCTGGATCGAGGGTCCAGCTCTTCATCCACGGGGTCTTCCACCCTCATGGAGAGTAGGGGTTTTAGTGGGGCGACGTACTCGGCGTTCTCCACTTCTTCCACCGCAGTCTGCACGAAGAAGGCGTCGTGCTCAGTTTTGTCGTCTGAGTGGATAGAGCTAGGTAGCTCAGATAGTCCACACTCAGAGACTCCATCAGGAACAGGTACATGACAGGGAGAGTTGGGGGCGTTAGTGTCAGTCACGACGTACTCATCTCCTCCGGGTGTAGTTTCAACAGCATCTTGAGGTCGTAGGCGATCCTTCAAGTCACCCAAGGCGAGTCCATCGCTTTCTCGTTGTATAGCCTGGACCAGAGTAGGGTCCAGGTCTTCCCAGGGGATGGTGGTAAGACTTCCGTCCACCACGCTGAGCATACTCCCCCATCCGGGCTTCCCAATGGGCGTCTTGCGTCCCAGAGGCACGTAGATGGCCTCATCAGGTAACCGCACAGAGCTGATAGTCAGCTTATCAAGGAGGGTTCGCCAGTACTCGTTGCCCCCATGGGCTCCCCAATCGGGGGAACACAGGACCATACGGGAACGTTCCAAGGCCACCTTGGTCAGCACCTTCCCCAGTTCACTGAACCTGGGGTTCCCGTAGGCCATCCCGAAAGAGGGCCAGTAAAATTTGTAGCTGCAGTTCTTCCCCTTGCTGCAGTATAGGTCCAGTACATGCTGCTTGTCGCTGGCGAACAGTTCCACACTTAGGTCTTCTCGAGAGTAACCCAACTCCTTCAGACCTTGGTCTAGGACTTCCCCCAATAGTTGATAGTCCTCAGTTTTGGAGGCCGCCATCATGTTCGAGGGCTCCTCCTTCGATAGTCTCAGGTAACTCGAGGTATGTTCCGACTGCTCCAGTGGCACGGACTCCCTGCCACTGCCGTGGTCCACGTACAGGAGGTAGGGCGCTTGCAGCGTCAGGGATTGTATCTGGGAGTGCTGCACGAAGAAGTCAGTACCCAGTACAAAGTCGAAGGCATCAGTGTCCATCACATAGAACCGATGGGCGATAGTCCTGGAGCCCATAGGTACCTCCACTTCGCAGTCCCCGCAGCTGTGCACCACATGTCCATCCCCCATCCGTATAGCGGCGGTGGTCATGGTGTTCTTCAGGCTCCCACAAGGTAAAATTTTCTTGGCCACTATCGATATTGTGGCTCCAGTATCCAGTACCCCCAGGTATTCACGTCCCCCTAGTCGGATACGTACCCAAAACACCAGGTCTTGGGTGCCACCAGAGCGTCCCCGTCAGAATTCCGCGGGACAGGTCACCTCGAACCCCTTGTTCCGCAATTTGCGGGCCATCCTCATGAAACGGCTTCTCTTCTTGGCGTTGCCGTCGTCACCACCTTCATGCTCACGCTTGGCTCCTTGTTCTTGCTGGGCCTGCGTCTGTGAGCGTGTGGTAGGTCCAGACTGCCCTCCAGAGGGCTCGGAGTTCCCCCCTGGATTAGGGTTGGGGTTACCTCCGTTCTTGTCCTTGTTCTTGTTGTCGTTCTGGCGATTAGCGCCTCCTCCTCGTCCGCCTTGACCCTTGTCTTGACCACCTTGACAAAGTCCTTTCGACTTGCCCTTGCCGGAGTCGTTGCCTTTGGCCTTGCCTCCACCTTTGCCTGAGCTTTTGCCAGGATCTTCCCCCTTAAGCTTCGCCGATAGGCGTTGCTTATGGTAGCACTCGTCCTCATAGTGCTTCCGCTTACCGCAGAATGCACACGTGATGGTGCAGCGGTAATGATCCGGCATCTTCACCTTGGCGCCGGTGATCTTTTCCTGCTGCTTCCCCTGGACAACAAAGCAGTCTCGCTGCTCGCAGTCGGAGGCATGCTGCAGGTGGCCCTGTTCATCTCTGGCATCACACCAGAATAGCTCCTTCACGTTCTCCATTAGGCGGGCGTGGGCGTGTTTGGGGGTAGTCCCCTGCCCAGGTCGGGACCCTTGGTACCCTTTGCCTCCAGAACCTCCACCACCAGGACGGTAGTGGTTCAGGTGTTGGTCGCTCTCCTTCTCCAGCGCCATCTCCAGGAGCAGCACGCATAGATCCTCGTAGCGGAGGGATCTAGCCTTGCGCTCAGCCGTCAGACGGCACTCGTCCCATAGCTCACGGGGGAGCTTGGAGCACAACCAAAACAGCAGGTCGTCGCTGCTGTAGGAACCGGGCGTCAGTCGTCCAGCCCAGTGGTCCAGGTCCGCCAACAGCTCGGAGACCCTGCCGGATTTGGGGTTGTTCGGCAGCACGGGCAGGTTCTGGATCTCGGCCCTGATGGAGAGGTCGGTCTCGTAGGTTGGGTACTGCCTCTCCAGGGCAACCAACACGTCGGCAAAGGTGGCGGAGTTGGTGAGGATCTGCCTGACCTGCTTCTCCAGGTACTTCGTCTTGCAGCACTGCAGGAGCAGGTCGCACTTCACTCGCCCACTCGCGTGGGTTTGGCCGGTCAGTCGTAGGAACCGGCCAAAGTTCTCAGCGAACTCGCTGAGGTCCTTGCCTGTGAATTCAGGCAGGTTCACCACTATCTTGGAGGTGGCAATAGCCTTCGCCTCCTGAACTCGGCGTCCTTCAGGGCGTCGGGTCTTCTTCTTCTTCTTCTTCTTCTTCTTACCCTTGGGGTCCTCGGGGTCCTCAGGGTCTTCGTCATCCGATGGCGAAGAAGAAGTCATCGAAGGCGGCCCATCATCGGAGGGGTCTCCGCCTAGATCACTGGAGCCATAAGGCTCCACGTCCACCATAGCTCTTAGGGCTGTCAGCCCCAGCTGGTCCAGCTGGGCCCTCGTCGAGTTCGTCACGTGACTGTAGGGCGGCTGGGCTGTCCTCGGGACGAATGGACTTCTCGGTACTGCTGCAGGAGTCGGCATCGGTCGGCTCCTCAGGCTCCCCAGGGTATTCGTCAACCCTGCCGCCAGGTGGTTAGCCTGTACTCGGTGGGGTGACATTCCCACTGTCGTAGGTGACGCATGGGACGGGATCATCAGGGGCTGCAGTTTCTCCCTGATCTCTTGCGTGAGGTCGCTCAAGATTTGCGAAGTGGCTCCTCGGAGCACCTCATTGATCTCCGACCGCGTCAGGGACCTGTTGGAGGATCTTCCCGATCCTCTACTCCTGCCTCCCAGAGACTCTGGTCCTCTCCTCAACCCACTCAGGGGTGCATACCCAGGAGCATACCCAGGAACTTCCATGTAGGTTCCAGTGGCGTGGAGTAGATGGGGATGGTCAGCCGCATACCAACGCGGCGCAGAGCTGGAAGCCACCGGCTCACTGGCAGTAGTTGCCTCAAGGAGCGCAGCGGTAGGTGGGCCCATGCCATAGGCGGGGTAGTGAGGCATGCCAGTAAAGCCTGTGCCCTCTGCCATAGGCTGGTTGGTTGTGGAAGTGGATGTAGCGGCGGCTGGGAGTGTGGTGGTTATGGGAGAGGGTGATGCATGGAGGCCAGAAGCGCTTGGTGCGCCTTCAAAGGTAGGGACATCCGTCGGGTCTTGCCCTTGCTCCTCTCCTTCGTCTGCTCCTTCTCCAGCATCCTTCTCGCTCTCGTTTCCTCTCTTCCTCTTCACAGGCTGAGGCTGAGAGACCATTTCCTTCACCGACAGGGCCCCAAAGGCCGTCTGGAGGCCATCCAAGGAGTCCTCCGCCGTATCCATTCGCCCATGTAAGGGCTCCACCGAAGGTACAGCGTCAGGCGCCGGCCTTGCCGGTGCCTCTGGCGCTGGCGCTGTGTTCACCTCGGCGTCCACTCTTCCTTGATCCATCTTAATCCGCCCTTCTGCTTGTATTTGCCTGCTCGGAGCACTGGTGGTACGGCGCGGGGTCGCTGCCGGTGCACAGAGACAGGCTGCCTCTTGCTACCAGAAAAGTTTATAGTGTTTTCAGCACTGTGTTTTTGCTTCTCCTGCTGCTTGTTGTTGCTGTAGGGTGTCCTGCTGCTGGTTTTGGATGATGAAAAGCTTTTGTTTGTTGAAATACAGTAAAGCCAACTCAATCCAGGATAGCCCAAGCCAACAGTATGCAAAGAGAAGGTAATTCAGGATCAAAGCATGAAGGGCTGCAGTGTAAACAGTGAAAGATGATTAGATATTCACAGAAACTGCAACTCAGGATACAAATGAATGCATATTCACAGAGATAGCTGAAATGTTTTGGGAAAAGAGTTAGAAAACTGCCTCAGGATCACTCTCTCTCCATAGTGCCATCTTAGGAGATGTGCACTCTTTGTTTTGGGTCCCATATGTGCTGAGGTGGCATGGTATGTGGCGATGAGGTCACTGCCATGTCACATGGGATCTTCCTACTTAGTTAGGCTGACTAGGAATTGAACCCAGGACCTCTCAAAAAGAGGTGCCTAACCCCCTATGGTGCATACCACTAGGGCAGATAAGTATTCATGGAAAAACATAGATAAATTCATAGGCTCTACCTTAGGTATGTCAGTGCTCAGTCAACTCAGGAAAAGATGTTTTACTTCTGATTGAAAGGGGATTAAGGGGTCCACTCAATATCCTGATTGGGTGTTTGGTTCCATAGGTCAAAATGTGTTATCACCACTTTTGGCTGGACCAATACTAAGATAAAAATGCATGGATGCTCAGTGCATCTCTAATACAACTAGAGTATGTCCTTAAGCAATGGAAAAGCACTTTTTCTTACTGTTTTTCTGCAGCATGGTGGATGGAAAAGTGAAGCATAAGGGAACAGTTTTGAAGGTACGACCGTGGATCTTCTCGCATGGAGTCGAGCAGATCTGGGACCAACTTGAAAAGTATGCAAACTTAGAACGTCAGAAGTCCCAGGATGCACATGGCTTCGGAGGCAAGGTCAACACCGTTGGTGAGAAGGGATGCTCTGTGTGCATTGCCCTTGGAAAAGAAGGTCGAGCGGCGACTCACACGACCGCAGATCACAGATGGACGCCCTCAGACTTCAAGACAATTCAGTCCAAAATGGATGGAAAGGGAAATTCTCCCAACAATCCCCAGCAGGATGGAGCACGAGATGCTGACCAGCATGGAAGGGGAAAGGGTAAAGGGCAGTCCAAAGGAAAGAACAGAGACTGGACACCAAAAGATTACTCGCAGCAAGGCGGAGATCCAAGCGACTCAAGATGGACCGATGCTGGTGGAAAAAATGGTGGAAAAAATGGCCAAAAAGGTGGAAATGGCAAGGGAAAGTCCGGGAATCAAGATGATTCCAAGGTGAATGGCAACCCCCTGTACGCGGAGACGCCAGCGAACAAGACCTTCGGTAACAACAAGGATACTGGAGGTCGAGGCAAGGGCAGATCCAACGAATCCAACCCCAATTCCAACACCTCCAACAACAAAGGTCAAGGTGGTAAGAAAGGTGGTGGTGGAAAATCATTTGGTGGTCGTGGACGTGGAAAAGGAGTGAATGCTGTCGAAGCAGGAGAAGAATGGGTTGACGAAGGACAAGTACAGGACGTACAGCCGAACGAAGAAGAAAAATGGCAATAGGGAAGCCAACTTGACCCGAATCCCAACACACTGGGGTTGAGTGGCAGGAGGAAAAACCCATCAGGGTAGTTGGGGCGGTGGATGGACGCTGCTGGGATCGACTGGCGCGGTCCTCCGGCCTCCTGTACCCTGCCTGGGTCCTCAGCGCTGTCCGGCGAGGCAAGCAGCGCCAGTTTGTCTGCTGGATCCAGGTCAGATCGACGGATGGTAAGGTTAAACTTGCCAGATGTCTGATTGACAATGGTTCAGAGGTCAATCTGGTGAGGAAAGGCTTTCTGCAGGAGGACGAGACGAAGATGTCCTCGACACCTGTCCAGCTGGAGGGAGTCAGCGGACATCGCCTTGACGGTGGCGACAGAGAAGCAGAATTGGCGGTCAGATTTGTGAAACAATCAGTCTGGAGTGTGGAAGAGACGGTCACTGAGGAGTGGTTTGCTGGAAAATTCTATGAAGCCAGCATAAAGTACGATTTCTTCTTGGGTCAACCATGGCTTCACGCTCACCGTGTGTCGCCCATGGGACACAGGACGTGCTTCCTCCAAGATCCGTCGACCAACGACCCGTCCGAACTGTATTATCTGCACCCATATACCAAGAGTATCCACCAATTCAAGGAGAGAAATAAGCTGCATTTTCAGCAAGATGGGCAGGAATGGACAAGGAATCAAGAAGATTTGGACGAAGGAAAGGTGGATTCGTTGAACAGCAAGAAGTGGAAGTCAGTTTGCTATCGTGTAGTCGACAAATGGCGGGACATTCTGGTGGATTATTTCGAAAAGAACCACAATTTTCGTCCTGAAGTTGATGCTTTTGCAAACAAAAGGAATAAAAGATTTCCGAAGTTCTACGACGATGCCTGGAGTGAGGACTGGTCTGAACCTCTTTAGATCAATCCGCCCTTCGACGTTTTCCCTCGTGTGGTGCAGAAGCTGAAGCAATCCGGCGCGAAGGCGATTTTAATTGTCCCCAATTGGCCAAGACAAGAGTGGTTCAAGGACATTATGGACATTTCTATCGACATTGTCGAGCTACCTCACAAGGGAGTGAAGCTGTATTGCGAAGACAATGGCAAGCCTTTGCCACAGCGTTCGTGGAGCACGTTGGCGTGCTTAGTTGACGGGAATCTGGGAGATTATTGGCAAGATGGCAGTGAAATGGGAACAGAAGAGGTTATCTCAAATTCCTCAAGAATCGACGAAATTGGAGTGGATGAAGACGATCGAGAGCAGAATCCCGACATATCGTCGCGGAAGGAGGGAAGGACAATCGGCGTCCCTCAAGAGAACGCCTCCATCCATTACAATTCGTCCCCATCAGACAAGAATCAAGCCAAACAAGTCAAGATTTCAAGCAAGAATGAAGACAAATCTCCAAGAATCTCGCCTGAATCGACAGGAATGAAGCTCAATTCGTCCGACCATCCCTTCAAGACATTCGTGGACCCCTTTCATTGGTGGGATCCCACGGAGGAGCGAGCTCAGGTGAGCTTCATCCGCCAGCAATGCGACGAAGAAGTTTGGAATGAAGTGGCCAAGAATATGAGACCACGACCAACAATTCGCAAATTGGTGGACAGAATGTCGGTGATTAAATGTGGGAATCAGGTCGACGGAGACAAGATAGCTGCAAGAAGGGACGCAGTGTTCGAAGATTATCAAGATGACGTGCTGAGTGGGAAGTTGTGGAAAAACCCCCCAATTCGATGTGAAAATGGGGAAGCCAAGATTGACATAATCGAAGGCTCAAAGGTGCACAAACAACGTCCATTCTATCTCCACGGCACCAAAGCAGATGCCCTACGAAAGATTATTGAGCGCAATCTCTATGAGTTCGGTTGGTTGGAGGGCTGCATGAGTTCTGAGTGGTGTTCAGCACCATTTACTGTGCCAAAGCCCCCACCTGCTGACCAATCCAGCATAGATGCTTGGCGTCTAGTGGTGGATTACAGAGCCCTGAATGCCGCCACAGTACCAGACGCGCATCCCCTTCCTCTAATCGAGAAGGAGATCGCCGCGAGAGCCAAAGGCAAGCTCTTTACTGTGTTGGATTTGCGCCATGGCTTTCATCAGATGCCCCTTCGAAAGGAGGATAGGCATCTGACGGCAATGTGCACGCCCTGTGGCACTGTGCAGTCGACTGTACTGCCGATGGGTCTGAAGAATGCGCCGTCGATGTTCCAGAAGATGATGGAGACTATTTTATTTCAGAAGCATAAAGATCTGGATTTACAAGAATTCTGCAGCATCTACATCGACGACCTTCTGATTGCCACGCCGTTGGGAAAAAACTTTGATGAGTGCCTGAAGTTGCACGAAGAACAAGTTTGAAAAGTTCTCGAAGTCCTTCGACAAGAGAAGCTCGTGTGTGGACCCAAGAAGGGCAGGATGTTCCTCCAGAGTGTGGAATTTTGTGGCTCTGTTTTGGAAGATGGGACAAGAAGACCAGCCCCAGGAAAAATGGCTGCCCTGCAGCTCTGGGAAAGGCCTAAAACCATCACGCAGCTTCGTGCCTTTTTAGGCTGCTGCAATTACTACGACGAGTTCCTTCCTCTCTACGCCAAGTTCTCTGGTCCATTGACAGAGTTACTGAAGGTTGGCAAAATAGAAGGAAAGAAGGGATCTCAAGTCAAGCTCAAGTAGACGCCAGAATGTGAAGAGGCATTTACTGGTCTCAAGGAAGCACTGGCAAATGTGGTTACATTAAAGACTCCGTGGTTGGATGGAAGACCTTTTTATATTCGTACAGACGCCAGTCGTTACGCCATTGGTGCTACGATCGAACAAGTCGACGACGAAGGTCACCATCACCCTCTGGCTTTCTGGTCTCGCAAGCTTACAACAAGGCAGCGAAATTGGAGTCCAAGGGAACAAGAAGCCTACGCAATCCTTTGTGCCTTACGGCGTTATGAATGTTGGATCTTGGGCCATCGCGTTGAGGTATTGACTGACCACAAGTCACTGGAGAGCTGGAGGACAGAACATGTGGATACCCCTGGTGGACCAGCTGGGAGAAGAGGCCGTTGGCATGAAACTCTCAGCAGATTTGACCTCCATGTGACTTACATTCCGGGTCGCTACAACACAGTGGCGGACGCCCTGAGTCGCTGGGCCTACCCAGCCTCAGAGGCTTACTCTGAAGTGAGTTTTCATGGGACAGCGACGGATAAAGCTGAAGTGATCGAGTTCGACAAGGAGGAACAAGCACTGATCAAGAAACGTTGTCTTCAATGTTCGATTAAAAATCGGATGAAGGTGGATTTGGTCAGATGCAAGGAGATTACCAAGGCAGATCAGACTGCAGGAGTTAACTCTGACTCTGAGTCGTCGCTGCCACTCCTGAATGTGTTTCCCCTGACGAGATCCAAAGCGAAATCCACGCTCCCTCCACAACAAAAGGACAAGGAAACTTCCTTCCTCTATGTGGATTGGACGAAGATGTACAAGGAGGACAGGTTCTTTGGGTCTGTATACCACAAGTTGAAAGGGGACAAGCCTTACGACTCTGAAGAGACGTCTGATTTCAAAATCCAAGGCGACAAGCTATTTTGGCAAGGACGGATTTGTGTTCCTGATTGTCTGATTGACCAATATGTCAAACATTGGCATCGGAATGAGACAGCCCACACACATTCTCGTGTGCTGGAACAGGAGCTACGCCACAGAGTGTACACAAGGGACCTCAAGGGTGCCTGTGAACGAGTTGCCAAAGGATGCAAGCAATGTCAGGCGACCATCCCCAAGAATCAAAAGGCAGAAGGACTACTGAAGGGATTACCAATTCCTGAGAGGCTGTTCGACAAGGTGACGGCGGATGTCTTGGAGTTGGGACAAATCCAAGAGGAATGTCTCTACACGAGGAAGCCTATCGATGGGGTTTTGTTAATTCAAGACCGCCACAGTGGCTACATCCAAGTCCTCCCTTGCAACACGAAGCATCTCACCTCTGAAATGGCTGCCAAGTGGACTGCAAGTCAGTGGATGAGTAACTGGGATGTGCCCAGTGAAATTCTGACGGACAGTGGGAAAGAGTTCATTGGGACTTGGTGGGAGAACATGTGTGCCCTATTGGGAGTTCATCACCTTCGTGCCCGAGTCTACGACCATCGAGCTCTCCCTGCTGAACGCGCTGGAAGGATTCTTATCTCCATTCTGAGAAAATTCCTGGCGACTGAAAAAGACTACAATTGGTTGGAGACAATTTACTGTGTCTTGAGAAGATACCATCGCACCAAGAATTACACTGGATTAAGTCCGAATGAGCTGGTTTTTGGTCGTGAGAAGATGGGTCCAGGACCAGTGATGTATCATCCAAGGCAGTGCTACGACGCCTCGCAATGGTTTGAGAAGATCAAGGATCTAGAGTCCAAGTGGATCAAAGCCAAAGTGGAAAGTCAAGCAGATTGGTTGAATTTCAAAAATAAGTCAAGAACGCAAGGAAAACCCTTCGAGAAAGGCCAGCAAGTTTGGCTTCGTAAGTCAGACGAGACCCTGAAGGACGACAACAAATTGTTACCTTTGTGGGATGGCCCATTCCAAATCAAAAGTCAACTAAGTGAGACTACCGTCAACATTGAGATTGAGCCAGGCAGGCATCAAGAAGTACATCGAGATCGTTTGAAGGCCGAAGTACCCTGCCCCAAAGGAAGGTTCAAGCCTCTCTATTGGACTTCGAAGTACCTGAGCGACAGGAAGATGGTCACAAGCAGTTTCGAGTTGGAGAAGATTCTTGAGTACAAGAAGAATGCTCGAGGCAAGTGGTACTTTCTGTGCAGATGGAAAGGATTCGGTCCAGAAGAAGACAAATGGGAGCCAGCTTGAAGTTTCATCCATGGGTATACGGATACTTTCATCAACTCCCTGAAGAAACACCCTGAGATTGACAAAGAGCTCTCGCTGATCAAGGATTGTGTCACCAAGGAAGACTTACAAGCACAAGAAGAAGCTCCAATCGTGGCATCATCCATTCCAGACAAGATCTGATCAGAATTTAGGTCGCCGGAACTTTCGAAGAGATTTACGGTCGACATATACCCTTGGCATGGGGACATACCAGTCCAGACGCATCGTCTATGTGGTTCGACGAACAGATGATGGGACATTCTGGGGTCATCCTGGTCATTCCATCCATCATTCCCATCATGGTCATCATGTGAATCATGTGCTTCATCTCAGATGATTCCAATCCGAAGATCCGAAAGGCCATTATCCTCAACCACGACGACACTCTCGTGTTTAGCTGTCGACTGGACCCCTCTACTCGCCTTGGGAAGGACTCGTTCGAGTTCGTGCTGATTACAGAGATTCTGGCACATGACTGAGTCTGATCCATTTCATGTGTTTGACGGATCTGCTCAGAATGTGATTTCCATCAGCTCTCACATTGAGACGGTTGGTTTGTTTTTCAATCGACCACTGTCAAAGGGCTTATATAGACCAAGTGATGACGATGATGTTCTTACTTGTGTCGACTCGCTGTTCATCTGTGGATTGTCTTGGAATCCCCCTCAGAATCAGCTCAATTTTGGCAAATTCCCAGTACCAAGCATTGGATGCTTATACATTCTGGGACTATAACGAGTCAATTACCCCTTCTGGCTCATACTGGATTAAACATGAAGCCCTGGGAACAATACTGACAGTGTGGTAATTACTCACTGCATTTTCTTGGCTATCATTACTTTAAATGATTGGATTTCCATCATGAGGATCATCATCATCCTGAGGATTTGACCTGGATTGGCTATGAATGAGAACTGGATTTCCGTTCACCACTACACACAGAGTCTATCGACAAAGAATTAGACCTATATTGGCATACTGCAAACTTCGCCACCCTCAATCCGTGTGCGATTCACTGATTTTGGTCTCAATTCAGGCACATTTTGTACCATAATCTGGCATCTGGTCTCATGGCTACAAATGACACCAGCCAGTTTCACATATCTTGGACTCCATGAAGGGATACCCTATTTTTTTGACGCTCGACGACATGGCGACGCTCGTTTTCTGTTTTCTGGCAGTGGGATGTCAGATCCTGATTTCATCATGAATCATGGATCATGGATCATCATGTACATTCTTCACTCAGACTTTCAATTTTCGAATTTTCGAGCTTGAACGAAGCTTTTTCTGTGTGCCCTGAGGTACCTATACGTTTTATTCCAGTCGATGGCCATCGCGAAGCACAGATCTCAGCACAATTTTGCTCAATTCAGCTCAATTTGACACATTTTGCCTTAGATTAGGCAGTTTTTGGTCACTTTCGCCGTTTTGCTCACTTCACTTGACCCAGCCTGACATACTGACGTATGTTTTCAGAGGGGGAGTGTAACGGCAGCAGTGACAGCACTCAATTATACACTGATGTGATCAGAATTCCAATGATTCTCAGATGTACATTAGTGCAGTAAATTTTCCGCTTCATTTCATGTTTTCCGTTCGCCGCCAGATGTCGCCTGTGAGCGCGCGTCGAGTCGCATTTGTCTTTCGTGATTTCCCAATCGGATTTATTTAAATTATTTCGAATAATTTCACGTCGTGTCATTAGTTGCGATGAATGCGCATTGAGATTCTATGTCTGCTCCATTTTTGTAGACCGGGTTTTCGTACTCTTCATATTCCACCATGGAGTTCACTGGACTTACAAGTGCTTCGCATATGTCGCTCCCAGAGGCTGGATATGGGTCCGAAGAGGGTTATGTGGGTTCGGAGATATCAGGGGCAGTGTCGGGCGTTACGACCCCTGGGGCATCAAGGCTACAGGCTTCGCAGTTAACACAAAGATCAACCACTATGCAGCGGTTACACCTCCGCCATATCCGGTCTCCTCTTGATCTACAACATGGACCAGGGGGATCAAAGATAGAGAAAACGTCGTCGACCAGTCTAAATACGTATACCACAATGAAATATATATGTGGAGACCGAGTGAAGGGGATATATGGCCAATCAAGGCCCAAAAATCCCCGTATTAACGCCCTCACCTGTCTCCCAAGCACAAAAACAAACAAAAATGCCAAGGGGGATCCATCACGGTGCTTTAGCAGCCACCAAATGAACCAACACGTCCTTGACATCCAAAGAAATGTTCTTTTTCTTTAGATAATCCATCCAGACCGTGCTATACCGCGGAACGAAACTGCTCGGAGGCTCCCACGAATCTCTGGATGCGGCAAATCCCTTCCAACGGACCTTATATAGCCTCCCCCCGGGTGTCCCCGGGTCTGGCTTGTCCGTCAGGATCTTCTCGGCGGTGAAGTCGTCGTCCTCAGCCTCGTCATCCGAGTCCACATCGCCGGCTGTGAACTCGAAGGTGACGGGAAGTCCGCTGGGGTCTGGTGCTTGGGGACGAAGCTGGGTGTGGTCGCGGTCAAGGATCTTGTTATCCCCCACTCGAACCGCATACACATCCTGCCCGACCTTCCAAACGATTACCCCCGGCACATACCAAGACGCCTGCCAATGCCTGGACAGGACATCCTTGTGGTGACGCTCCACCCACACGGTGTCTCTGAGGGCATATTTCTGGACTTTTCCCTGCTTGAAGTACTTGGCCCTCTTCTCATGCTCGTCCTGAAGTGCTTTGCACACCTTGGCCGCCGTGTCGTCCGCCTCAGCCATCATGGCACTCGCATCCCAGGCCACTTTGCCATGGTTCAACCACGGGAGAGTGCGTGACACTCGATCCGGTAGGAACAGACTACGATGGGGCGACAGTCCAGTGGGTCCCGGAAGGTCGTGGTACGCCTGGAGTACTCTCCACAGCGAATTATACCAATTCAAGCCCGGTTCGTCAATGTGAAGCTGGCGGAACCTTTCGAACATCTGCCGCCCGGCCACCTCAGCCCAGCCATTCGACCGGCTGTGGTACGCCACGGTCCTGGCGTGCCAAATCCCCATGTGCTTGCACATCGTCTTGAACCACGTCCCCACAAATGGACTGCCCCGATCGCTGCAGATGACAGCTGGGACATCAAAAATCGTCAGACAATGCCTGATCATGGCATTAGCGACGGTCTTGGCCTGCAGACCCACTCCATGCTTGTGCTTCTTGTCCTTCTTCTTGGACTTCTTGCCAGGGACCGCCACGATATACCCGCTGTGCCTATCCACCGCCAGGATGACACAGTCGTAGGTCTCTCCGTCCACGGTGACCTCAGGCATGGCGAACACATCCATGGCCACGGACCGCATAGGGCCTCCGGTATAGCCGTATACACCGGGTTGCCAGCTGTGGAATGATTGGGGCTTTTCGTGGCCCGACACACGGCGCAGTCGCTGCAGTACTTGTCCAGGATGGCGTAGTACCCCGCTGGGAACTTGAACCGCCACTCCAGGTCCTGCTGCATCTTGTCCCGACCAGGATGCATGAGCTGGGCGTTATGCCAGTGGTCAATGAGCTCCTCCATTCGGTTCTCAGGGACCAATAGCTTGTCCTTGAGGAATAATTTATCCCCATCCTCGGTCAAGCCCTCAGGCCATTCGTCGTCCGACGGGGCGCTCACGGCATTCCAGTACCTGCTCCAGTGTTCGGATGCCGCATAGTCATCCGACAAGTCTTCTGAGAGCACCGACCTGACTAGCTCTACGGGGGCCACCATCCATTGCTCGAGGGTTTCCTCTCGAATAGCTTGGACTCGTGCGCCTCGGAACTTGGACAGGTCTGTACGGTTTGCCATCACCACAAAGCACTTGACCCCCTCTTGCTCCATGGCCTTCTCCATCTCGATGATGCGCTTGGCCTCCTCGGTCTCCTCGGCGTCCCCATGGCTGGATATGTCCATCCATGCCTTGCCCGCGGGGTAGGCCCATCAACTGAGGCAATCTGCCACAGTGTTGTCCTTTCCCGGGACATATACGACGCTGAGGTCGAACTTGGCGAACGTCTCGTGCCACCGGGCTCTCCTTGCTGCCGGTCCCAAGGGGGTGTTGTCGTGCTCCTTGTGCCAGCTCGGTAAGGACTGATGGTCCGTGCAAAGCACCACCGGTTGTAATCCGATGTGGCCAGACCACTTCCTGAGCGCACAAACAATGGCGTACGTCTCCTTCTCCCTCGCGGTCCAGGTTTGACGTTGGCCCTCGGCCAGGATCCGGCTCCAAAACGCCACGGGTACGTGCGACCCGTCATCCCGGACCTGCTCGAGGACAGCCCCTACAGCATAGTCCGAGGCGTCCGTCCGTAGCACGAATGCCTTGTTCGGGTCCACCAGAAATAGCCCCAGCTGCCCCAGGAGTCGCTCCTTCAGGCGGCTGAACGCATCTTCGGCCTCAGGGGTCCAGGCAAGCTTCTTCTTGCTCCCCTTCCGGCCATCGAACTTGCCCACCTGCAGCATCTTGTGCAGCGGGCCCGATAGTTCCGCATACATCGGGACATAGCTCGAATAGTAATTGCAGAACCCCATGAAGGATCGGAGTTCGCTGATGGTCTGGGGCTTCTCCCAGTTGTGCAGGGACGCCAGCTTCCCAGGCATGGGACGGCGTTGCCCGTGACCAACCACGTGACCCGCAAACTCCACTTCCCTCACGAAGAGTGAGGCTTTGGTGGGCTAGCACAACATGTTGTGCTTGTCCAACTCGCTGAGCACTCGGCGCAGATCCTTGTCATTCGCTCCGATGAGCTCATCCTCAGTCATGTTCTCCGTGCCAGACCCGATGATGATGTCATCCACAAAGGGGTCGGCACAGTCCCGGACAGAACCAAGTAGGTCCTCCATCATGCGCTGGAAAGCGGCGTTGCCATTCTTGGCGCCCATAGGCACCACTTTCCACTGCATGGGCCCCAGCGGCGTCGACATCGCTGTGCAGGGCCTGGAGTCCGGGTGTAGCGGCATCTGGTGATAGCCGTGTTTCAGGTCTAACACCGTGAAGATCCGCTTTTTTTGTTGTTTTTGGAGGATGGTGTTGATCAGAGGAAGCGAGTACGAGTCGTGCTCGGTTTGCTCGTTCAAACCCCTGTAATCAACCACCAGCCTCCACTCGCCCTTCTCCTTCTTGGGCACGATAAAGGCTGGGCTGGCCCACTCACTGTCGGAGGGTTCGATCCAGCCCCGCTCAAAAAACTCGGCCAACAACTTCTTCATGGCCTTGGCCCGATCGCCCTGAAGTTGGTACTCCCAATGACGATAGATCTTGAGGTTCGGCTTCAGCTTGATCCTCGCTGTGCCAAACCTCCCACGATCTGGAGGGTTCCTGTTGGCGACGCCACTGAATAGCCGCGGATAGGCATTTATCAGCCTCTCCTTGAGCTCGGCAACCTTCGGGTTCTCCTGGGCCTCTTCAGCCGCTTGCTTCGGTATGGATACAACCGACCGCACTGCGGTATAGGCCTCTTCCGGGTCCGAGTCCGACTTCTCCCCGTCCGATATGCCGTCTTCATCGTCGTGGGGCGCGCTTCCCACCGATAATCTTCGGAAATTTGCGGCATCGGCCTGGTTCTTGTCGCTACCGGCCCCCATTCTTGGAAAATCCCACGTCGGCGGGTCCGACCCAACCGGACCATCATATTGGTCCGCGATGTGATCCATGACCCTCGCCACGAACTCATCCTCCTCGTACTTGCCGGTGACCAACATCTTGTCATCCCACCAATGCGGAGATGTGACCATGACCCGCCCCTTCTTGGCTGCCACACGGTCGTTATCCCCATCCGCATGTAGTTGACGACGTCGTCGATCTCGGCGTGGGACAGGCCGTCAATGCCATCCATTGCCTGATCCGTCCCCTCCTTGGGCTCAAACATGACCCGCATGGGCACCGCCTCAACCCTACGGATGAATGCTTCATCACTCGTGGGCTGGGCTTGCGCCGCATCCACCAGGAAAGCCTTGGTACCCCACGCTTGACCCGGGGAGGGCATTGATAAACCCTTGGCGTCGATGAACAACTCCTCCTCTGGCCGGAATGACATCTCGTTCAGGGTGATGGAATCCAGCGTCGATTTGAGACCTTCCAGCGGACATGGGGTGGATCCTATGCCGGTTATGAACAGGATCCCCGTCGCCCTATCCGCGACGATCTTCTCCACCGTACGTCTGGTATTTTCCAGGGAGCCATGCCAATACATGGGCCCCCACTCCTTCAAACCCCAATGCCTGTGCCAGGCTGAGTCTCCTCGATGCCAATGCCTCCTACACTTTCTCAAAAGTGGGGCATCCCGGGAAGCGAAGACGTCCGTCTCGGGCGCTTCGGCTCCCAGCGTCTGAATCATCCTGGCATACACCTGCGGCGCCATTCCATACTCCGTGAGCTGAACTCCGCGGTCTCCTCTGGACTTGGCACCCACAGCTTGCAGCGCTTGGGCGATGCGATCCTCTTCCTCAGCATTCCATTGGGATGATCCGCATGCATAGTCTGTGGACATGAAATATAACCTTGCTTCTTGTCTTCCTTCTTACTTTAAAAGTTTGACCAAAGGTTTTTTTTTTTCATTCTTGAAATATGCTGCAAAGTGCCGAACACACAAAACTTCTTAGTGGATCTCACCGCAAAACCCTGCTCTCTTGACCAAGCTGCAAAACCTTGCTCTTTTGACCAAGCTGCAAAACTTTGCTCTTCACCGTAAAATGAAATAGTCGCACCGTACTCACAGCAAACCTCACAGAACCATGGCGGCACACGAAGACGAACTGCTTAGTTGAATATTGATCGAGTTGCTGACGAGTTCATTAAATATGCTGAAAGTGCCTGTAATAAATGAGAAGGCACTGCAGCATCACAGACAATAATAAAAACAATAACAGACGCAATATAAAACGGTGTTTATCGGCTCTGTTCATTGTCTGTATCATGAACTCACACGCAATCCATGCGTGCGCGCGATCTGTCCTTCTGGCGCCAAAAGGCCGCCGAATATAGCCTCAGCGCTGCAAAGCAGTGCTCTGCAGTCAAATACAACAGCTTTTGGCCTTATGGGCACACTCCCATTACACTCCCCTCCTAAGCTTCTGCACACGACCCCTAGGGGAGTGTGCAGACAAGCCTTTAACCCATAAACATGGGTGGGTGACCATACATAAAGGCGCAAAAACAATGCTGCCTCAGGCACCAGGCCAACACCCGTACAGATGAACGTCAAACCGTGGTTGGTATAAGCATATGCTATAGTGCTGTGCGGATGGAGTGGTGTGGAGTGCTTGGTGTATGGTGCTCTGCTGTATGGTGCACAGTGTGCCGTGCAGTGCAAATGCTTTATGCATACACAGAAACCTGTGTTATGTGGGACTCACATGGCAGTGTATACCCACTAAAAACTGCACATATATCGTGGCGCGTACAGTGTAGCGCCCAGGAGGGAATTTATAATAATTGTACAAGGCCAATGGCGCGAAACAGACAGCCTAAGGCATTACAATTAAAATAAAGGCAAAGACGACTATCCATGGCCATATACAAGCACGTAGAAAACAAAATGAAGCGTGCTGCGACCTTGGTTCACCAAGTCGTTTTGAGATGCCAGTGAAATCTACATCAGATCTCCTGACATGTGTGCCAAAGGCACATGGCCGCCACCGAGCAGAAAAAAATAAGGCATCTTGCGACTTGGGACACCAGGACTGCCCACAGAAGTGACAGCTCCAGTGCCACGGACGCGTACAGGCCTCTGGCGCCTTGAGGCAACACCACTGCTCACTGTGAGAGCAGCAGCCCTGTCGTGGACGCCCCCCTAATGACCCCTTTTGCACACCATGGTGCCATGTCCTATGTTCAACCGGTGTTCAACTGACTTCACGTGGGCCCTTGAACCACCCCTGAACAGCGGTTGAACACCCCCACCGCGCGTAGTGCAATTTTACCAAAAATTAAATTTTTGACGTATCACCATGCCATTCCAAACCATCCATGACAATGTACCATGCTTTTAACAACATACTAATGCCCAATGCACTATTCCATGCCATACCCCTGACATTGCCACTCCCTTTCTATCATGTCCAAGAGTAGCTTCAACGCCGCCTTGGTGTTCAACCATGCGGTTGAACACCCCACTTGACACATTCCCCTAAGCTTTGACCTTCATTGTGGTCCTTTGGCTTCCATTCTATCGTGGATGGTGTTCAGAGGTTTTTGCAGTGTGCACCTGCCTTATCCAAATCAATTATAACCACAAAACCATGGATTTTCTGCTACTTTCATATTGCCGCCCATACGCGTTCGGCCATGTTCAACTGCGTGTTCAACCGCGCGGTTGAACACGGTTGAACACGGTTGAACACGGTTGAACACACACTGGAGCGCGCTAGGAGAAAGGCCGCACGTAATCGCAATCACACAACAATGGCACCAACAATTCACGTCAAATTGGATGAACAATCCCAGTGCCTGTCACCATGGGAACCCCAGGTCCAGGAGTTCAGTGCGCATCGGAGCGGGAAGGCGGTGCCACGCGATAGATGTATACGCCACGATGGCATACCTTTCACCCTCCCATCGCTCCGGCCCATGCGTACGCCACGCATTGAAAATCACCCCCTTTCGTGCATCCACAACAACCCCTTGCACAATTTGACGCCCACATTGCATCCATGCTTGACGCTGCGCCCCCCCCTCCCCCCCACCACCCATCCACGCCGTAGTAAAGAAACCACCACCACGGAAATCACCCACCGCCACCACCCCACTCAACGCGGAGTCATCCCTTGGATGTTTGTGTACATCCATGGGTGCACATCCGTTGCCCCACACGATGGAAATTGCGGTGTAACTGAGGGACGGTAAACAAACCGTGAGGAAATTATTTACAAGGCGCACAACATGTGCATCATCATGTGTCCTCTTAGACATGCCCACGTGTGTAAACGTCGGAAACTTCCTTGTTGCTCCCCATAGGATCCGGCGGTACTCTCCTCCATGTTTCTTCTTGTGGAGCCATCCCTTCAAGCCTTGTAAGGCTTCATGGACCTTGTCGGCTAGTCACTTTGAGTCCACGGCCCATAGCGCTTGCGTCTCCGGTCCGACCTCCTCCTTCCCATCATCGGCACACTCCTTCTCCCTTGTGCTCGCCATTGCCCTTTCGCTCCCACCTTCGTGCATGCCGTCTTGAGGTCCACCTTCCTCCTTTGCATCATCTCCAACATGAGGTCGTTCATTCTCCTTGGCATCGTGCTCCACCTTGGGGTTGTTGAGGGCATCGGACATGCCCTCCTTGTTGGCATCGTCCACGGACGTGCCCTCCTTGTTCGAATCCTCCACGGACATGCCCTCCTTGTTGGAATCGTCCACGTCATTTGAAGTGCTCTCCTTCATGGGATCCTCGGAGTCCTCCTTGGTGCCATTGTCCGACGCATTGGTGGTACTTCCCGCGATTGCTTCCGTGCTTGCGATTGCTTCCGTGCTTGCCCCATCTTGACCTCCATCTTTTGTATCTCCGCTCTCGGTTGCCGCGTCTTGGCCTCCATGTTTTGCATCTCCGCTCTCGGTTTCCTTGTCGTGGCCTCCATGTCTTGCATCTCCGCTCTCGGTTTCCTTGGTCGCTTTCTCCATGTTCTCCTCCCACTTCGCCAACATGGCCTTTGCCTCATCCTCGCTCGTGAACGCTGGGTGGCGGAGGCGCACAATGACTGGCCACGTGACGTTGGCCTCACTCTGCTCTCCGGGCCATTGGGGGGGGAGTTTCACCATCTCCTCCCCCTTCCGTGGCTTGGGGTTGTCCTTCGTTGGCTTTGCCACGGCGCCCACTGCGATGCGGTGGCGCTTGTCTGGACCCTCGGTCAGCACCCACTGTACTGCGGATCCCGCTGGCAACCCGAACTTCTCACGTGCCTCTTGGCGCTTCTCGTCGAGGCGGCGTTTTTCCTCCAATCGTTGCACTTTCACCATCTCCTATGCAAAAGCGTTGCAGAGAGTTCAACCGAGTTCAACCGCGTTCAACCGTGTTCAACCGACCGGTTGAAGTGTTCAACCGTGTTCAACCGTGTTTCACGACGTACCGCCACACACTATAGCACCGGCATGCTTCGACGTTGTGAAGGCGCATTGCAACCAAATGTAGAGGCATATGCATACGCAGGAACATGGGGGCATCACCTCTTCCGCTGGTGCGCTTGCTTGCACCGTGGTACTTGTGCTTGCACTTGTCTCCATTGCGCCACTTGCCTCCATCGCGCCACTTGCCTTCGTCGCGCCACTTGCCTTCGCTGTGCCACTTGCCTCCGTCACGTTCGGTGTTGACCGTTGTCCTTCCTTTGCTCCCACATTTGCGTTGTTGGCGTCTTTGGGCCGCAGAGATGCCTTCTCCTTCTTGTCCTTGTCCTTTTTGTCCTTCTTTGGTTTTGCTTCGATCTTCTTCTTCTTGTTTGCCTTGGGAGCCTCCTTTTTCTTGGGAGGTGTCCACCCCTCATCATTGTCCGACAATTGGCTTGCACTTGACCCTTTTGAGTCGGACGACGAGTCCGCTGACGTTGCCACCTGCATACGGTTGAACACTCCTTGCATACATGCAACGCACCATGGTATGCATGTAGGACATGTAGAGCACCTATTTTTCGGCATTTCCAAGTCAAGGATCAACCGAACGGCATCCTTGGGTGTAAACACCCTTTCCATGACCTTCCGGTCATTGCGTCGACTACGCCGCCCACTACCCATTCTAGTCTTGAGGCGTTCCCATAGTGTACGACCACCCTTGGATGCGGTGAACAAGTTGACCAAATCACTCATCAATTCATCCGATTGTAATCCAGTGTAGTGATCTGCAATACATTGCTTCAAGTTTGACGTTGGCATTTTTGATTGTAAAATGAGAGGGATCCTTGCATACAAGTAAGAAACCACAATGGGGAATCTCTTGGTGCTCTAATTTGTTCTTATTGTTACGTTATTTTTGGTGACACTACCATATTGCACAAAGGTGAAATTAAATATTCTTCAATTCAATGCGTCATGTATATAGTAAAAAGCGAGCAGGTGGCAACTACTACACACCATGTGCATTCCCTTTACCGCCACGTGTTGGCCACCACGTGCCGGCTGCAGTTTTCATGTATGTGGTCACCACACCGCCACCTGCCCATTGATAGTAGGTTCCAGGTTTTAACTGGGTTTTAGGGAACAGCTCAAAACCAAAATTGTGGGACAGGCTACATTTACCAATTAACCACTGTTGAACGCGTGATCGCGCGAGCACGCGCCACCGATTGGCGCGATAGGCCAGTTGAACTGTTCAACCGCGTTCAACCGAGTTCAACTGGGGGGTTGAACAGCAACATGGTGTTCAACTGGGTTCAACCGCTGTTCAACCGCTACGCTCAAAGGTGTGCAAAAGGGGTCACTAGGGCCTGCTCTCGCCACTGACCATGGCACTGAACAAAGTGCCCAGCGCCTAAGGGGCCCACGTGGCTTGGCGCATGCAGCGCCTCAGGTAGCAACATGGCGCTTACAGCGCCTTAACCCTTTGAGTGTCGAGCGCCTTTGGCTGGCGCCGCGATGCCATCCAATATCTCCAGCAAGGACTGTGCTCCCTGACGTCGGCGCACTGCTTGTCCAGCACGTCGTCCTCGTTTGCCCTTGGGACTGGACTGCGGCGTAGCATCAGCACTCCCCAACGATGAACTTGGCGAAGAGCTGCTCCCAGGGGCGCTTGACGCCACAGCAACGCAAACAGGGGACTGAGGTTCTTCATTTCCGTGAGACTGGACCGCAGGCATGCGCAGCGCTTCCAATTCGCGCCGCAACTGCTCCACAGCATCGTGCACCGCGTTGGAGTCGCTCTGCAGCGCTGAGACGTCGCGCTGCACGCTGCGCAACGAATCCTGGACCTGCCAGAAAGCTGCCGTCGCACACTGTCGCAAAAAGGGCTGCAGCAAGATGACCAAACGCTCCAGCAGCACCATCCGCTCGCTGAACTCTTGCTCTGCAATCTTTTCACCTGCCTCGTGCGGCGTACGTCCTCCGTGCAGCCAACTCCAGCTATCATGCACCCAGGCCTGCACCTCACGGCTCAACTCCTCTTGTTTGCCCTCTTTCGCCAACTGCCGTATGGTCTGAACATACCCTGAATTCGTCCCAAACTCGAGCGCAGACTCGTCTTCGTTCATCAGGCAATTTAATGAACTGTAATATAACCTTGCTTCTTGTCTTCTTTCTTATTATAAAAGTTTGACCAAAGCTGGTTTTATTTTGATTCTTGAAATATGCTGCAAAGTGCCGAACACACAAAACTTCTTAGTTGATCTCACCGCAAAACCCTGCTCTCTTGACCAAGCTGCAAAACCTTGCTCTTTTGACCAAGCTGCAAAACTTTGCTCTTCACCGTAAAATGAAATAGTCGCACTGTACTCACAGCAAACCTCACAGAACCATGGCGGCACACGAAGACGAACTGCTTAGTTGAATATTGATCGAGTTGCTGACGAGTTCATTAAATATGCTGAAAGTGCCTGTAATAAATGAGAAGGCACTGCAGCATCAGAGACAATGATAAAAACAAGAACAGACGCAATATAAAACGGTATTTATCGGCTCTGTTCATTGTCTGTATCATGAACTCACACGCAATCCATGCGTGCGCGCGATCTGTCCTTCTGGCGCCAAAAGGCCGCCGAATATAGCCTCAGCGCTGCACAGCAGTGCTCTGCAGTCAAATACAACAGATTTTGGCCTTATGGGCACACTCCCATTACAGGACAGCCATGTAAGGCATTCATCATCCTCCCGGACCAGCGTTGCACGATGGGGAAGGGCTCCAATGGCGTTTGCCACCATGAAGTCATACCCCATGATCATATCCCAATCTGTAATGTCGGCCACATAGAAGTTCCCGGATAGAGTGCTTCTGTTCGCCAAATCAGGGCGGTTCAAGCGCTCATGCTCCGGGAATTCCATACTGATAGTGGCCTCATGGATGCCACCACCCATAATCTCTCCATTGGCCACCTTCAGTCGTACCGGTCTACGGCTGGGCTGCAGGGATTCCTCCTTGAACAACCCTCTCCGGACCAGGCTCATCTGGGCACCCGTATCCACCAAAACATCCACCACCAACTCCTCTTGTCCGCACCGTACACGCACCTTCAAGTGCAACTGCCGCTCGTCACCATGCGGTGTATGGACGACTCTCACGGCATGCAACTCTAGCACATCCGGGTGCATCAGGACTTCGAGGGTATGGTCACGGAGGGTGTAGATCCTGGGCTGGTCCTGCCCGTCCACAGCGCTCTCCGTGGTCGCTCCTTCTTTCTTGCCACGTCCCTTGCCCACATACACTTTCCTTGGCAGCGCGCTCCAGGGATTGGGAGTGACGAAACTCAGTGGTTTTGCCTCTTCTGGAGCCTTCTTCGGCACCCGATGTGCCTTCGCTTTCTCCAGGATTCCACTGATTTTCGGAGGAGAGGCCTCCGAGGTCCCACTCCCGTGGGGGCTCCTCTAGACGTGGCCTGCCGCGGCTCCCTCCTGCTGCGATCCGCCCAGACTTTGTCCACCACGTTGCTGGGCTTTGAGTTCCTCCAACGTCCTCAACATGTCCTCAGCAACCTCCTCGATCGACCTCACCCGTCGGTCTTGGCCGGGTCCTCCACCATAGCCTTTTCCTCGGCCTTTCCCTTGGCCCTTTCCTTGGCCTTTTCCACCGTCTCCCCCCTTTGCCTTCCAATCGGCAATTCGTTGCTCCTTGGGCTTCTTGTTGGGATGGGCGGCGAAGTAGGCCTTCTTGTCAGCCTCATATACCTTGCAATGCCGGTGGTCATGTGCATGGTTGTTCCCCTTGCCGTAGCAGACCCAGCAATCGTCGTGCTGTGATCTGTACTCGCGGAACAAGAGCGGCGGGTTCCCGATCCTCCGCGGTTCCTTGCGGTTCTTGTTGAACCTTGGTTCCAGGCGGTTCCACCTGGACCTGTCCTGCCCATGCTCTTTCATATTGTGCGCTACGAACGCGAAGAAATGGGCCTCCTCGTGATCCTCTCGGGTGGTCGCGGTCCAGAGATCTTGGCCGCTTCCACTCCCTTCCTCCGCGGTGCCGACCGTGTCCTCCTTGACCTCTCGGTGTTGGCGATCTTCCCGATGACCTCGATGTCCATGGCCCTGTCGATCCTGCACGTGGGCGTCGCCGAATACCTCCACGTAGACGGCGTTCTTCAACCCCAACATTCGGCTGGGCTCGCCAAGGTTTCGCCGGAAAAACTCCATTATTCCAGCGTGGGTGTCCTCCGATGCCATGATCCGTACGGCCACGCGCTTCTTTGCTCTCTTCTTCTCCTCGTCCTCCACCCTCTTCTTCCAGTGGCCGGGGAGGACGTCCTTGAGCAGGTGTCGGATCTCGCTGAACTCATTCCAGTCCTCCACCAGCTTGAGGCTTCTTCGGTACTTGCGGATGTACCGATTCCATTCCCGGACCCGCAATTCCCCGCGCTCCAGCAGCAGCGGAATGGACCACAAATCCTCCAACCTCTGGTTGGGGGCGTCCACTCGCTCCTCGTCCTCCAGCCACTGGAGGCAGGCCTGCTCCGTCTGGATCAATCCCTCGCGGATCTGATCCCTGAGCTCCTCCTTCAGGTCCTGCGCCAGTCTGTGTGGGAATGTTCGACATACCCACTTGTCCCTTGGCGCTCCCTTCATCTCGCCGACGACCTCCTCGGCGAAGTCCTCCCTATCCAGGATGAAGTCATCCAGGTTGGAGGGATTGCCATCGTAGTAGGGGATTTTGATTCCCCTGAGGTCGTCAATCCTGATGGCGTCTCCGACGTCCGCAGCCACCACTCCACCGAGACGGATACCACCTGTAGCCGGGGGGTGTGAGTACACTCCCCGTACATCCCTCTCCTCCATGGAGTGCGGTCCAGTTGGGCCTGAACCCATGGGGTTTGGGATGCGGGAAGGACTTGCTCCACCGGCTGTCCTTATCCCTGTAGCAGGGTCCTTCACCCACAGGCTTCTGCCTGGATGGCCTCAACCATGTCCGTCGGCCCTTCCCATAGTTCGCCCCTGCATGGTCTGGATCTCCTCTTCCGCATAAACTGCATGGGCAGTCATAGCGGTCGGTGGATCCTGGGCGGCATGGGACATCTGTACCGTCAGGCTCCTCAGGTCCGTGGTTGCGTGCTCTTCCCGCATGGACCCAGCCGGTGCCGTATGCTCCCCGAGCATTATGGATTCGCTGAACATGGGAACAAACGGCAGCGCACCCGGGTCAACACGCGGAGGCGCGTAAGGTGCCTCTGCAGGGCCGCCCATGGCTTTCTCCATGGCGCTCCTGTAAAGAAGGTCCCTACCAGGACCGGCCCCTGCCGTGCCCCTTCCGCCTGTCACCCCTGCTGACTTGCTCCTGATCAGCGATTGCATTCCTCAAAATCCAGGGTCCAAAATCCAAAAATATAGAAAATACAACCCTCTTTCAACCCTGAACAGCAACCAGATCCCACAAATACAGCAATAACCCAATCCACAATCCAAATCCAATCCACACTGCGGGCTTCCGTTCAGCACACCGGTTGTCTCACCGTGGCGGGCATGTACAAGAATTGCACCAAAGAGGAAAGCCCTGAAATTGGCATATGAACACAAATTAAGCAAAGTTGGGGAGAGATGGAAATGTACACAATCACAGCCATAGACCCCTCATTCCCTGGACTCAAGACCTTTCCTTGACTCACCAACATGATGCCCTGAACCCAGTCCAATAAGATGGCTACATGCCATGTGTCAAAAGTCACTACACAAACCCCAAAAATGTGTTCCCTCCAAAGCCTCTAAATCCTAGCCCAATAGGGGAGGTGGCGTGCCATGGCCCAGAGTGGCACTCAGGACCATGCCCTACCCTGACATAACCTTGGTTGGACTTGGAGTCGATTGGGCTTGGAGAACTGCCCCATGAAGATGACCTCACAACATGGCAAAATCAGGCAAATCACACCATTATGCCCAAAAATGAATTATATACTCAAAAATGCATACGGCAAATATCCAAATGCTCCATGCATGTGTCAGACCGGAAAGTAATATACAAGGGTGATATAGACCAAAGGTCCATGCCCAAGAATATCCCATCATTGGCTCCGAAACCCGTTCCGATTCTGTACATGACATGCTTCACAAGTCAACTCATGAATTTGAGACCTAATTTTGTGAGGCCTCCTGTGTAAAGCCAAAGTGACCACGTGATCCGGCATATGGTGAGGTGCAACACCGAAGCATATGCCAACATATAAGCAACATACCATAGTTCACTGATCTCTAGGCACTTTATTGTTAGCCGACCAGTTGAGCACATAAAACACAAAAATGAGCACAAAATGAGGTCAAAAACATGCAAATAATGCCAAATTCAAGATAATTACAATAGTATATAGCTTCGCTCACCCATGGTATCAACATATGATTCAAAACACAATTGCTTGGGACCATTTGCGAACAATCCCCCCACTTGGATCCCCACATGGACGCATAGGGACACCTTCGAACCTCCTCCCAACACGCACCACGAAAATTGGAAAATTGATAATGGCGCTTGTGGGTCGCTCTGTAAGCCATCCCACATGCACTATATGAGCGGTAGACTTAGTCTAGCGCTATGGAGCTCACCATTCAGACATGGGCGAGGCCCTTGCCACGTATGACTCCATATATCTTCATACAAACGGAGATATATAACATGGGTGTGAGCATATCGAAGCACATACCATGCATATAACACATACCCTCAAAACGTGGCTCCCACCATGGTATGCCATGCCCCTCCATGGACATAACTTCACGTTAAAAATACGTGGGAACCCAAGGAAAGTATCTATGCAACCCCAACACTCATGCGGTACACTCGAAAGTTGCAATAAAATGTTCGGTTGCATGGCCCGAGAGGTGTAAACCTCTTTCTACCCTCTTGGCCATTATTCCTTGCAACACCGGGCATGTGTACACACCAAAGGCGTTTGATGCTCCTCAAATTAAGTTGAGACCAAGGCTGTTCCAACCCAACTCTCGAAATTGGTATTCCTCGCTGTGAACCGGAGATATGATTCTTCAAAGTGGCCTCACGAATCAATTTTGTTTCGACTATATCTCCAAGCAAAATGAAGGACACAACAAAAGGAAGGTTGATTCGTGATCGGGGAAAAATGTATGACCACTCGAGATTCATCATATCCAGTGCGGCGACCTCGAAATCGAAGATCCGATTCTGAAAGTCTGAAAAAATCGGATTAATTTTGCGAGTGTATAATATGAAAATTGCGGAAGCAACGAACCCTTTACTGATGAAATCTGACCCTTCATCGGGGTTTCCGCCAAAATATCTGTAAATAACAGTTAACCAATCGGTTACCGCAAAATCGCGAGCCAACTGACAGTCGCCGATACATTGACAATCAGAACGGAAGACTGAAAAATTATGGAAACTTTATGATAAAAAAACCCAGTTGATTCCTGATATTCTGATATATAAATCTCAGCTGGCGGCGCCTCGGTACTGAATATGGCCGCTCATAGCCGGAATGGCCAAACCTATCACACTATCACATCAGGTTAGGTCAGGTGGATGAGAGAGTATGATATCAGCCAATGGCGGCTTGCCGGCACATAGATACACACCCCAAGTGACCCCAAGATGGCCACGGGGGTCCCAACCGGCTTCACCCCCCTTCTCAGAGCGTTGTATCCGCTCGGAACTCATTGAAGAGAGCACAGGAGGACCTCAATGGGCTCCAAACCCCCCCCCCATGTCCCAAGGACACATGGAGGCCCCACACACGTCGTAGGCGTCCCCCATGCCCCAAGGGAGGGGTGAGGGCACTGACAATCGGTGCCCTACGCCATATCCGGTCTCCTCTTGATCTACAACATGGACCAAGGGGATCAAAGATAGAGAAACGTCGTCGGTCGACCTAAATAAGTATACCACAGTGAAAAAAATGTGTGGAGATCGAGTGAAGGGGGTATATGGCCAATGAAGGCCCAAAAATCCCCGGATGAACACCCTCACCCATCTCCCAAGCACAAAAACAAACAAAAATGCCAAGGGGGATCCATTACGGTGCTACTGCAGCCATCAAATGGACCAACACATCCTTGACATCCAAAGCAATGTTCTTTTTCTTCAGATAATCCATCCAGACCGTGATGTACCTCGGCACAAAGCTGCTCGGAGGCTCCCACGAATCCCTGGATGCGGCGAATCCCTTCCAACGAACTTTATAAAGTGAAGCCGGTTCGGACCCCCGTGGCCATCTTGGGGTCACTTGGGGTGTGTATCTATGTGCCGGCAAGCCGCCATTGGCTGATATCATACTCTCCCATCCACCTGACCTAACCTGATGTGATAGTGTGATAGGTTTGGCCATTCCGGCTATGAGCGGCCATATTCAGTACCGAGGCGCCGCCAGCTGAGATTTATATATCAGAATATCAGGAATCAACAGGGTTTTTTTATCATAATGTTTCCGTAATTTTTCAGCCTTCCGTTCTGATTGTCAATGTATCGGCGACTGTCAGTTGGCTCGCGATTTTGCGGTAACCGATTGATTAACTGTTATTTACAGATATTTTGGCGGAAACCCCGATGAAGGGTCAGATTTCATCAGTAAAGGGTTCGTTGCTTCCGCAATTTTCATATTATACACTCGCAAAATTAATCCGATTTTTTCAGACTTTCCGAATCGGATTTTCGACTTCGACATTGCCGCACTTGATATGACGAATCTCGAGTGGTCATACATTTTTACCCGATTCCGAATCAACTTTCCTTGGGTTATTCCCTTCGTTTTTCTTGGAGATAAAGGAGAAACAAAATTGATTCGTGAGGCCACTTTAAAAGGTCATATCTCCGGCTCACGGCAGAATACCAATTTTGAGAATTGGGTTGGAACTGCCTGGGTCTCAATTTAATTTGGGAAGCATCAAACGCCTTTGTTGTGTAAGCATGCCCGGTGTAGCAAGGGATAAGGGTCAAGAGGGTAGAAAGTGATATATAACTCTTGGACCGTGCAACCGAATATTTTAATGCGACTTTCGAGTGTACCGCACGAGTGTTGGGGTTGCATAGCAACGTTCCTTGGGTTCCTACGTATTTTTAACGTGAAGTTATGTCCATGGAGGGGCATGGCATACCATGGTGGGAGCCACTTTATGAGGGTATGTGTTATATGCATGGTATGTGCTTTGATATGCTCACACCCATGTTATATATCTCCGTTTGTAGGAAGATATGTGGAGTCATACGTGGCAAGGGCTTCGCCCATGTCCCAATGGTGAACTCCATAGCGCTAGACTAAGTCTACCGCTCATATAGTGCACGTCGGATGGCTTACGGAGCGACCCACAAGCGCCATTATCAATTTTCCCATTTTCGTGGTGCGTGTTGGGAGGAGGTTCGAAGGTAACCCTATGCGTCCATGTGGGGATCCAAGTGGGGGGATTGTTTGCAAATGGTCCCAAGCAATTGTGTTTTGAATCATATGTTGATACCATGGGTGAGCAAAGTTATATACTATTGTAATTATCTTGAATTTGGCATTATTTGCATGTTTTTGACCTCATTTTATGCTCATTTTTGTGTTTTATGTGCTCAACTGGTCGGCTAACAGGGAAGTGCCTAGAGATCAGTGAACTATGGTATGTTGCTTATATGTTGGCATATGCTTCGGTGTTGTACCTCACCATACGCCGGATCATGTGGTCACTTTGGCTTGGCACACGAGGCCTCACAAAAATTAGGTCTCAAATTCATGAGCTGACTTGTGAAGCGTGTCATGTACATAACAGGAGGGGTTTCGGAGCCAATGATGGGGTATTCTTGGGCATGAACCTTTGGTCTATATCACCCTTGTATTTTCCTTTCCGGTTTGACACATGCATGGAGCATTTGAATATTTGCCGTATGCATTTTTGAGTATATAATTCATTTTTGGGCATAATTGTGTGATTTGCCTGATTTTGCCATGTTGTGAGGTCATCTTCATGGGGCAGTTCTCCAAGCCCAATCGACTCCAAGTCCAACCAAGGTTATGTCAAGGTAGGGCATGGTCCTGAGTGCTACTCTAGGCCATGAGACGCCGCCACCCCTATTGGGCTAGGATTTGTAGGCTTGGGAGGGAACACATTTTTGGGGTTTGTGTAGTGACTTTTGACACATGGCATTCAGCCATCTTATTTGATTCGGTTCAGGGCATCATGTTGGCGAGTCAAGGGAAGGTCTTGAGTCCAGGGAATGAGGGGTCTATGGCTGTGATTGTGTACGTTTCCATCTCTCCCCAACTTTGCTTAATTTGTGTTCATATGCCAATTTCAGGGCTTTCCTCTTTGGTGCAATTTTTGTACATGCCCGCCACCGGGAGACAACCGGTGTGCTGAACGGAAGCCCGCAGTGTGGATTTGGATTGTGGAGTGGGTTATTGCTGTATTTGTGGGATCTGGTTGCTGTTCAGGGTTGAAGGGGGATTTTTCTTTCTACATTTTTTGATTTTGGACCCTGGATTTTGAGAAATGCAATCGCTGATCAGGAGCAAGTCGGCAGGGGTGACAGGCGGAAGGGGCACAGCAGGGGCCGGTCCTGGTAGGGACCTTCTTTATGGTAGCAGAGGCGTACCTGCTGCCCCTACCTACCGCCGACCCGGGGACTTGGTCCCCTATGAGCCCTGCCCAAGTACGCCCCGGGTGCGTATTGTGGACCCGGTGGAGACCACGCCGGAGATTGGAGCCAGAGGAGAGCCGAGACGCTCAGGAGCATGGCAAACGCCGGAAGTTCAAGCCCGAAGAGAAGTACGACGTTCGGGAAGAGGAGGACTTGACATGGAGGACCTGGTCTCCATGTGTGAGCGTCGCTGCCGAAAGGCATGCAACCTCCGCTCCGCCGCGGAGGACTCTGAGGAGACCTGCCATTCAGGCAGCAGTGGAGGACGGGCCCGGCGATACCGGAAGCGCGGGTCACCCAAGCCCGCGGCAGGGGACGCCGGGGCTATGGATACGGACCCCAGCCTGGTCAGGCTGTGGGACTCCGAGGGGCACTCCGAGGGCTATCGGACAGCTTATGAGCAACCTTCGGAGTCGGAGGAGACGGCCAGACCGCCCACAAGGGCGAACAGTGCCCCAGAACCCAGCCTGGAGCATGACGCCGAGGCGTTGGAGAGGCCCGCCAGAGCCAGAACGGCGCCTGTGGCCCGGCACACGGAGCCAACGCGTGATAGCATGGGCGACACACCCATGGCGGAGGAGTCCGAGGCCCCCGGAACCGCGGGATGCGCCGGATCAGGTGGAAAGCACGCTGAGTGCCACTGCGAGCTTGTGTCCTTCCTCATGGGCAAGTACCCAAAAATGGGTATGGACGCCATCGTGCATCGCCTCGACCGCCTGGACAACGCGAAGGACGGCCTAGAGGAGGACGTCGCCGGGATCCTCGATGACCAGTCGGCCGCGGAGAGAGACACGGCGGAGCTGCGAGCGGAAGAGGACCGGTACCGGGAGAAGCTGGAGGTGGCCCTGCAGAAGCAGCAGCGAGTGGTGGACAGTCTCCTCCACCTGGTGGAGGACATGTCGGGACGCCTGAAAAGGCTAGAGGAGCTACAGCCCCTCACCCCGGGTCCGGAGCTCCCGGCAAAGCCAGCAGCGGCAGAGCTGGACGAGCGGGTTAAGACCCTCAGGGGCCACTCGTGGCCACGCACACCGACATCCACCGACACCCGGCAGGCGAGGTGGACACCCTGCGCCTCGTGGGGGCCACCGTGACCATAGTGTATATCACCCCAACACAGATGAGCATCATGGCCCAAGTCGACGCCCACCACGCCCCGTTCCTTTCCGACCCACAATGGCCAGCACGCCACGTCTTCCAAGCGTACCTCCGCGCATGTGCTACGAAGGCAGGGCGCGACATGCCGGGGCCAAAGGACATCGACACGGCGTACACAGCCTTCCAGCGCCAGCACCCCCGGCCCCGCCCGAGCGAGCACGAGACCCCCAGCGACGGCGGCACGACGCAGGAGGAGCCCACCCTGTCAGCCGAAGGCTGGACACCACCCATCATCCTGCTACTAGCACCAAACGGCCACAAAAATGCTACCCGCACTGTCCAGCGACACCATACCCCCTGGTCCATCCCCAAACACAATGCACCGGAGACCGATGTACCACCAGTCAGACACAGTGGCCAGGGCATACCACGCACGTGCTGGCACTGCGGCCCGGCAGCCCTCGACACTCCGTGGCCCCTGAACACCTCATCTCCACCCACTACCACACCCCCACCGCCGCCGCCACCGCCAACCAGCAGGCATGGCTCTCCCCCTGGTTTCACACGGTACCCCCAGACCACCCGGCGCACGTAGCCTGGACCCGAACACCCAGGGCGACACGGACGTTCACCAACGAGCGGGCAGACCCGGACAGCGTGGCCAAAGAGTACGACCGCTGCGACCTGCACCGCGCAGGACCTCAGGAGGCACCCATGCGCCCCCTACAGCACAAATGCCCCACCCTCCGCGGCGACAAAGACGACAAGGAGCGGCGACAGACCATCACGTGCCAGAAGTTCCACCCCAATACGGGATACCTCTTCCACCTGATGTACGCGTATATCACGCAGGGGCGCCCAGACAGGGGCCTCCTCCGCCTCACCCCACGAGCCCAGGCCATCATCACCCAGGGGATAGGCGTCTATGCAGCGCCACTACTACAACCCACGCAAATCACCGCCACAACCGCCCAAGGGAACCCCATCTACGTCTATCACCCCACAGCAATTGCCCGCCTACCCATACCCAGCAACACCGACATCATCTACTTCACTGACGCATCCGGCAGGTAGGGTAGGTAAGTAGGTAGGTAGGTGCACTCGGTCGTGGAGAGGCGCCCCATGGTTCCCCCTGGCGTCGCCCCTGTGACGAACAGGAGGAGGCTCCGCGCGTCAAGAGGGGAGGCGGCTTACTTCCCGCTAGACCTGACTGTTGGCCCCCAACAATGCGGCCCCTGACGCATCCGGCACCCAGCAACGCACCCCCACGGTCGGTTGCGCCTCCGTGCGCATCACCCGGCACACGGACGGCCTCCACGTGGAACACCACACCGGGGCCACCATCTTTGGGGCGTCCTCCCACGGCGAACTGCGCACCATGGCAGACGCCGTCACCGCCACACCGCCACCCACAACGATCCGGCCCCGCAACATCCGGGTAGTCGTGGACGCCACGGTCGACATCCACCTCACCAGGCGCCTTGCGGACCTGCCCCTCCACAAGGCACTCGACTCCGGCCTCACCACACAAGCGTTGGGACTATGGATGGCCTTCAGGGGCATGCACCCCCAAAACGCCCTACACATCGTCAAACAGGAGTCACACCGCTACGCATACGGCAATGGACGCGCAGACACGCAGGCCAAACACCAGAACACCAGCCACACCCCAGGGCTCGAACACGTGCGACTGGACACCACACACCACAGCCACCTGCAGCACCTGCCCCCGATACCCCCGGCCACACAGCCCCCACCCGGACGCCCATGCGGCCGCCTCCCACCCACACCCCGGCACCACAACCAGTCAAGAACCGCAAGGGCCGCACGGCGCACACACGCAACACCAACACGACCCACAGGGACACCCAGACCCCCGGCCAGCACAACACCCACCCCCGCCCCCCCCACCACCAACAGCGCCACCCCCACACCACCCCCCCCCCGCCACCCGCCGAGACCAGGCCACGGACACAACACGCGGCAGCCAGCACCAGCCAATTGACGTCGATACCCCCGCCGACACACGCCACCGCGAATCCCCCCTCCCGCGACCGCCACAAGAGACCCCATCACCGGACCCCACGCGCGACAACGACGACCACCCCCCCCAACCCACACCACCCCCCCCATCACACCCCGCACCACCAGTCGCCGCACCGGCCGAACCCTACGCCCTACACAACCCCGCAGCGGTACGGCAGCACCTCCGGGGACTCGGGGAACAGGACGTCGTGCTGTACCTCCGCACCTCCGGCACCAGCACCCCCATCCGGGCGGCCACCCTGGTCCAGGTGGCCACCCTGGGGGAAGGCGTCAGAGACTTCCTCTTCGACGCCTTCCTCCACGTCGCCCGAAACGAGCGCCCCCCACGCGCCACCCCCGACGGCGAGAGCGCGCCCCCCACGGGGAGCCGGATCTGGGTGCCCCCCATCGACTGGGGGCGACACCTGGTCGGACACCCCGTGCCGGAGCGGGACAGCACCCAGGGCCGCACCCGCTACCGCGAGCCCAACATGGCCCACCCCCCACCCGACGCCACCCCCGACAGCACCAAAGAGTGGGAGCGGGAAACATGGGTAGCCCGGATGGCCTCCCTAAGCAACTTCCGGCACCACGTCCCGGGGGACATCCCCACCCCCAACGAGCAGCAGCCAGCCCCCTCCACGTACACGACCCTCATGTACAATCTGCACTACACCCTCTCCACCACCACCTACGACGCACCCACAGACCACTGGGTGGTACACGGCACCGACTCCCTCCTCCCCGCCGACTACACCCCCCCCCCACACGTCAAGGCAGGTTTTGGCTTCGCCGCGATCCCCACCCAGGTCTACCACACCCTGTTCGCCACCCGCTGGACCCGTACCTACGTCCACCCCACGGGTTGGGAAGCGGTCATACATGGGCGGCGAGATTCCACAGGGGAACCCTTCCGCGCCGACTCCAACGCCCTGTCCGTGCCCCCCTCCCTCCGCCCCGGTGAGTCGCCCGACACCCGGGTCTCCAAGCGCAAAAAGATCGAGTCCCCTCCACGGCCCGCTACCCGAGCAGCCACAGCCGCGGGAGTGACCCGCCGCTCACAAGAAAGCACGGCCCCAGGCAGCACTCGCACATCTTCCATGTGGGGAGGCCGGCGGAATAATTGACTACACCTTCCCCACGTGCTCCCTGTCGGTAGCGCGCCCGACACCGTAGTGTGGGCTCTCGCAGTCGCTCTTGCGTCTCGACCGTGGTCCCGCCTCCGCCCGGCCCTCCGTGCGTTGGAACAATGGTCGGACGCCGCCCCCAAGTGCGCGCCTAGCCGCATCGACGGCGTTATCTGCCTAGCATGCGGCACCCTGCGCATCCCCTTCGCCCCGCACCTGCTGGGGTGGAAGTGCGGAGTGTGTGGCCACTCGACACTCCTTCAGCCCTACCACCTGCCCTCCCAGCCAGGCGCGACCCTCCACCCTCCCCTCCCTGACCTCGGCTCAGTGCTGGCCCGCACCCCTAGCTCCGTATGGGCGGCTGACCTGGGATCCCTCCGCATGTGGCTACAGGAGGTATTACGAGTGGTGCCGCCAGGCGGCTGTGCCACCCCGCCCTTGTGGGTTGGTAACGAATGGATTTTTTGCTGGACTGGTCCTGGGCCGCAGCAGGATCCCCCCTACCCTCCCTCTTGTGGGCTTCCAGTGCAGTACGCCCGCACGCCGACGGGTACGTGGGTGCTGAGCCCTCCCGCCCCAGCAGCAGCCCTGATAGCCGCCCCCGTCTGCCCCGCCTGTGCCCGCCCGTACCCGCACACTGCCGCCATCGTCTCCCATGTTCCCCAGCTGCTCCTCCAACATGCTTTTTGTGTCCATTTCAAGCGCGCGCCCCCCATCATGGCGGCTGACGTGGCAGACCGCTGTGTCACGTACCTTCCCGGGCAGCCCTGCCCCGGAGCCCTCGGCCTCGCTGGCCTGTCCTGGGGACTTCCCTGCGTACCAATGCCCCCAGCTGAGGTGACGAACCCCCCACCATGGGCCCGCGCGTCCCCCACAGACCCGACCGACCCCCAGCAGCAACCCGGCGCCGGCGCGTACACCCTGTACAACAACAACCTCGGCGGGGCCCGACAGCACACCAGCGCCCTCCCGGCGACCCTCGAAGCCCTGGACCCTGACTTCGTGGGCCTGCAGGAGTGCTGGGACACCGCCCGCGCAGAAGCCCTCATCCCACGCCGGTATGCAGTTCACCGCGGCGAATCCGACAGACGCGGAGCGGGCCTGCTCCTGGCAGTGCGCCGCTCCTTGCTCTCGCGCGGCTCACCAGGAGAATTGTGCCACGACGGCCACCACTGGATGGCAGTGTTGTATGAACTCTTCCCTGTGGGCCGCGTCCTCGCCGTCAACCTGCACCTCCGCCCCCACCTGCGATACCGTGAGTGGCTGCAGGAGGTCCGCCAGATGGATGCGTGTGTCCGCCGCGTCGGCGCGGCCCTGTCACTGCTATTCGGTGATTTTAACTCCACAGGAGCGTCGGGAACGCCACTGGCCTCTGCCCTGGGCCAGCGCGGTGCCCTCCACCTGTGGCGTCGAGTGCTACCCCCAGGAGTGCCCACCAACTTCACCACCGTGGCGTACCGCCCCCCCCAAACGTCCATCGACCACGTGTTCATCAGGGGACCCGTCCTCGATGCCGTCTACGAAGTGATCCCGACCCCGAGCTCCCATGTGGGCCTTCACGTATCCTTCACCCTCTCCGCCGGTCGCACAGACCCCTACAGCTGGAGACTGTTCCGCTGGCGCTCTGCGACAGCGGCTCAGTTCAGGCAATTTCGAGCGGCCCTCTCCGTCGTCTGGGGTTGGCTGGCCCTGGCCCCGACTCCAGCCCCCGCCTACCTACGTGCCCTCCACACAGTGGCTGAACAGTACATCCCGAGACCCCTACAACTCTCCACCACGCTGCGCCGCCTTCGCCGGTGTCCCCCGCCGTGGACCGCTGATGACCTCTCCGCCTTCTGGGACGAAGCTCAGGTGGTCGCGGACGAACGCCTCTCTCGACAACGCGAGGCCGAACTCGGCGCTGTATCGGTCAACACCTTCACCAGGTCCTCGATGCGCCTCCCCTGTGCTCGTCTGGAACCATATCGGGACATCCAGCCCAGCCCGGAAGTGCAGCTTCACAGCCGCCAGCAACGTTTGGAGGAAATCACCGCCCAGGCCAGTTACGAAACCCAGGATCGCTTCATTTCCGTCGACCCAGAGTTGTACAGCCTGGCCCAGCAGCCCTCTCCATGGGGAGACGTCGATTTTGCCCTGTCTCTGCCCCTCCCTGTGCTGCAGCATCTACTCCGGGCCGGGTTCGACCCGTCCAATGAAGCAGACCGCCGAGCGTACGCCCCGCTTCTCACCGTGCCGGAGCTGGCGATGTACACTGACCGGGCAGGCTCGTTATCCGCCTCCCTGGACAACGTCCCTGCGCGGGCCACAAGGCGCGGCACGGGCGGCATCCTTATCGGAGAATATAACGTTCTGGCGCAGACGGATGTAGGAGTAGACAGCCTGGTCCTCGATGCCGTGCAGCTGGGGATCTACAAGCACAAGGGCCCACGACACCTCTACGGCTCTTATCGCCCGGTCACCATGGAGTCGGCCATCATCCGTGATTGGACCGGGATTGGCCGCGGACGCTTGAATGAGTCCCTGGAGGTAGCAGCAGCCTACACGCCAGATGTCTTCAGCTACCGCACCGCCATCCTGCCCCAGTTTTTAACGCTGGTCTGCCGAGCTGGCGCAGTGGCCGCCTTCCAGAGCGCGGGAGAGTTCTGGGACGGCGACTGGGATGAAAGCGATGCCTTCTTGCGGGAGCCTCGCGATGCCTGCGCTCCGCTCGTGGCGGCACTTCCCGACGTGTGGAACTTCGGGCGTGGGCAGATCAGGTCTACAGCCACCTGCGGATCCACCCCGTCACCAGCGAAGGCCTGGCGCCGCCGTTCCGCACGGGCGAGGGACGCAACCAGGGTGATTCCTTCGCAGGAGAGGGGTTCCAAGCGACCCAGTGCCTGATCAACTCCTGCTTTGCCCGCCAGCCCGGTGGCCTCACGATACCCAACGCCTTCGACCTCCACTCCCCACCGCTGCCATGTGACCGTGTCATGTTCGTCGACGACCGCCACTTCCTCGGCAACTCCCTACGCGCGGTCACAGCAGACGCGGCGACGTGCTCCGTTCTTTCCACTGGAGTGGGCCGCATCGTCCACCCCTCCAAGCTCCAATTTCACGGTGTGCGACTGACGGCCGGTGGCCTCCATGCGATTTCCACCCACGTGCCGTTCTCGGACAAGCCCTCGTCCACCCAACCCCCGGCCCCGTTGAAGATCCCCCTCCTCCACGACTTGCCCATGACAGCCAAGATCTCCAAGCTCCTCCAGCTCATCCGCTCAGTCTCGGCTGCCGCCCTCCGCCCCGACGACCATCCCATACTGCAACTTCGAGCCCTTCATGTGCACGCCCTGTCCGCGTGCGACTACGTATGGCGCGGAGTCCGTTTCCCCCGCCTCCAACTGGCAGCCATGCAGGCCTCCGTGGACAAGCACTACCGGCGAGTGTTTGGACTACCTTCTTGGGCACCCCGGCGCTTCCTCCGCTTGCCGCTGACTGCTGGTGGCCCCCAGTCCCCAGACTTGTTCACGCGAGCCGCCCTCCTGCTGGCCAGCACCTATTACGCGGCGTCCTGGGGCCGAAACCCATTGGCGGCGTCGGCGGCCCGCTACCTTCTGGAGGTCGACGACGTGGCAGGATGGGCGCCAGAGGGCGCCGTCATGCGCCGCGTATGGCTGCCTTTGGGCCTCGATTTCGTCCCCCTACCCAGCCCCTCCGTCAGCCCCATGGTTATCCACAGTACCGGCAGCCTGGACCCGCTGCCGGCCCTCGAGTACGTCGTCGTCGCCATCGACGGGGGCCTCTTGGGGAGCGGCCTCAGTGGGGGCCTGGCAGCTTGGCACCCGAGTCTCGGCGTCTTCTATCGGGCCTGGTGGGGCCTGCGCGCGTATCAGGCATCCGCCACGGACGCAGAGTGGGTGGCCAAGACAACTGCAATGCTCTTGCTGCCACCGACCGCCACGGAGGTGTACATGGTCTCCGACGCGAGTGGGGCGCAGCACCTCAACCTGACGCGTGGCCCAACTCCCTTCTCGGTCCTCAACGTACTATACCGCAAGGCCATTGCACGCTGGGGCGCGTGCCCTCCGAAGGAAATCTGGCTGCGCGCTGGGCATAACACTGACAGCCAGGCTCAGCTCACACAGCTCAACCGGGAGGCCCACGACCTCGCTTGTCGCGGACGCCATGAAGCACGAGCATATACGGCGCCCTGGTTGCCACTGTTGCACGGGCGCGTGGCCGCGTTCTGGGCTGGGCAACTGATCGTCGACGTCTCCGCCTTCGAATCAGTGCAGAGCGACTCCGCCCAAGCCGGCAGCCTGCCGCAGCTCCAGCCCCCACCTTCGCCACCGGCCCACGCCGCTTTTGTGGCCGCCTTCCTGGCGGGATCAGTGCCCCGCCTAGCCCTTCGACGGGTCTACGCGCTGCGCCTCTTGGACCGCCGTCACCCACCAGCAGCCCTAACCGCGTTGCGCTGTCCGTTCTGTGACGGCGTGGTCGAGGACTTGGTGCTGCACTTGCGAGCTGCCTGCTGGCACTACCTGGGCTTCGTGGTCTCCGCGTTGGGAGCGGTGTGCTGGCTGGACGGAGTTCGCCGACAAGTTCAAGGGCCCGCCCAGCACCCAGCAAACTGGGTTGCCGTACCCGACGGCGTCGTGGGTCTGTGGGACCCCCTACACCCGGGCGTGGCAGCCCCTCCTGAGCGGCACGCCCTTGTATCCATGACGGCGGAGATATTTGGAGCACACGATGAGGACAAGGCGATGGTAACAGAGCTACTGCACGTGCTAAGCCGCCCGGTGATGCAGCTAAGCCATTTGCTGTGGCGGGCTACGGCTGTCGACCATGCGGTTAATGCGGGGTGCGAGCGACGCCCCGGCGCTTTAACGTACCGGCAGTCAGCACTGCTTGGGATGGTGGTCCGCGTGCTGCCCCGTTGGGAGCTGGCGCCGGACACCCTGTCTGCCCTGCCCCTACCCCCGCCCCGTAGCCTTGGCCCCGGCAGTGGCTGCCTTGTGGTAGTCGCCTTCGAAGCCGACGACACGTGTTTCCTGTGGCGCGCGCTGCAGCGGCACCTACCACCAGTATGGCTGCTGACCCCAGCCCTGGCGCCAGCCCTGCGTGCGCAGTGGCCAGCGGATCTATATGTCCACCAGTTAAGCCCGGATGCAGTGTTGCTCTGGGAGCCAGGCACCCAGCTGGAGTACTGGAGGCTATAAAGACGCACCTCGAAAGAGGGGCAGAGGTCCCTGCAGCGTGCGCTGTCACACCGCCCTTCCAGCCTGATGCCGGCCCTGCGTGCGCAGGGACCCGCGACTCGCTACTCGACACGACCAGAGAACGCCCGGATGCTGTGCAGTGCATGTCGTGCTTGCAGATCAGCGTCCCAGGCCCGCCAGCGTCCCAGCGCTGTGCAGTGCGTGGGCAGGCGGTAGACAGCCCACACCCCCCTCCGGCCCGCGCCGTGTGGCGTCCGGCCGATGGCAGCGGGGAACTGGGGGTCGGGGGGGGGGGGGACCGAGGGGGAGACGAGAGCGACGCGATGGACGCTTCGCCCGCCGCGCTGTGGCGACGTCCAGCCCAGCCTGGCCGGGGCAGCCGTATCCGGTGCGTCCGGTGGAATCGGTTCCAGGCACTCAGACACCAGACACCAGACACCACACAACCCAGGCCCCGACACGTACGCCAGGGGGGACGACCCGGACGACCCCCACATCTGGGGCACGTGGGAACCCGAATCCCTGGACACGCTGCTCTCCATCCGCAGCGGCTACCAGGGCCTTGGTAGGGCGATGTATTGCCTCGCCAAGTGGACCCAACGGACCTGGGGGATCCCCACGGACCGATGGGTGTGGGTGGTCACGCTGCGCCCCCAGCAGAGGGAAGCTCCCCCAAACCGCAGGGGACCCACCCCCCCACGCCCCACCACCCTACAACTATGCCCGTACATGGTGGCAGCCCGCCTCATGACGCTGCTATGGCCGGGCCCCCACACCCCCACCCAAAACTACCCCCACCTCACAGAGGAGGACATGCCCGGCATCCAGCGATGCTTCTTCCGGACCCTCAACTACCTCCAGCAAACACGGCCCCACGTCCTGGAGCAGATATGACCACCCCCCGGGTAACCCACGTGCCCGCGCAGCCGAGACAACGCCGCCACGCCAACACCAGCACGCACGGATCACCAGGGAAAACGCGCGCACACGCCCGATGCCCGAACCTGCATCCTCGTTCTCGCTACTTACAGGACCCCGCATCATACGCCCGCCTCGAGGCCCAGGACCCTCCGCCGTCTCCCGCAGCCCTCTCCTCCGCCTTCGACTGCACAACCTCCACCACCACGACCACCTCATCCACCACCACCACCACGTCCTCATCCAGCACTCCACCCCCCAGGCCGCGGGGGATACCTCCCAAACGGGCCTCCAAACCCGCCCCCACCGCGAGCAGCCCCGCCGCCGCCAAGGCCCACGCCCCGACGAAGCCCACGCCCACGACCCAGCCGCAGCCCAAGACCGCCGCCAAACGGCAACCCGCGGCCAAGCCCAAACCCAAGCCCAAACCCGGCGCCACGACGGCAGCGCGAGCCCGGCCCCCCGAGGATGTCCTCTACGACATCCGGCCCCAGCCGTCCCAGGCCCGAAGGCAGCAGCGCCCAGCGCGGCGCCCCCCCACCGTCACCGACGCCACCGCCACCACCTTCATGGCGGAGCCCGCCGCGACCGAAGCGCGACGCGCCTCGTCCCGCCACCTCCCAAAGCCCGCACCCCAGGCCTACAGACTGCTCCCGACCAAGCCAGAACAACGCCAGGGTCCACCAGCAGCGTCCCCGCCCCCCTACCGGCCCCCGATGACCGCCCACATGCAACGCATGCCCCACTACCGCCGCCCCCGCGAATCCCCGCCCAACCCCGAGGCGGAGACCGTACGCGCACATCCGCGGGTCCACATCCGCGTGCGCCCCCACTCCCCACGCACCCCCACGGAACAGGACTATGAAGAATCCCCCAGGCCCGCCACCGCCGCCGGTCCCCACGACCCCATCACACCCACCCACGCCCACTCCTCCGCCCAAGACCGCAGGCCCGCCCAGGAACAGTGGTGGCAGCGCTGGACCCACACGCAGCTCTGGGAGCTGCGGAAATGGGCCCGGGGAGAGCCCTCCCTCGAGGGCCTGGTCCATCGGCCCCGCAAGGGGTCGGTGGAGAACTGCCGCCTCCGGCCGGCGGGGGGGTGGATGCCGCAGGCCGCATGGGAAGCCATGCTGGCCGATGCGCTCCTGCCCCTGGGAGTCCACCCCCGCAACCCCCCCGCGCCCCAGGACCACCCGTATGTCCTCAGGCGCCTGCGGGAGACCCTCCAGGAAACGCGGCGAGACGGCATCTGCCTGTGGGACATCACCCAAAGCCCAGCCCCGCACGCACACACACCCTCACCACCCCACAAGCGTCGGCGCACCGACACCGGCGACACCCACAGCACCCCAGGAGCCCTGCGCGCCACACAACACGACGCGCCTGACCCCCCGGCCAGCGGCGCCGCCACCTAACCCCGTTGCCCAGCACACCACCACCACGGGGCGCCACGCGAGGCCCCGCCCAAAAGTCACCAAACGAACCGGACGCCGAAGGAAGCCAACGCACACGACAACGAGCACCACTACGCCCAAAGGCGCCGAACCAAGGCCCGATACCGTGGGCTCCTCTCCACCCTCAGCACGACACACACGTCACTGACGTCACTCCTCCGCCGTGCCCCCTCCCACGCCACCGCCCCGCCCCCCCCCCCTCCCGCCGCACGTCCCCGCGCCGCCCAGCACCCAGCCCCACACACTGCGCCACAGCATCGCCCTAGTCCGGCTCCTCCACCATCACGCCACTTGGCACCTCACAGTAGACCGCCGTCCTGTGGTCCCGCTCCCCCCAGCACCGCTCCCGGGGCCGCACCCGGCCCACGTCGTGTTCGCCCCCACGTCGCGGGCCGCGGACATCCTCCCGCTCCTCGCCGCCACCCCTCCCGGGCATCGCATACTGCTTGCCGCCAACCCCTCGGTCCTCAGTGAGGTCCTCATCGGCCACGCCGACGCCCTGCACGTGCGCCCGCTGCTGCCCAACCTGCACGCTGCGTACGCCCCTGGCACGCCCGTCGACCCCTCCGTGTGGGACTCCCAGTGAGGCCACCGGCCAACGGCCGGCCCGCACGCACCACCCCGCACTCGCCTCGGGCGCACGACCCCGTGGACGCCGCTACCCACACGCCCGGCCCCGCGCAACCGCCTAACCGAGCCAGAACTCAAGCACAAATCAAACCCGAGCCACACCCCGAAACCGCTAACCCTTGACTCCTAACCAAACCCGCCGAGGGAACAACGTAACCACAGCCCACACCCACAGCCCGCACAGCCGCCTAACCAGCCAGCTCCAGAAGCAAAGAGACACCTCACCAAACCCACCCTGACCCAAGCCCGTGTACATCAGGACGCACGAGCCGCACCCCTGGGGCGCGACCGCCGCCACAGCACCGACGACACACGCCAGAGGACACAACGCTATTGCACCGCCGCACCAGCTGCCCGTGCCTGTGCCTGCAGTGTACGCGCGCCCCTGTTTTTCTCTTTTTTGTTTTTCTTTTTTTTTCCAAAAAAAAAAAAAAAGAAAAAAAAACACAAGTAAAAAAAAAAAAACGAAAATTAGGGGGGGAGGAAGAGCAACACGACCACCCATGGCACACGCGCACCGCACACAGCACGCACACCGGTGAACAGGAGCCCAGTGGTCCAGGGGACCGCACATGCAACACAACACACCGAGCGAGCACACCGGTGAACAGGAGCCGGCTGGCCCAGGACACCGCAGACGCACCACAGCAAACCGCGCGGGCACACCGGTGAACAGGAGCCCAGCGGCCCAGGACACTGCACACACGTAGGGCGGCCGAGGGACAGGAAAGAACCAATACCCCATGGGTCGGACGCACTGGGGCGACCCAGCCGACCCACCGGGCCAGTGGCAGAAGCGGTACTCCAAGGCCACTGGTCCGAGCCCGGCCAGGCTGCACCGGAGACCATGGCAAACGTCACCCGGAGCCATGGAAGCAACCGGTGACAGGCGAGCCGGTACACAGTCCAGGAGGGGGTCACCTGCCAAGCAGAGTGGCCCCGCAACTCAAGCCACAAGGGTGAGGCGGTCGTACCGTAGACAAGCGGGAGCAATACCCCTTGTGGTGAGAGATACTCCACACGGCTGGGCAGCCCCCCAGAGCTGCCGCCCAAAGGAGGGGGCATGTGGCCCTACCCATGGACACATGTGGGGACACCCTCCCACGTGGGACACATGGACCGGGTGGCCGCGACAATGCCTTCCCAAGCACATGCGGGAGCGGCTCAAGAGGCACCTGACATAGGGCAGTGGGAGGGACAGGACGTCCCCTTGGTAAGACCTTCTTCCTGCAATGTCAAAGGAGGCATCCCGAGCTCCCGAAGATACCTACCTACCTACCTGGAAGACCACACCGGGGCCACCATCTTTGGGGCGTCCTCCCACGGCGAACTGCGCACCATGGCAGACGCCGTCACCGCCACACCGCCACCCACAACGGTCCGGCCCCGCAACATCTGGGTAGTCGTGGACGCCACGGTCGACATCCACCTCACCAGGCGCCTTGCGGACCTGCCCCTCCACAAGGCACTCAAGTCCGGCCTCACCACACAAGCGTTGGGACTATGGATGGCCTTCAGGGGCATGCACCCCCAAAACGCCCTACACATCGTCAAACAGGAGTCACACCGCTACGCATACGGCAATGGACGCGCAGACACGCAGGCCAAACACCAGAACACCAGCCACACCCCAGGGCTCGAACACGTGCGACTGGACACCCCACACCACAGCCACCTGCAGCACCTGCCCCCGATACCCCCGGCCACACAGCCCCCCCAATGGATGCCCGAGGACACGCCGTACACAGTTCGAGACAAGCAGTACCACTACCCCACACCCATCCAGCAACTGGCCACCACACTGGGCCACCCAGCGAACACCGAACTCCTCCGACGCCTCGAAGAATCCGTCCACACCCCCCTCTACTACTCCGCCCTGCGCCCGGATAGCCTCCCAGCACACCTACAAAAGCCCTGACTCCAACTCGCCCTCGAACAGCTTCCCCTCGTCACCCGATACCACCGATGGTATGCGCGCCGCTCGATCCACGTCCCCGCAGGATACACAAAATGCATCTGCAGCCACACGGAAGAAGAAACCTGGGACCACTTCAAGGTGCGCCCCCTGTACAGAGGACTGGACACCCTCACAGACTGGAACCCAACCCACACCATCGCACAGCACGCCGGATGGCTGACGCAGTCCCCGGCGACCCAGCAACTCACCACCGTCCTCAAGCAGACGGAGGAACTTGAGGCGGTCCGCAGGGGACTCGTCCCCACTGCCGTCTACACCTTGCTACGCACCCACGCGGAGGACCCCCAGGCCACGGCGGCGCACATGCAGCGGACGGCCGTTGCCAAGACAGCGGAGCAGCTCACATACCGCACCCACAAATACCTGCAGCATGCAGCAACCCTGCCCCAAACGGACCAAGCCCACCTCCTCAAACTCCTGTTCTACCAACCATGAGAACCTACCCCGTGACATACCAACACGGAACCCCCACCACGTCTACACACCGTCCAACGAGCACAGCACTGGCACAGCACACACGGGCACCATAGGCACCGCACACACTCCCACCAGCATGCGCGCGCCACCAGCCCCCATCCCCCCACGCCACCGTCCGTCCACAGGTACCACCAACCGCCAGCAACCGCATGTGCCCTCTGCGTACGCCAGCGGCTACCACAGACAGCCCTGCCCTGCAACCCAGACCACTGGGTCTGCCTGGGAGCCGCGCACCGCCTCACCCACTGCCTCCACTGCGGGGACCTCAACCCCCACCACCGCGAGCGGCCCGCGGCCCCAGCCGCACCCCCTCCCCGCAAGCCACCCCAGCTTCTTCAGGTTCCTCACCGACACCCTCCGGGACCACCTGGGAGGGTACTACGTGGCGGACGCGGCGGACCACGCATGGACCATAGCTGTGGCCACAGGCAGCACACCCCTGCCCCCCGACAGCCCACCCCTACGCCACAGCGGAGGCGGCTTGAAGGTGGCGGCCCGCCACATCCTCCTCGCCCTATACCTCCACCATTGTGACCTACACCTCCCAGACCCACAACTCCCGGCCCCCCAAGCAGCAGCCCTGACGCCAGAAGCGTGGGCCGACACGGCACCACAGGAGGTAGCAGCCTACCTCCGAATCACTTGCCGCCGGTTCAACACCGCCCTCGGCCGACGGAAGGGAACACCTCACCCACTCAGCGCACTCCTCTACGCGGCACACCACCCCCACCCCGCACAACAGAAGCCCCCGGAGGGCTGGGCGTCTTTTCGGGACGCCCACCTGGCCGCCCCTGACGAGGCCACCGCCACACGGATGGGCCTCACGGACCAGGAAACCTACGTCAGAGGCCTCAAGACGAGCCTCCAAGAGGCACACCGCTGGCACACCCGCTCCCCGTCGCCCCAACGGGGACAGGGGGGTTCACCCGCCCCCGACACCCACCAGGCCAAGAAGACCAAGACAGGTCAGGGGGCCCGCCAGCGCACCCGCCAGCAGGGCGCGACGCCCCGACCAGGGCCCGGGTCCAGCCACACCGCACCACCCCACGCCCAGACCCCCGGGGCACACCAACAACACCGCCCCCGCCAGCGCCCACCACCACCACCGTACCGCAGCACCCCAACCCTGCAGCCCAGTCAGCCACCACCGCCCACACATGTCCACACCATGCCAGGACCGCCATACGCGCAGAGCCAGGGGACATGGCACCACCAACACCACCACCACGCCCCCGTTCCTCCCAACCCCTACCCCCTAATGCCCCCATGCTACAGCGACCCCCACCAGCTACACCCCCACCACGCCCCAGCACAACCAGGCCCCACGAACCACCCACCCCACATAGCAGACATCACCGCACCACACCATCACGTATTCCACCACCACCAGCGCCTACCACCACACCCACCAATGCCGGGGTACCACACACAACCAGCACACCCTCAACACCACCACCACGCGGTCCAGCACCAGCCGCCGCCCCCGCTACACGGGCCCACGACACACGAGCCACGGTACACCCCTATGGACCCGCGGGGAGCCGCGCACGCACACCAGCAACACCAGGGCCTAGTAGGAGCGCCCCACCACCACCAGCAGCCCCCCCACCCACACCCCATACCAGCGACCACCATCCACCAGCAGCCACCCATTACATACGGACCACAGCCCCACCCGGACGCCCATGCGGCCGCCTCCCACCCACACCCCTGGCACCACAACCAGTCAAGAACCGCAAGGGCCGCACGGCGCACACACGCAACACCCACACGACCCACAGGGACGCCCAGACCCCCAGCCAGCATAACACCCACCCCCGCCACCCCCACCACCAACAGCGCCACCTCCACACCACCCCCCCCCCCGCCCCCCCCCCCGAGACCAGGCCACGGACGCAACATGCGGCAGCCAGCACCAGCCAATCGACGTCGATGCCCCCGCCGACACACGCCACCGCGAGTCCCCCCTCCCGCAACCGCCACAAGAGACCCCATCACGGGACCCCACGCGCGACAACGACGACCACCCCCCCCAACCCACACCGCCTGCCCCATCACATCCGCACCACCAGCCGCCGCACCGGCCGAACCCTACGCCCTACACAACCCCGCAGCGGTACGGCAGCACCTCCGGGGACTCGGGGAACAGGACGTCGTGCTGTACCTCCGCACCTCCGGCACCAGCAGCCGCATCCGGGCGGCCACCCTGGTCCAGGCGGCCACCCTGGGGGAAAGCGTCCGAGACTTCCTCTTCGACGCCTTCCTCCACGTCGCCCGACACGACCGCCCCCCACGCGCCACCCGAGACGGCGAGAGCCCGCCCCCCACGGGGGGCCGGATCTGGGTGCCCCCCATCGACTGGGGGCGACACCTAGTCGGACACCCCGTGCCGGAGCGGGACAGAACCCAGGGCCGCACCCGCTACCGCGAGCCCAACATGGCCCACCCCCCACCCGGCGCCACCCCCGACAACACCAAAGAGTGGGAGCGGGAAACATGGGTAGCCCGGATGGCCTCCCTGAGCAACTTCTGGCACCACGTCCCGGGGGACATCCCCACCCCCGACGAGCGGCAGCCAGCCCCCTCCACGTACACGACCCTCATGTACAATCTGCACTACACCCTCTCCACCACCCACTACCACGCACCCACTGACCACTGGGTGGTACAGGGCACCGACTCCCTCCTCCCCGCCGACTACGCCCCCCCTCCACACAACCCAGGCCCCGACACGTACGCCAGGGGGGACGACCCGGACGACCCCCACATCTGGGGCACGTGGGAACCCGAATCCCTGGACACGCTGCTCTCCATCCGCAGCGGCAGCCAGGGCCTTGGTAGGGCGATGTATTGCCGCGCCAAGTGGACCCAACGGACCTGGGGGATTTCCACGGACCGGTGGATGTGGGTGGTCACGCTGCGCCCCCAGCAGAGGGAAGCCCCCCCAAACCGCAGGGGACCCACCCCCCCACGCCCCACCACCCTACAGCTCTGCCCATACATGGTGGCAGCCCGCCTCATGGCGCTGCTGTGGCCCGGCCCAGACACCCCCACCCAAAACTACCCCCACCTCACAGAGGAGGACATGCCCGGCATCCAGCGATGCTTCTTCCGCACACTCGACTACCTCCAGCAAACACACCCGCACGTCCTGGAGCAGATATGGCCACCCCCCGGGTAACCCACGTGCCCGCGCAGCTGAGACAACGCCGCCACACGAGCACCAGCACGCACGGATCACCAGGGAAAACGCGCGCACACGCCCGGTGCCCGAACGCGCACCCTCGTTCTCGCTACTTACAGGACCCAGCATCATACGCCCGCCCCCGAAGCCCAGGACCCTCCGCCGTCTCCCACAGCCCTCTCCTCCGCCTCGGACTCCACAACCTCCACCACCAGGACCACCCCATCCACCACCACCACCACGTCCTCATCCAGCACTCCACCCCCCAGGCCGCGGGGGACACCTCCCAAACGGGCCCTCAAACCCGCCCCCACCGCGAGCAACCCCGCCGCCGCCAAGGCCCACGCCCCGACGAGGCCCACACCCGCGACCCAGCCGAAACCCAAGACCGCCGCCAAACAGCCACCCAAACCCGTCAGCGCGCCACGACCGCAACCCGCAGCCAAGCCCAAACCAAAGTCCAAACCCGGCGCCACGACGGCAGCGGGAGTCCGGCCCCCCGAGGACGTCCTCTATGACATTCGGCCCCGGCCGTCCCAGGCCCGGAGGCAGCAGCGCCCAGCACGGCGCCCCCGAACCGTCACCAACGCCGCCGCCACCACCTTCATAGCGGAGCGCGTCGCGGCCGAAGCACGACGCACCTCGTCCCGCCACCTCTCAAAGCCCGCACCCCAGGCCCACGGACCGCCCCCGACCAGGCCAGAACGACGCCAGGGTCCGCCAGCAGCGTCCCCGCCCCCCTACCAACCCTCGATGACAGCCCACATACAGCGCATGCCCCACTACCGCCGCCGCCGCGAGTCCCTGCCCAACCCCGAGGCAGGGACCGTGCGCACACACCCGCGGGTCCACATCCGCGTGCGCCCCCACTCCCCGCGCAACCCCACGGAACAGGACTACGAGGAATCCCCCAGGCCCGCCGCCGCCACCGGTCCCCACGACCCCGTCACACCCACCCACGCCCACTCCTCCGCCCAAGACCGCAGGCCCGCCCAGCGACAGTGGGGGCAGCGCTGGACCCACACGCAGCTCTGGGAGCTGCGAAAGTGGGCCCGGGGAGAGCCCTCCCTCGAGGGCCTGGTCCATCGGCCCCGCAAGGGATCGGTGGAGAACTGCCGCCTCCGGCCGGCAGGGGGGGTGGATGCCGCAGGCCGCATGGGAAGCCATGCTGGCCGATGCGCTCCACCCCCTGGGAGTCCACCCCCGCAACCTCCCCGCGCCCCAGGACCACCCGTATGTCCTCAGGCGCCTGCGGGAGACCCTCCAGGAGACACAGCGAGACGGCATCCGCCTGTGGGACATCACCCAAAGCCCAGCCCCGCACAAACACACCCCCTCACCACCCCACAAGCGTCGGCGCACCGACACCGGCGGCACCCACAGCACCCCAGGAGCCCTGCGCACCACACAACACGACGCGCCTGACCCCCCGGCCAGCGGCGCCGCCACCTAACCCCGTTGCCCAGCAAACCACCACCACGGGGCGCCACGCGAGGCCCCGCCCAGAAGTCACCAAACAAACCGGACGCCGAAGGACGCCAACGCACACGACAACGGGCACCACTACGCCCAAAGGCACCGAACCCAGGCCCGCTACCCTCGCAACCGCCTAACCGAGCCAAAACCCAAACACAAATCAAACCCGAGCCACACCCCGAAACCGCTAACCCTTGACTCCTAACCAGGCCCGCTGAGGGAACAACGTAACCACAGCCCACACCCACAGCCCACACAGCCGCCTAACCAGCCAGCTCCAGAAGCAAAGAGACACTTCACCAAACCCACCCTGGCCCAAGCCCGTGTACATCAGGACGCGCGAGCCGCACCCCTGGGGCGCGACCGCCGCCACAGCACCGACGACACACGCCAGAGGACACAACACTATTGCACCGCCGCACCAGCTGCCCGTGCCTGTGCCTGCAGTGTACGCGCGCCCCTGGTTTTTTTTTTACATCAAAAAAAAAAAACGAAAATTAGGGGGGGAGGAAGGGGGACACAACCACCTGTGACACACGCGCACCGCACACAGCGCGCACACCGGTGAACGTGAGCCAAGTGGCCGAGGACACCGCACACGCAACACAACACACCGAGCGAGCACACCGGTGAACAGGAGCCAAGTGGCCCAGGACACCGCAGACGCAACACAGCGAACCGCGCGGGCACACCGGTGAACAGGAGCCAAGCGGCCCAGGACACTGCACACACGTAGGGCGGCCGAGGGACAGGAAACATCCAATACCCCATGGGTCGGACGCACTGGGGCAACCCAGCCGACCCACCGGGCCAGTGGCAGGAGCGGTACTCCAAGGCCACTGGTCCGAGCCCGGCCAGGCTGCATCGGGGACCATGGCAAACGTCACCCGGAGCCATGGAAGCAACCGGTGACAGGCGAGCCGGTACACAGTCCAGGAGGGCGTCACCTGCCAAGCAGAGTGGCCCCGCAACTCAAGCCACAAGGGTGAGGCGGTCGTACCGTAGACTAGCGGGAGCAATACCCCTTGTGGTGAGAGATACTCCACACGGCTGGGCAGCCCCCCAGAGCTGCCGCCCAAAGGAGGGGTCATGTGGCATGTGGCACATGTGGGGACACCCTCCCACCTGGGACACATGGACCAGGTGGCCGCGACAATGCCTTCCCAAGCACATGCGGGAGCGGCTCAAGAGGCACCTGACATAGGGCAGTGGGAGGGGGAGGACGTCCCCTTGGTAAGACCTTCTTCCTGCAATCTCAAAGGAGGCATCCTGAGCTCCCGAAGATACCTACCTACCTACCTTAAGACCCTCAGGAGCGCCATGGAGAAACCCATGGGCGGCCCTGCAGAGGCACTTTACGCGCCTCTGCGTGTTGACCCGGGTGTGTTGCCGTTTGTTCCCATGTTCAGCGAATCCATAATGCTCGGGGAGCATACGGCACCGGCTGGGTCCATGCGGGAAAGGCACGTATCCACGGAAGCGAGGAACCTGACGGTACAGATGTCCCATGCCGCCCAGGATCCACCCGCCACTACGACTGCCCATGCAGTTTATGCGGAAGAGGAGATCCAGAGCCAGACCATGCAGGGGCGAACCATGGGAAGCGCCGACGGACATGGTTGAGGCCATCCAGGCGGAAACCTGTGGGCGAAGGACCCTGCTACGGGGATATGGACAGCCGGTGGAGCAAGTCCTTCCCGCAATCCAAACCCCATGGGTTCAGGCCCAACTGGACCGCACTCCATGGAGGAGAGAGATGTACGGGGAGTGTACTCACACCCCCCGGCCACAGGTGGTATTCGTCTCGGTGGAGTGGTGGCTGCGGACGTTGGAGACGCCATCAGGATTGACGACCTCAGGGGAATCAAAATCCCCTACTACGATGGCAATCCCTCCAACCTGGATGACTTCATCCCGGATTGGGAGGACTTCACCGAGGAGGTTGTCGGCGAGATGAGGGGTGCGCCAAGGGACAAGTGGGTATGTCCGACGTTCCCACACAGGCTGGCGCAGGACCTGAAGGAGGAGCTCAGGGATCAGATCTGTGAGGGAGTGATCCAGACGGAGCAGGCCTGCCTCCAGTGGCTGGAAGACAAGGAGCGAGTGGACGCCCCCAACCAGAAGTTGGAGGAGCTGTGGTCCATTCCGCTGCCGCTGGAGCGCGGGGAACTGAGGGTCCGGGAATGGAATCGGTACATCCGCAAGTACCGAAGAAGCCTCAAGCTGGTGGAGGACTGGAATGAGGCCAGCGAGATCTGCCACCTGCTGAAGGACGTCCTCCCCGGACATTGGAAGATAAGAGTGGAGGATGAGGAGAAGAAGAGAGCAAAGAAGCGCGTGGCCGTACGGATCATGGCGTCGGAGGACACCCACGCCAGAATAATGGAGTTCTTCCGGCGAAACCTCGGCGAGCCCAGCCGAATGTTGGGGTTGAAGAACGCCGTCTATGTGGAGGTATTCGGCGACACCATGGGGCAAAGGCTGATGCGCCCCAACAACGTGGAGTGGAGGTGCGGAGAGCCGCTGAGGATGCAGGTCATCTTCGCCCGCATGAGCCTGGACGAGATCGTGAAGTACATCACGGTGGAGCTGAAGCTCAACGCCAAGAACGAGGCCCACGTGCAGGATCGACAAGGTCATGGACAACGAGGCCACCGAGAAGACCGCCATCATCGGGAGATCCAGGAGGACACGGCCAACTCCGCGGAGGATGGTAGTGGAAGTGGCCAAGACCACTGGACCGGGTCCCGGGAGGATCACGAGGAGGCCCATTTCTTCGCATTTGTGGCGCACAACGTGAGGGACCATGGGCACGATCGGTCCAGATGGAACCGGGTGGGACCCAACAAGGGCAAAGAGCCAAGGAGGATCTGGAACCCACCGCTCTCGTTCCGGGAGTACAGGTCTCAGCACGACGGGTGCTGAGCCTGTTATGGCAAGGGAAACAACCATGCACATGACCACCGTCAGTGCAAGGTGTATGAGGCGGACAAGAAGGCCTACTTCGCCGCCCACCCCGAGATGAAGCCCAAGGAGCAGCGGATTGCCGATGGGAAGGCGAAGGGCGGAGACGGTGGAAAAGGCGAAGGAAAGGGCCAAGGGAAAGGCGGAGCAAAAGGCTATGGTGGTGGATCTGGCCAAGACCGACGACTGAGGTCGATCGAGGAGGTTGCTGAGGACATGTTCAGGACGTTGGAGGAACTCAAAGCCCAGCAACGTGGTGGACAAAGTCTGAGCGGATCGCAGCAGGAGGGAGCTGCGGCAGGCCATGTCTAGAGGAGCCCCCACGGGACTGGGACCTCGGAGGTGTCTCCTCCGAAAATCAGTGGAATCCCAGAGAAGGCAAAGGCACATCGGGTGCCGAAGAAGGCTCCAGAAGAGCCAAAACCACTGAGTTCCGCCACTCCCAACCCCTGGAGCGCCCTGCCAAGGGAAGTTTATGTGGGCAAGGGACGTGGCAAGAAGGAAGGAGCGACCACGGAGAGCCCCGTGGACGGGCAGGACCAGCCCAAGATCTACACCATCCGTGACCATACCCTCGAAGTCCTGATACACCCGGATGTGCTAGAGTTGCATGCCGTGAGAGTCGTCCATACACCGCATCGGGACGAGCGGCAGTTGCACTTGAAGGTGCGCGTACGGTGCCGACAAGAGGAGTTGGTGGTGGATGTTTTGGTGGATACGGGTGCCCAGGTGAGCCTGGTCCGGAGAGGGTTGTTCAAGGAGGAATCCCTGCAGCCCAGCCGTAGACCGGTACGCCTGAAGGTGGCCAATGGAGAGATTATGGGTGGTGGTACCCATGAGGCCACTATCAGTATGGAATTCTGGGAGCATGAGCGCTTGAACCGCCCTGATTTGGCGAAGAGAAGCACTCTATCCGGGAACTTCTATGTGGCCGACATTACAGATTGGGATATGATCATGGGGTATGACTTCATGGTGGCAAACACCATTGGAGCCCTTCCCCATCGCGCAACGCTGGTCCGGGAGGATGATGAATGCCTCACATGGCTGTCCACGGATTATGCATGCGGATCATCCCAATGGAATGCTGAGGAAGAGGATCGGATCGTCCGAGCGGTGCAAGCTGTGGGTGCCAAGTCCAGAGGAGACCGTGGAGTTCATCTCACGGAGTATGGAATGGCGCCGCAGGCGTATGACAGGATGATCCAGACGCTGGGAGCCGAAGCGCCCGAGACGGACGTCTTCGCTTCCCGGGATGCCCCACTTTTGCGGAAGTGCAGGAGGCATTGGCATCGAGGAGACTCAGCCTGGCATAGGCATAGGGGTTCGAAGGAGTGGGGGCCCATGTATTGGCATGGCTCCCTGGACAATACCAGACGTACGGTGGAGAAGATCGTCGCGGATAGGGCGAGGGGGATCCTGGTCATAACCGGCATGGGATCCACCCCATGTCCGCTGGAGGGTCTCAAGTCGACGCTGGACTCCATCACCCTGAACGAGATGTCATTCGGGCCAGAGGAGGAGTTGTTCATCGACGCCAAGGGTGTGTCAATGCCCTCCCCGGGTCAAGCGTGGGGTACCAAGGCTCTCCTGGTGGATCGGGCGCAAGCCCAGCCCACGGGTGATGAAGCATTCATCCGTAGGGTGGAGGCGGTGCCCATGAGGGTCATGTTTGAGCCCAAGGAGGGGACGGATAAGCCAATGGATGGCATTGACGTCCTGTCCCACGCCGAGATCGACGACGTCGTCAACTACATGCGGATGGGGATGCACGACCGTGTGGCAGCCAAGAAGAGGCGGGCCATGGTCAGATCTCCGCATTGGTGGGATGACAAGATGTTGGTCACCGGCAAGTAGGAGAAGGATGAGTTCGTGGCGAGGGTCATGGATCACATCGCGGACCAATACGACGGTCCGGTTGGGTCGGACCCGCCGATATGGGATTTTCCAAGAATGGGGGCCGATAGCGACAAGAACCAGCCCGACGCCGCAAATTTCCGAAGATTATCGGTGGGAAGTGCACCCCACGACGATGAAGACGGCATATTGGACGAGGAGAAGTCGGATTCGGACCCGGAAGAGGCCTATACCGCAGTGCGGTCGGTTGTATGGATACCGAAGCAAGCGGCTGAAGAGGCCCAGGAGAACCCGAAGGTCGCCGAGCTGAAGGAGAGGCTGATCAACGCCTATCCGCGGCTATTCAGTGGCGTCGCCAACAAGAACCCTCCAGATCTTGGGAGGTTTGGCACAGCGAAGATCAAGCTGAAGTCGAACCCCAAGATCTATCGTCATCGGGAGTACCAACTTCAGGGCGATCGGGCCGAGGCCATGAAGAAGTTGTTGGCCGAATTCATTGAGCGGGGCTGGATCGAACCCTCCGACAGTGAGTGGGCCAGCCCAGCCTTTATCGTGCCCAAGAAGGAGAAGGGCGAGTGGAGGCTGGTGGTTGATTACAGACGTTTGAACGAGCAGACCGAGCACGACTCGTACTCGCTTCCTTTGATCGACACCATCCTCCAAAAGCAACAGAAAAAGCGGATCTTCACGGTGTTAGACCTGAAACATGGCTATCACCAGATGCCGCTACACCCGGACTCCAGGCCCTGCACAGCAATGTCGACGCCGCTGGGGCCCATGCAGTGGAAAGTGGTGCCCATGGGCGCCAAGAATGGCAACGCCGCCTTCCAGCGCATGATGCAGGACCTACTCGGTCCTGTCCGGGACTGTGCCGATCCCTTCGTGGATGACATCATCATCGGGTCCGGCACGGAGGAAATGACTGAGGATGAGCTCATCGAAGCGCATGAGAAGGATCTGCGCCGAGTGCTCAGTGAGCTGGACAAGCACAACATGGTGTGCAAGCCCACCAAAGCCTCACTCTTCGTGAAGGAAGTGGAGTTCCCTGGTCATGTGGTTGGTCACGGGCAACGCCGTCCCATGCCTGGGAAGCTGGCGTCCCTGCACCACTGGGAGAAGCCCCAGACCATCAGCAAACTCCGATCCTTCATGGGGTTCTGCAACTACTATTCGGGCTATGTCCGGATGTATGCAGAACTGTCGGGGCCGCTGCACAAGATGCTGCAGGTGGGCAAGTTCGATGGCCGGAAGGGGAGCAAGAAGAAGCTTGCCCGGACCCCTGAGGCCGAAGATGCGTTCAGCCGCCTGAAGAAGCGACTCCTGGGGCAGCTGGGGCTATTCCTGGTGGACCCGGACAAGGGATTCGTGCTACGGACGGACGCCTCGGACTATGCTGTAGGGGCAGTCCTCGAGCAGATCCGAGACGACGGGTCACATGTAGCCGTGGCATTTTGGAGTCGAATCCTGGCCGAGGGCCAACGCCGAACCTGGACCGCGAGGGAGAAGGAGATGTACGCCATTGTTTGTGCGCTCAGGAAATGGTCTAGCCACATCGGATTGCAACCGGTGGTGGTATGTACAGACCATCAGTCCTTGCAGAGCTGGCACAAGGAGCACGTCGACACCCCCTCGGGACCGGCGGCAAGGAGGGCCCGATGGCATGAGACGTTCGCTCAGTTCGACCTCAGCGTCGTGTATGTCCCGGGGAAGGACAACACTGTGGCAGATTGCCTCAGTCGATGGGCCTACCCTGCGGGCAAGGCTTGGATGGACATATCCAGCCATGGGGACGCCGAGGAGACCGAGGAGGCCAAGCGCATCATCAAGATGGAGAAGGCCATGGAGCAAGAGGGGGTCAGGTGCTTTGTGGTGATGGCAAACCGTACGGACCTGGCCAAGTTCTGGGGCGCCCGAGTCCAAGCTATTCGAGAGGAAGCCCTCGAGCAATGGATGGTGGCCCCTGTAGAGCTAGTCAGGTCGGTGCTCACAGAGGACTGGTCGGATGACTATGCGGCATCCGAGCACTGGAGCAAGTACTGGAATGCCGTGAGCGCCCCGTCGGACGACAAATGGACTGAGGGCTTGACCGAGGATGGGGACAAACTGTTCCTCAAGGACAAGCTATTGGTCCCTGAGAACCGAATGGAGGAGCTCATTGACCACTGGCATAACGCCCAGCTCATGCATCCTGGTCGGGACAAGATGCAGCAGGACCTGGAGTGGCGATTCAAGTTCCCTCCGGGGTACTACGCCCTCCTGGACAAGTACTGCAGCGACTGCGCCGTGTGTCGGGCCACGAAGAGCCCCAACCGCTCCACGGCTGGCAACCCGGTGTACACGGCTATACCGGAAGCCCCTATGCGGTCCGTGGCCATGGATGTGTTCGCCATGCCTGAGGTCACCGTGGACGGACAGACCTACGACTGTGTCATCCTGGCGGTGGACAGGCACAGCGGGTATATCGTGGCCGTCCCTGGCAAGAAGTCCAAGAAGAAGGACAAGAAGGAGAAGCATGGAGTGGGGCTGCAGCCCAAGACCGTCGCTAATCCCATGATCAGGCATTGGCTGACGATTTTTGATGTCCCAGCTGTCATCTGCAGCGATCGGGGCAGTCAATTTGTGGGGACGTGGTTCAAGACTATGTGCAAGCACATGGGGATTCGGCACGCCAAGACCGTGGCGTACCACAGCCGGTCAAATGGCCGGGCTGAGGTGGCCGGGCAGCAGATGTTCGAAAGGTTCCACCAGCTGCACATTGACGAACCGGGCCGGAATTGGTACAACTCGCTGTGGAGAGTAGTCCAGGCGTACTATGACCTTCCGGGACCCACTGGACTGTCGCCCCATCGTATCCTGTTCCTGCGGGATCGAGTGTCACGCACTCTCCCGTGGTTGAACCATGGCAAGGTGGCCCGTGATGCGAATGCTATGATGGCGGAGGCGGACGACACGGCGGCCAAGGTGTGCAAGGCACTTCAGGACGAGCATGACAAGAGGGCCAAGTACTTCAAGCAGGGAAAAGTCCAGAAGTATGCTCTCCAAGACACCGTATGGGTGGAGCGGCACCACAAAGATGTCCTGTCCAGGCATCGGCAGGCGTCTTGGTATGTGCCGGGGGTAATCGTGCGGAAGGTCAGGCAGGATGTGTATGCGGTTCGTGTGGGGGATAACAAGATCCTGGACCGCGACCATACCCAGCTTCGTCCCCGAGCACCAGACCCCAGCGGACGTCCCGTCACCTTCGAGTTCACGGCCGGCGATGTGGACTCGGACGACGAGGGTGAGGACGACGACTTCACCACCGAGAGGATTCTGGCGGACAAGCCGGACCCGGGGACGCCTGGGGGGAGGCTTTATAAAGTCCGTTGGAAGGGATTCGCCGCGTCCAGGGATTCGTGGGAGCCTCCGAGCAGCTTAATTGTGCCGAGATACACCACGGTCTGGAAGGACTATCTGAAGAAAAAGAACATTTCTTTGGATGTCAAGGACGTGTTGGTCCATTTGGTGGCTGCAGTAGCACCGTAATGGATCCCCCTTGGCATCCTTGTTTGTTTCTGTGCTTGGGAGTCGGGTGAGCGCGTTCATCCGGGGAATTTTGGGCCTTCATTGGCCATATACCCCCTTCACTCGATCTCCACATATATATTTCATTGTGGTATACTTCTTTAGGTCGACCGACGACGTTTCTCTATCTTTGATCTCCTTGGTCCATGTTGTAGATCAAGAGGAGACCGGATATGGCGTAGGGCACCGATTATGAGTTTCCTCGCCCCTCCCTTGGGGCATGGGGGACGCCTACGACGTGTGTGGGGCCTCCATGTGTTCTTGGGACATGGAGGGGGGGGTCGGAGCCCATTGGGGTCCTCCTGTCCTCTCTTCAATGACTTCCGAGCGGTAACAACGCTCTGAAAACGAGGGTGAAGCCGGTTCCGGCCCCCCGTGGCCATCTTAGGGTCACTTGGGGTGTGTATCTATGTGCCGGCAAGCCGCCATTGGCTGATATCATACTCTCTCATCCACCTGACCTAACCTGATGTGATAGTGTGATAGGTTTGGCCATTCCGGCTATGAGCGGCCATATTCAGTACCGAGGCGCCGCCAGCTGAGATTTATATATCAGAATATCAGGAATCAACAGGGTTTTTTTATCATAATGTTTCCGTAATTTTTCAGCCTTCCGTTCTGATTGTCAATGTATCGGCGACTGTCAGTTGGCTCGCGATTTTGCGGTAACCGATTGGTTAACTGTTATTTACAGATATTTTGGCGGAAACTCCGATGAAGGGTCAGATTTCATCAGTAAAGGGTTCGTTGCTTCCGCAATTTTCATATTATACACTCGCAAAATCAATCCGATTTTTTCAGACTTTCAGAATCGGATTTTCGACTTCGACATCGCCGCACTTGATATGACGAATCTCGAGTGGTCATACATTTTTTCCCGATCACGAATCAACTTTCCTTGGGTTATGCCCTTCGTTTTTCTTGGAGATAAAGGAGAAACGAAATTGATTCGTGAGGCCACTTTAAAAGGTCATATCTTCGGCTCACGGCGAGGAATACCAATTTCGAGAAGTGGGTTAGAACCGCCTTGGTCTCAACTTAATTTGGGGAGCATCAAACGCCTTTGTTGTGAACACATGCCTGGTGTAGCAAGGGATAAGGGTCAAGAGGGCAGAAAGTGATATATAACTCTTGGACCGTGCAACCGAATATTTTAATGCGACTTTCGAGTGTACCGCACGAGTGTTGGGGTTGCATAGCAACTTTCTTTGGGTTCCTACGTATTTTTAACGTGAAGTTATGTCCATTGAGGGGCATGGAATATCATGGTGGGAGCTAATTTATGAGGGTATGTGTTATATGCATGGTATGTGCTTCGATATGCTCACGCCCATGTTATATATCTCCGTTTGTAGGAAGATATGTGGAGTCATACGTGGCAAGGGCTTTGCCCATGTCCCAATGGTGAACTCCATAGCGCTACACTAAGTCTACCGCTCATATAGTGCATGTGGGAGGGCTTACGGAGCGACCCACAAGCGCCATTATCAATTTTCTCATTTTCGTGGTGCGTGTTGGGAGGAGATTCGAAGGTGTCCCTATGCGTCCATGTGGGGATCCAAGTGGGGGGATTGTTTGCAAATGGTCCCAAGCAATTATGTTTTGGATCATATGTTGATACCATGGGTGAGCGAAGTTATATACTATCGTAATTATCTTGAATTTGGCATTATTTGCATGTTTTTGACCTCATTTTATGCTCATTTTTGTGTTTTATGTGCTCAACTGGTCGGCTAACAGTAAAGTGCCTAGAGATCAGTGAACTATGGTATGTTGCTTATATGTTGGCATATGCTTCGGTGTTGTACCTCACCACATGCCGGATCACGTGGTCACTTTGGCTTGGCACACGAGGCCTCACAAAATTAGGTCTCAAATTCATGAGCTGACTTGTGAAGCATGTCATGTACATAACCGGAGGGGTTTTGGAGCCAATGATGGAATATTCTTGGGCATGGACTTTTGGTCTATATCACCCTTGTATATTACTCTCCGGTTTGACACATGCATGGAGCATTTGAATATTTGCCGTATGCATTTTTGAGTATATAATTGACTTCTGGGCATAATGGTGTGATTTGCCTGATTTTGCCGTGTTGTGAGGTCATCTTCATGGGGCAGTTCTCCAAGCCCAATCGACTCCAAGTCCAACCAAGGTTATGTCAGGGTAGGGCATGGTCCTGAGTGCTACTCTAAGCCATGACACGCCACCTCCCCTATTGGGCTAGGATTTATAGGCTTGGGAGGGAACACATTTTTGGGGTTTGTGTAGTGACTTTTGACACATGGCATTCAGCTGTAACGGCAGCAGTGACAGCACTCAATTATACACTGATGTGATCAGAATTCCAATGATTCTCAGATGTACATTAGTGCAGTAAGTTTTCCGTTCTGTTTCTTGTTTTCCGTTCGCCGCCAGATGTCGCCTGTGAGCGCGCGTCGAGTCGCATTTGTCTTTCGTGATTTCCCAATCGGATTTATTTAAATTTTTTCGAATGATTTCACGCCGTGGCATTATGTGCGATGAATGCGCATTGAGATTCTATGTCTGCTCCATTTTTGTAGACCGGGTTTTCGTACTCTTCATATCTCACCATGGAGTTCAAAGGACTTACAAGTGCTTCGCATATGTCGCTCCAAGAGGCTGGATATGGGTCTGAAGAGGGTCAGTTGGGTTCGGAGATATCAGGGGCAGTGTCGGGCGTTACGACCCCTGGGGCATCAAGGCTACAGGCTTCGCAATGACAAGAAAGATCAACCACTATGCAGCGGTTACATGGTAGCAGAGGAAATCATGACTCTGCTTCTGGAATCTCCACTGTTACTCTGAGATCGTCGGACTTTAGCGGGGCTATTACTCCTTCTGAGTCGCTGCGTGTTCCCCCCGAGGTTACCTTCGTAGCATCTCCCCAACAAACCGAGGATCATCCGTCAGAGTGCCCTTACTGTGGCCATAGGCATTGGCCTGGAGTTCATACTTGTGCTGATTGTTGTGTGAACGCCCCACCCAACCTTAAACCCGGTCGAGAATCTCCCTCCTCGAGTGAATCTGGTTCCTCCTCTCACGCTTTGCCTGATCTGGAAGACAGCAGCAGCGAAGGAGAGCAGTCTGAAGCTGAAATTAGTGGTGATTACTGGGAAAACCACTTTCAGCAGATCTGGAATGAGGAATTCCTGCACAGGCAGAATTGGCTGCTGGCTGAGGCGGGCTATCGTGGCCGCCTGAGGGACTGGTTCAGGGCGTCGTGCCAGTTCCTCAGGGACAGCGGCCGGTCGAGATTCGACGCCCAGCTGCAGGAGCAAGAGGATTGGGAGGAGCTGATGGACCAGTTCGACCACCAGGCCGCCGTGATGGTGCAGATGGCCATCATCGCCGAGGAACGACGCCAGAATGTGCATCCGCACGCTGGTCCGTCGGGCGCCTGGAGTCGGAACGACCACGGAGTCGACGAAATGAGGTGTGATTCGACACATTCGCACCTCTCCAGGGAGCAACTGTCCAAACTCCCCAGCTCTGCCTCCAGTGTTGACACTTGGGTCGACGAGGTAAGAAGCAAGGGAAAAGGGACAAGATGCCCGTCCTGTGGTGAATGTGCCAAGGACTGCTCCTGTCGACGCCAGATTTCGTCGCTGGAAAACAAGGTGAAGGAGCTGAAGAAGGACGCCAAGGAGAGAAAGAGGGATGATGACAGCAAGTGGAAGGAGATGGAGCAGAAGCTGGAGAAGCTTACAAATCTGGTACAAAATCTGAGCACTACTGGGCTCACTGGACCAGCGCCTACAATGGCAAGCCACCCAGCACCTACCTCCTCAGCTGCACCCACATCCACGCCTTACGGCGTTCCACATTCTCCAGCACCCCTAGCTTTTACTGGCCACCATCCAGCTTTTACTGGATATTCTGGTATCCCCCCTACTGGATTGGGAAGTCCTATTGGGTTCAATCTGGGTACCGAAGGAGGAGAATCTTCGTCGGAGAGGTCTGTACTGTCGGTTGGTACTGTCGGAGATATTGATGGAGAAGCAAGGACCACCGTGAAGGAGCGATCAATGGCCTTGAAGAAGAAGGACCGGCAGGCAAAAGAAAACGAGGCCAAGATCAAAGAAAAGCAGAAGAAATTGAAGGAGATGAGGATGCATCAAGCTCAACCAACGCCGTTCGTGCAGTCTACTGTGGACCAGGCGTTGCTGGCGGCCGCAATTGCGCAGGCACAGGCCATGGGAGGCGCCGCAGTGAACCCAGTCTTCGTCAATCCGGTTGGAACAGCCACAAATTTCAACCTGAACCACCTGCTGAACCCGTTGCACATGAGGCTTCGAGGTTCAGTAACGAAGCAGCCGAAGTTCTCGGGGCACCCCAATTACTGGGCGTCCTTCGAGAGGCAGTTCATGGTGTGGCTGCAGACGGAGAAGCTGGACAAGGAGCTCTGGATCCTTGGGCTGATGGACTGCTTGACGGGCAAACTCAGGGAGAGTACTTATAACCTTTATGTGGAAAGGCAAAATCAAGGAAATCCCCTGAGTTATGAGGAGTTGTATCGCAGTCTCAAGAAGAAAGGGTCTCGACTACCTGAAGATCATTACAGGAACCGTCTGGAGAACTTCAGGGCGATCAAGAAATTATTTCTGGAAGAGATTCAAATTGCAAGGCAAGATTGGGAGTTTTTGGTGCAAGAGGCGGAGAACTCTGGAGAAGGAGTTTCTGAAGCCGAAATGAAGAAGATCCTCCTGAGCAAGCTCACGCCGGAGACCAAGCAGAAGATCAGGGACTCTCAGGCGGACCAAAAAGTCCTGGGCAACTGGGTTGAAGTCCGAGGATTACCAGAAACTATGGGAAAAATGGCTGTTCGTGAGTTACTACACTCTATCAGTGCTACTGGATTGAAGGATATCACTATTTGTGAGGGCAGATGGAGACTTGGTTTCCACGATTCTGAACAGTCGGAGTTTTTCTGCAGCATGGTGGATGGAAAAGTGAAGTATAAGGGAACAGTTTTGAAGGTACGACCTTGGATCTTCAGTTATGGAGTCGAGCAGATCTGGGACCAACTTGAAAAGTATGCAAAATTAGAACGCCAGAAGTCCCAGGATGCACATGGCTTCGGAGGCAAGGTCAACGCCGTTGGTGAGAAGGGATGCTCTGTGTGCATTGCCCTTGGAAAAGAAGGTCCAGCGGCGACTCACACGACCGCAGATCACAGGTGGACGCCCTCAGATCTCAAGACAATTCAGTCCAAAATGGATGGAAAGGGAAATTCTCCCAAAAATCCCCAGCAGGATGGAGCACGAGATGCTGACCAGCATGGAAGGGGAAAGGGTAAAGGGCAGTCCAAAGGAAAGAACAGAGACTGGACACCAAAAGATTACTCGCAGCAAGGCAGAGATCCAAGCGACTCAAGATGGACCGATGCTGGTGGAAAAAATGGTGGAAAAAATGGCCAAAAAGGTGGAAATGGCAAGGGAAAGTCCGGGAATCAAGATGATTCCAAGGTGAATGGCAACCCCCTGTACGCGGAGACGCCAGCGAACAAGACCTTGGGCAACAACAAGGATACTGGAGGTCGAGGCAAGGGCAGATCCAACGAATCCAACCCCAATTCCAACACCTCCAACAACAAAGGCCAAGGAGGTAAGAAAGGTGGTGGTGGAAAATCATTTGGTGGTCGTGGACGTGGAAAAGGAGTGAATGCTGTCGAAGCAGGAGAAGAATGGGTTGACGAAGGAAAAGTACAGGACGTACAGCCGAACGAAGAAGAAGAATGGCAATAGGGAAGCCAACTTGACCCAAATCCCAACACTGGGGTTGAGTGGCAGGAGACAAAACCCATCAGGGTAGTTGGGGCGGTGGATGGACGCTGCTGGGATCGACTGGCGCGGTCCTCCGGCCTCCTGTACCCTGCCTGGGTCCTCAGCGCTGTCCGGCGAGGCAAGCAGCGCCAGTTTGTCTGCTGGATCCAGGTCAGATCGACGGATGGTAAGGTTAAACTTGCCAGATGTCTGATTGACAATGGTTCAGAGGTCAATCTGGTGAGGAAAGGCTTTCTGCAGGAGGATGAGACGAAGATGTCCTCCACCCCTGTCCAGCTGGAGGGAGTCAGCGGACATCGCCTTGACGGTGGCGACAGAGAAGCAGAATTGGCGGTCAGATTGGTGAAACAATCAGTCTGGAGTGTGGAAGAGACGGTCACTGAGGAGTGGTTTGCTGGAAAATTTTATGAGGCCAGCATAAAGTACGATTTATTCTTGGGTCAACCATGGCTTCACGCTCATTGTGTGTCGCCCATGGGACACAGGACGTGCTTCCTCCAAGATCCGTCGACCAACGACCCGTCCGAACTGTATTATCTGCACCCATATACCAAGAGTATCCACCAATTCAAGGAGAGAAATAAGCTGCATTTTCAGCAAGATGGGCAGGAATGGACAAGGAATCAAGAAGATTTCGACGAAGGAAAGGTGGATTCGTTGAACAGCAAGAAGTGGAAGTCAGTTTGCTATCGTGTAGTCGACAAATGGCGGGACATTCTGGTGGATTATTTCGAAAAGAACCACAATTTTCGTCCTGAAGTTGATGCTTTTGCAAACAAAAAGAATAAAAGATTTCCGAAGTTCTACGAGGACGCCTGGAGTGAGGACTGGTCTGAACCTCTTTGGATCATTCCGCCCTTCGACGTTTTCCCTCGTGTAGTGCAGAAGCTGAAGCAATCCGGCGGGAAGGCGATTTTAATTGTCCCCAATTGGCCGAGACAAGAGTGGTTCAAGGACATTATGGACATTTCTATCGACATTGTCGAGCTACCTCACAAGGGAGTGAAGCTGTATTGCGAAGACAATGGCAAGCCTTTACCACAGCGTTCGTGGAGCACGTTGGCGTGCTTAGTTGACGGGAATCTGGGAGATTATTGGCAAGATGGCAGTGAAATGGGAACAGAAGAGGTCATCTCACAATCCTCAAGAATTGACGAAATTGGAGTCGATGAAGACGATCGAGAGCGGAATCCCGACGTATCGTCGCGGAAGGAGGGAAGGACAATCGGCGTCCCTCAAGAGAACGCCTCCATCCATTACAATTCGTCCCCATCAGACAAGAATCAAGCCAAAAAATTCAAGATTTCAAGCAAGAATGAAGACAAATCTCCAAGAATCTCGCCTGAATTGACAGGAATGAAGCTGAATTCGTCCGACCATCCCTTCAAGACATTTGTGGACCCCTTTCATTGGTGGGATCCCACGGAGGAGCGAGCTCAGGTGAGCTTCATCCGCCAGCAATGCGACGAAGAAGTTTGGAATGAAGTGGCCAAGAACATGAGACCACGACCAACAATTCGCAAATTGGTGGACATAATGTCGGTGATTAAATGTGGGAATCAGGTCGACGGAGACAAGATATCTGCAAGAAGGGACGCAGTGTTCGAAGATTATCAAGATGACGTGCTGAGTGGGAAGTTGTGGAAAAACCCCCCAATTCGATGTGAAAATGGGGAAGCCAAGATTGACATAATCGAAGGCTCAAAGGTGCACAAACAACGTCCATTCTATCTCCACGGCACCAAAGCAGATGCCCTGCGAAAGATTATTGAGCGCAATCTCTATGAGTTCGGTTGGTTGGAGGGCTGCATGAGTTCTGAGTGGTGTTCAGCACCATTTACAGTGCCAAAACCCCCACCTGCTGACCAATCCAGCATAGATGCTTGGCGTCTAGTGGTGGATTACAGAGCCCTGAATGCCGCCACAGTACCAGACGCGCATCCTCTTCCTCTAATCGAGAAGGAGATCGCTGCGAGAGCCAAAGGCAAGCTCTTTACTGTGTTGGATTTGCGCCATGGCTTTCATCAGATGCCCCTTCGAAAGGAGGATAGGCATTTGACGGCAAGGTGCACGCCCTGTGGCACTGTCCAGTGGACTGTACTGCCGATGGGTCTGAAGAATGCGCCGTCGATGTTCCAGAAGAAGATGGAGACTATTTTATTTCAGAAGCACAAGTCTCTGGATTTACAAGAATTCTGCAGCATCTACATTGACGACCTTCTGATTGCCACGCCGTTGGGAAAAAACTTTGATGAGTGCCTGAAGTTGCACGAAGAACAAGTTCGAAAAGTTCTCGAAGTCCTTCGACAAGAAAAGCTCGTGTGTGGACCCAAGAAGGGCAAGATGTTCCTCCAGAGTGTGGAATTTTGTGGCTCTGTTTTGGAAGATGGGACAAGAAGACCAGCCCGAGGAAAAATGGCTGCCCTGCACCTCTGGGAAAGGCCTAAAACCATCACGCAGCTTCGTGCCTTTTTAGGCTGCTGCAATTACTACCAGGAGTTCCTTCCTCTCTACGCCAAGTTCTCTGGTCCATTGACAGAGTTACTCAAGGTTGGCAAAATAGAAGGAAAGAAGGGATCTCAAGTCAAGCTCAAGTGGACGCCAGAATGTGAAGAGGCATTTACTGGTCTCAAGGAAGCACTGGTAAATGTGGTTACATTAAAGACTCCGTGGTTGGATGGAAGACCTTTTTATATTCGTACAGACGCCAGTCGTTACGCCATTGGTGCTACGATCGAACAAGTCGATGACGAAGGTCACCATCACCCTCTGGCTTTCTGGTCTCGCAAGCTTACAACAAGGCAGCGAAATTGGAGTCCAAGGGAACAAGAAGCCTACGCAATTTTTTGTGCCTTACGGCGCTATGAAGGTTGGATCTTGGGCCACCGCGTTGAGGTACTCACTGACCACAAGTCACTGGAGAGCTGGACGACAGAACATGTGGATACCCCTGGTGGACCAGCTGGGAGAAGAGGCCGTTGGCATGAAACTCTCAGCAGATTTGACCTCCATGTGACTTACATTCCGGGTCGCTACAATACAGTGGCGGACGCCCTGAGTCGCTGGGCCTACCCAGCCTCAAAGGCTTACTCTGAAGTGAGTTTTCATGGGACAGCGACGGATAAAGCTGAAGTGATCGAGTTCGACAAGGAGGAACAAGCACTGATCAAGAAACATTGTCTCCAATGTTCGATTAAAAATCGGATGAAGGTGGATTTGGTCAGATGCAAGGAGATTACCAAGGCAGATCAGACTGCAGGAGTTAACTCTGACTCTGAGTCGTCGCTGCCACTCCTGAATGTGTTTCCCCTGACGAGATCCAAGTCGAAATCCACGCTCCCTCCACAACAAAAGGACAAGGAAACTTCCTTCCTCTATGTGGATTGGACGAAGATGTACAAGGAGGACAGGTTCTTTGGGTCTGTATACCACAAGTTAAAAGGGGACAAGCCTTACGACTCTGAAGAGACGTCTGATTTCAAAATCCAAGGGGACAAGTTATTTTGGCAAGGACGGATTTGTGTTCCTGATTGTCTGATTGACCAATATGTCAAACATTGGCATCCGAATGAGACAGCCCACACACATTCTCGTGTGCTGGAGCAGGAGCTACGCCACAGAGTGTACACAAGGGACCTCAAGAGTGCCTGTGAACGAGTTGCCAAAGGATGCAAGCAATGTCAGGCGACCATCCCCAAGAATCAAAAGGCAGAAGGACCACTGAAGGGATTACCAATTCCTGAGAGGCTGTTCGACAAGGTGACGGCGGATGTCTTCGAGTTGGGACAAATCCAAGAGGAATGTCTCTACACGAGGAAGCCTATCGATGGGGTTTTGTTAATTCAAGACCGCCACAGTGGCTACATCCAAGTCCTCCCTTGCAAAAGGAAGCATCTCACCTCTGAAATGGCTGCCAAGTGGACTGCAAGTCAGTGGATGAGTAACTGGGATGTGCCCAGTGAAATTCTGACGGACAGTGGGAAAGAGTTCATTGGGACTTGGTGGGAGAACATGTGTGCCCTATTGGGAGTTCATCACCTTCGTGCCCGAGTCTACGACCATCGAGCTCTCCCTGCTGAACGCGCTGGAAGGATTCTTATCTCCATTCTGAGAAAATTCCTGGCGACTGAAAAAGACTACAATTGGTTGGAGACAATTTACTGTGTCTTGAGAAGATACCATCGCACCAAGAATTACACTGGATTAAGTCCGAATGAGCTGGTTTTTGGTCGTGAGAAGATGGGTCCAGGACCAGTGATGTATCATCCAAGGCAGTGCTACGACGCCTCGCAATGGTTTGAGAAGATCAAGGATCTAGAGTCCAAGTGGATCAAAGCCAAAGTGGAAAGTCAAGCAGATTGGTTGAATTTCAAAAATAAGTCAAGAACGCAAGGAAAACCCTTCGAGAAAGGCCAGCAAGTTTGGCTTCGTAAGTCAGACGAGACCCTGAAGGACGACAACAAATTGTTACCTTTGTGGGATGGCCCATTCCAAGTCAAACGTCAACTAAGTGAGACTACATTCAACATTGAGATTGAGCCAGGCAGGCATCAAGAAGTACATCGAGATCGTTTGAAGGCCGAAGTACCCTGCCCCAAGAGAAGGTTCAAGCCTCTCTATTGGACTTCGAAGTACCTGAGCGACAGGAGGATGGTCACAAGCAGTTTTGAGTTGGAGAAGATTCTTGAGTACAAGAAGAATGCTCGAGGCAAGTGGTACTTTCTGTGCAGATGGAAAGGATTCGGTCCAGAAGAAGACAAATGGGAGCCAGCTTCAAGTTTTATCCATGGTAATAAGGATACTTTCATCAAGTACCTGAAGAAACACCCCGAGATTGACAAAGAGCTCTCGCTGATCAAGGATTGTGTCACCAAGGAAGACTTACAAGCACAAGAAGAAGCTCCAATCGTGGAATCATCCATTCCAGACAAGATCTGATCAGAATTTGAGTCGCCGAAACTTTCGAAGAGGTTTACGGTCGACATATACCCTTGGCATGGGGACAAAACAGTCCTGACGCATCGTCTGTGTGGTTCGATGGACAGATGATGGGACATTCTGGGGTCATCCTGGTCATTCCATCCATCATTCTCATCATGGCCATCATGTGAATCATGTGCTTCATCTCAGATGATTCCGATCGGAAGTTCCGAGAGGCCTTTATCCTCAACCACGACGACACTATCGCCTTTTGCTGTCGGCTGGGCCCCTCTACTCGCCTTTGGAAGGACTCGTTTGAGTTCGTGCTCATTACAGAGATTCTGGCACATGACTGAGTCTGATCCATTTCATGTGTTTGACGGATCTGCTCAGAATGTGATTTCCATCAGCTCTTACATTGAGACGGTTGGTTTGTTTTTCAATCGACCACTGTCAAAGGGCTTATATAGACCAAGTGACGACGATGGTGTTCTTACTTGTGTCGACTCGCTGTTCATCTGTGGATTGTGTTGGAATCCCCCTCAGAATCAGCTCAATTTTGGCAAATTCCCAGTACCAAGCATTGGATGCTTATACATTCTGGGACTATAACGAGTCAATTACCCCTTCTGGCTCATACTGGCATTAAACATGAAGCCCTGGAGACAATACTGACAGTGTGGTAATTACTCACTGCGTTTTCCTGGCTATCATTACTTTAAATGGTTGGATTTCCATCATGGGGATCATCATCATCCTGAGGATTTGACCTGGATTGGCTATGAATGAGAACTGGATTTCCGTTCACCACTACACACAGAGTCTTTCGACAAAGAATTAGACCTATATTGGCATACTGCAAACTTCGCCACCCTCAATCCGTGTGCGATTCACTGATTTTGGTCTCAATTCAGGCACATTTTGTACCATAATCTGGCATCTGGTCTCATGGCTACAAATGACACCAGCCAGTTTCACATATCTTGGACTCCATGAAAGGATACCCTATTTTTTTGACGCTCGACGACATGGCGACGCTCGTTTTCTGTTTTCTGGCAGTGGAATGTCAGATCCTGATTTCATCATGAATCATGGATCATGGATCATCATGTACATTCTTCACTCAGACTTTCAATTTTCGAATTTTCGAGCTTGAACGAAGCTTTTTCTGTGTGCCCTGAGGTACCTATACGTTTCATTCAAGTCGATGGCCATCGCGAAGCACAGATCTCAGCACAATTTTGCTCAATTCAGCTCAATTTCACACATTTTGCCTTTGATCAGTCGGTTTTTGGTCACTTTCGCCGTTTCGTTCACTTCACTTGACCCAGCCTGACATACTGACGTATGTTTTCAGAGGGGGAGTGTAACGGCAGCAGTGACAGCACTCAATTATACACTGATGTGATCAGAATTCCAATGATTCTCAGATGTACATTAGTGCAGTAAATTTTCCGTTCTGTTTCTTGTTTTCCGTTCGCCGCCAGATGTCGCCTGTGAGCGCGCGTCGAGTCGCATTTGTCTTTCGTGATTTCCCAATCGGATTTATTTAAATTATTTCGAATGATTTCACGTCGTGTCATTATGTGCGATGAATGCGCATTGAGATTCTATGTCTGCTCCATTTTTGTAGACCGGGTTTTCGTACTCTTCATATCTCACCATGGAGTTCAAAGGACTTACAAGTGCTTCGCATATGTCGCTCCAAGAGGCTGGATATGGGTCTGAAGAGGGTCAGTTGGGTTCGGAGATATCAGGGGCAGTGTCGGGCGTTACGACCCCTGGGGCATCAAGGCTACAGGCTTCGCAATGACAAGAAAGATCAACCACTATGCAGCGGTTACATCAGCCATCTTTTTTGATCTGGTTCAGGGCATCATGTTGGCGAGTCAAGGGAAGGTCTTGAGTCCAGGGAATGAGGGGTCTATCGCTGTGATTGTGTACGTTTCCATCTCTCCCCAACTTTGCTTAATTTGTGTTCATATGCCAATTTCAGGGCTTTCCTTTTTGGTGCAATTCTTGTACATGCCCGCCACCGGGAGACAACCGGTGTGCTGAACGGAAGCCCGCAGTGTGGATTTGGATTGTGGAGTGGGTTATTGCTGTATTTGTGGGATCTGGTTGCTGTTCAGGGTTGAAGGAGGATGTTGTTTTCTATATTTTTGGATTTTGGACCCTGGATTTTGAGAAATGCAATCGCTGATCAGGAGCAAGTCAGCAGGGGTGACAGGCAGAAGGGGCACAGCAGGGGCCGGTCCTGGTAGGGACCTTCTTTAAAAGCCTCCCCCCAGGCGTCCCCGGGTCCGGCTTGTCCGCCAGGATCCTCTCGGCGGTGAAGTCGTCGTCCTCACCCTCGTCGTCCGAGTCCACATCGCCGGCCGTGAACTCGAAGGTGACGGGACGTCCGCTGGGGTCTGGTGCTCGGGGACGAAGCTGGGTATGGTCGCGGTCCAGGATCTTGTTATCCCCCACACGAACCGCATACACATCCTGCCCGACCTTCCGCACGATTAGGTAGGTAGGTAGGTAGGTATCTTCAGGAGCTCGGGATGCCTCCTTTGACATTGCAGGAAGAAGGTCTTACCAAGGGGACGTCCTGTCCCTCCCACTGCCCTATGTCAGGTGCCTCTTGAGCCGCTCCCGCCTGTGCTTGGGAAGGCATTGTCGCGGCCACCCGGTCCATGTGTCCCAGGTCGGAGGGTGTCCCCACATGTGTCCATGGGTAGGGCCACATGCCTCCTCCTTTGGGCGGCAGCTCTGGGGGCTGCCCAGCCGTGTGGAGTATCTCTCACCACAAGGGGTATTGCTCCCGCTAGTCTACGGTACGACCGCCTCACCCTTGTGGTTTGAGTTGCGGGGCCACTCTGCTTGGCAAGCGACCCCATCCTGGACTGTGTACCGGCTCGCCTGTCACCGGTTGCTTCCATGGCTCCGGGTGACGTTTGCCATGGTACCCGATGCAGCCTGGCCGGGCTCGGACCAGTGGCCTTGGAGTACCGCTCCTGCCACTGGCCGGGTGGGTCGGCTGGGTCGCCCCAGTGCGTCCGACCCATGGGGTATTGGTTCTTTCCTGTCCCTCGGCCGCCCTACGTGTGTGCAGTGTCCTGGGCCGCTTGGCTCCTGTTCACCGGTGTGCCCGCGCGGTTTGCTGTGTTGCGTCTGCGGTGTCCTGGGCCACTTGGCTCCTGTTCACCGGTGCGCTCGCTCGGTGTGTTGTGTTGCGTGTGCGGTGTCCTGGGCCACTTGGCTCCCGTTCACCGGTGTGCGCGCTGTGTGCGGTGCGCGTGTGCCATGGGTGGTTGTGTCCCTCTTCCTCCCCCCCTAATTTTCGTTTTTTTTTTTGCATACACATCTTGCCCGACCTTCCGCACGATTACCTCCGGCGCATACCAAGACGCCTGCCGATGCCTGGACAGGACATCCTTGTGGTGCCGCTCCACCCACACGGTGTCTTGGTGAGCATATTTCTGGACCTTTCCCTGCTTGAAGTACTTGGCCCTCTTCTCATGCTCGTCCTGAAGTGCCTTGCACACCTTGGCCGCCGTGTCGTCCGCCTCAGCCATCATAGCATTCGCATCCCGGGCCACTTTGCCATGGTTCAACCACGGGAGAGTGCGTGACACTCGATCCCGCAGGAACAGGATACGATGGGGCGACAGTCCAGTCGGTCCCGGAAGGTCATGGTACGCCTGGAGTACTCTCCACAGCGAATTGTACCGATTCCGGCCCCGTTCGTCGATGTGCAGCTGGCGGAACTTTTCGAACATCTGCCGCCCGGCCACCTCAGCCCGGCCATTTGACCGGCTGTGGTACGCCACGGTCTTGGCGTGCCGAATCCCCATGTGCTTGCACATCGTCTTGAACCATGTCCCCACGAATTGACTGCCCCGATCGCTGCAGATGACAGCTGGGACATCAAAAATCGTCAGCCAATGCCTGATCATGGCGTTGGCGACGGTCTTGGCCTGCAGACCCACTCCATGCTTGTCCTTCTTGTCCTTCTTCTTGGACTTCTTGCCCGGGACTGCCACGATATACCCGCTGTGCCTGTCCACCGCCAGGATGACACAATCATAGGTCTCTCCTTCCACGGTGACCTCCGGCATGGCGAACACATCCATGGCCACGGACCGCATAGGGGCCTCCGGTATAGCCATGTACACCGGGTTGCCGGCCGTGGAGTGGTTGGGGCTCTTCGTGGCCCGACACACGGCGCAGTCGCTGCAGTACTTGTCCAGGAGGGCGTAGTACCCCGGTGGGAACTTGAAGCGCCACTCCAGGTCCTGCTGCATCTTGTCCCGACCAGGATGCATGAGCTGGGCGTTATGCCAGTGGTCAATGAGCTCCTCCATTCGGTTCTCAGGGACCAATAGCTTGTCCTTGAGGAATAGCTTATCCCCATCCTCAGTCAAGCCCTCGGGCCATTCGTTGTCCGACGGGGCGCTCACGGCATTCCAGTACTTGCTCCAGTGATCGGATGCCGCATAGTCATCCGACCAGTCCTCTGTGAGCACCGACCTGACTAGCTCTACAGGGGCCACCATCCATTGCTCGAGGGTTTCCTCTCGAATAGCTTGGACTCGGGCGCCCCGGAACTTGGCCAGGTCCGTACGGTTTGCCATCACCACAAAGCACCTGACCCCCTCTTGCTCCATGGCCTTCTCCATCTTGATGATGCGCTTGGCCTCCTCGGTTCCCTCGGCGTCCCCATGGCTGGATATGTCCATCCAAGCCTTGCACGCGGGGTAGGCCCATCGACTGAGGCAATCTGCCACTGTGTTCTCCTTCCCCGGGACGTATACAACGCTGAGGTCGAACTTGGCGAACGTCTCATGCCATCGGGCCCTCCTTGCCGCCGGTCCCGAGGGAGTGTCGACGTGCTCCTTGTGCCAGCTCTGCAAGGACTGATGGTCCGTACAAACCACCACCGGTTGCAATCCGATGTGGCCAGACCATTTCCTGACCGCACAAACAATGGCGTACGTCTCCTTCTCCCTCGCGGTCCAGGTTCGGCGTTGGCCCTCGGCCAGGATTCGACTCCAAAATGCCACGGGTACGTGTGACCCGTCATCCCGGATCTGCTCGAGGACTGCCCCTACAGCATAGTCCGAGGCGTCCGTCCGTAGCACGAATCCCTTGTCCGGGTCCACCAGGAATAGCCCCAGCTGCCCCAGGAGTCGCTTCTTCAGGCGGCTGAACGCATACGCGGCCTCAGGGGTCCAGGCAAGCTTCTTCTTGCTCCCCTTCCGGCCATCGAACTTGCCCACCTGCAGCATCTTGTGCAGCGGCCCCGACAGCTCTGCATACATCCGGACATAGCCCGAATAGTAGTTGCAGAACCCCATGAAGGATCGGAGTTCGCTGATGGTCTGGGGCTTCTCCCAGTGGTGCAGGGACGCCAGCTTCCCAGGCATGGGACGGCGTTGCCCGTGACCAACCACGTGACCCGCAAACTCCACTTCCTTCACGAAGAGTGAGGCTTTGGTGGGCTTGCACACCATGTTGTGTTTGTCCAGCTCGCTGAGCACTCGGCGCAGATCCTTCTCATGCACTTCGATGAGCTCATCCTCAGTCATGTTCTCCGTGCCTGACCCGATGATGATGTCATCCACGAAGGGATCGGCACAGTCCCGGACAGGACCGAGTAGGTCCTCCATCATGCGCTCGAAAGCGGCGTTGCCATTCTTGGCCCCCATAGGCACCACTTTCCACGGCATGGGCCCCAGCGGCGTCGACATCGCTGTACAGGGCCTGGAGTCCTGGTGTAGCGGCATCTGGTGATAGCCGTGTTTCAGGTCTAACACCGTGAAGATCCGCTTTCTCTGTTGTTTTTGGAGGATGGTGTCGATCAGAGGCAGCGAGTACGAGTCGTGCTCAGTTTGCTCGTTCAAACCCCTGTAATCCACCACCAACCTCCACTCGCCCTTCTCCTTCTTGGGCACGATAAGGGCTGGGCTGGCCCACTCACTGTCGGAGGGTTCGATCCAGCCCCGCTCAATAAACTCGGCCAACAACTTCTTCATGGCCTCGGCCCGATCGCCCTGAAGTTGGTACTCCCGATGACGATAGATCTTCGGGTTCGGCTTCAGCTTGATCTTCGCTGTACCAAACCTCCCACGATCTGGAGGGTTCTTGTTGGCAACGCCACTGAATAGCCGCGGACAGGCATTGATCAGCCTCTCCTTCAGCTCGGCGACCTTTGGGTTCTCCTGGGCCTCTTCAGCCGCTTGCTTCGGTATCGATACAACCGACCGCACTGCGGTATAGGCCTCTTCCGGGTCCGAGTCCGACTTCTTCTCGTCCGATATGCCGTCTTCATCGTCGCGGGGTGCACTTCCCACCGATGATCTTCGGAATTTGCGGCATCGGGCTTGTTCTTGTCGTTATCGGCACCCATTCTTGGAAAATCCCATATCGGCGGGTCCGACCCAACCGGACCATCGTATTGGTCCGCGATGTGATCCATGACCCTCGCCACGAACTCATCCTTCTCGTACTTGCCGGTGACCAACATCTTGTCATCCCACCAATGCGGAGATGTGACCATGGCCCGCCTCTTCTTGGCTGCCACACGGTCGTGCATCCCCATCCGCATGTAGTTGACGACGTCGTCGATCTCGGCGTGGGACAGGACGTCAATGCCATCAATTGGCGGATCCGTCCCCTCCTTGGGCTCAAACATGACCTTCATGGGCACCGCCTCCACCCTACGGATGGATGCTTCATCACCCGTGGGCTGGGCTTGCGCCCCATCCACCAGGAAAGCCTTGGTACCCCACGCTTGACCCTGGGAGGGCATTGATACACCCTTGGCGTCGATGAACAACTCCTCCTCTGGCCCGAATGACATCTCGTTCAGGGTGATGGAGTCCAGCGTCGACTTGAGACACTCCAGCGGACATGGGGTGGATCCTATGCCGGTTAGGACCAGGATCCCCCTCGCCCATCCGCGACGATCTTCTCCACCGTACGTCTGGTATTGTCCAGGGAGCCATGCCAATACATGGGCCCCCACTCCTTCAAACCCCAATACCTGTGCCAGGCTGAGTCTCCTCGATGCCAATACCTCCTACACTTCCGCAAAAGTGGGGCATCCCGGGAAGCGAAGACGTCCGTCTTGGGCGCTTCTGCTCCCAGCGTCTGGATCATCCTGGCATACCTGCAGCGCCATTCCATACTCCGTGAGCTGAACTCCACGGTCTTCTCTGGACTTGGCACCCAAAGCTTGCACCGCTTGGACAATCCGATCCTCTTCCTCAGCATTCCATTGGGATGATCCGCATGCATCGTCCGTGGACAGCCATGTGAGGCATTCATCATCCTCCCGGACCAGCGTTGCACGATGGGGAAGGGCTCCAATAGCGTTTGCCACCATGAAGTCATACCCCATGATCATATCCCAATCTGTAATGTCGGCCACATAGAAGTTCCCGGATAGAGTGCTTCTCTTCGCCAGATCAGGGCGGTTCAAGCGCTCATGTTCCCAGAATTCCATACTGATAGTGGCCTCATGGGTGCCACCACCCATGATCTCTCCATTGGCCACCTTCAGGCGTACCGGTCTACGGCTGGGCTGCAGGGATTCCTCCTTGAACAACCCTCTCCGGACCAGGCTCACCTGGGCACCCGTATCCACCAAAACATCCACCACCAACTCCTCTTGTCCGCACCGTACACGCACCTTCAAGTGCAACTGCCGCTCGTCACCATGCGGTGTATGGACGACTCTCACGGCATGCAACTCTAGCACATCTGGGTGCATCAGGACTTCGAGGGTATGGTCACGGATGGTGTAGATCTTGGGCTGGTCTTGCCCGTCCAAGGGGCTCTCCGTGGTCGCTTCTTCCTTCTTGCCACGTCCCTTGCCCACATAAACTTCCCTTGGCAGGGCGCTTCAGGGGTTGGGAGTGGCGGAACTCAGTGGTTTTGGCTCTTCTGGAGCCTTCTTCGGCACCCGATGTGCCTTCGCTTTCTCTGGGATTCCACTTATTTTCGGAGGAGAGACCTGCGAGGTCCCACTCTCGTGGGGCCTCCTCCAGACATGGCCTGCCGCAGCTCCCTCCTGCTGCGATCCGCTCAGACTTTGTTCACCACGTTGCTGGGCTTTGAGTTCCTCCAACATGTCTCAACATGTCCTCAGCAACCTCCTCGATCGACCTCAGTCGTCGGTCTTGGCCAGGTCCACCACCATAACCTCTTCCTCCGCCTTTCCCTTGGCCTTTGCCTTGGCCTTTTCCCCCGTCTCCGCCCTTCGCCTTCCAATCGGCAATCCGCTGCTCCTTGGGCTTCATCTCGGGGTGGGCGGCGAAGTAGGCCTTCTTGTCCGCCTCATACACCTTGCACTGACGGTGGTCATGTGCATGGTTGTTTCCCTTGCCATAACAGACCCAGCACCCGTCGTGCTGAGACCTGTACTCCCAGAACGAGAGCAGTGGGTTCCCGATCCTCCTTGGCTCTTTGCCCTTCTTGGGTCCCACCCGGTTCCATCTGGACCGATCCTGCCCATGGTCCCTCACGTTGTGCGCCACAAACGCGAAGAAATGGGCCTCCTCGTGATCCTCCCGGGACCAGGTCCAGTGGTCTTGGCCACTTCCACTACCATCCTCCGCGGAGTTGGCCGTGTCCTCCTGGATCTCCCGATGATGGCGGTCTTCTCGGTGGCCTCGTTGTCCATGACCTTGTCGATCCTGCACATGGGCCTCGTTCTTGGCGTTGAGCTTCAGCTCCACCGTGATGTACTTGACGATCTCGTCCAGGCTCATGCGGGCGAAGATGACCTGCATCCTCAGCGGCTCTCCGCGCCTCCACTCCACGTTGTTGAGGCGCATCAGCCTTTGACCCATGGTGTCGCCGAATACCTCCACGTAGACGGCGTTCTTCAACCCCAACATTCGGCTGGGCTCGCCGAGGTTTCGCCGGAAGAACTCCATTATTCCGGCGTGGGTGTCTTCCGACGCCATGATCCGTACGGCCACGCGCTTCTTTGCTCTCTTCTTCTCCTCATCCTCCACTCTTATCTTCCAATGCCCGGGGAGGACGTCCTTCAGCAGGTGGCGGATCTCGCTGGCCTCATTCCAGTCCTCCACCAGCTTGAGGCTTCTTCGGTACTTGCGGATGTACCGATTCCATTCCCGGAACCTCAGTTCCCCGCGCTCCAGCGGCAGCGGAATGGACCACAAATCCTCCAACTTCTGGTTGGGGGCGTCCACTCGCTCCTCGTCCTCCAGCCACTGGAGGCAGGCCTGCTCTGTCTGGATCAATCCCTCGCAGATCTGATCCCTGAGCTCCTCCTTCAGGTCCTGCGCCAGCCTGTGTGGGAATGTCCGACATACCCACTTGTCCCTTGGCGCTCCCCTCATCTCGCCGACGACCTCCTCGGCGAAGTCCTACCAATCCAGGATGAAGTCGTCCAGGTTGGAGGGGTTGCCATCATAGTAGGGGATTTTGATTCCCCTGAGGTCGTCAATCCTGATGGCGTCTCCGACGTCAGCAGCCACCACTCCACCGAGACGGATACCACCTGTGGCCGGGGGGTGTGAGTACACTCCCCGTACATCCCTCTCCTCCATGGAGTGCGGTCCAGTTGGGCCTGAACCCATGGGGTTTGGAATGCGGGAAGGACTTGCTCCACCGGCCGTCCATATCCCGGTAGTGGGGTCCTTCGTCCACAGGTTTCCGCCTGGATGACCTCGACCATGTCCGTCGGCGCTTCCCATGGTTTGCCCCTGCATGGTCTGGCTCTGGATCTCCTCTTCCGCATAAACTGCATGGGCAGTCGTAGTGATCGGTAGATCCTGGGGGGCATGGGACATCTGTACCGTCAGACTCCTCGGGTCCGTGCTTGCGCGCCCTTCCCGCATGGACCCAGCCGGTGCCGTGTGTTCCCCGAGCATTGTGGATTCGCTGAACATGGGAACAAACGGCAGCGCAGCCGGGTCAACACGCGGGGGCGCGTAGGGTGCCTCTGCAGGGCCGCCCATGGGTTTCTCCATGGCGCCCCTGAGGGTCTTAACCCGCTCCACCAGCTCTGCCGCTGCCGGCTTTGCCGGGAGCTCCGGACCCGAGGTGAGGGGCTGTAGCTCCTTTAGCCTTTTCAGGCGTCCCGACATGTCCTCCACCAGGTGGAGGAGGCTGTCCACCACTTGCTGCTGCTTCTCCAGGGCCAGCTCCAGATTCTCCCGGTACCGGTCCTGTTCCGCTCGCAGCTCCGCCATGTCTCTCTCCGCGGCTGACTGGTCATCCAAGATCCCCGCGACGTCCTCCTCTAGGCCGTCCTTCTGGTTGTCCAGGCAGTCGAGGTGCTGCACGATGGCGTTCATCCCCATCTTCAGGTTCTTGCCGATGAGGAAGGATACGTGCTCGCAGTGGCACTCAACGTGCTTTCCACCAGATCCGGCGCATCCCACGGTTCCCGGCGCCTCGGATCCCTCCGACATGGGTGTGTCGCCCATGCTATCCCGCGTTGGCTCCGTGTGCCGGGCCACAGGCGCCGTTCTGGCTCTGGCGGGCCTCTCCAACGCCTCGGCGTCATGCTCCAGTCCGGGTTCTGGGGCCGTGTTTGCCCTTGTGGGCGGTCTGGCCGTCTTCTCCGACTCCAAAGGTTGCTCATAAGCTGTTCGATAGCCCTCGGAGTGCCCCTCGGAGTCTGCGGCTGACCACAGCCTGACCGGGCTGGGATCCGTATCCATAGCCCCGGCGTCCCCTGCCGCGGGCTTGGGTGACCCGCGCTTCCGGTAGCGCCGGGCCCGTCCTCCACTGCTGCCTGAATGGCAGGCCTCCTCAGAGTCCTCCGCGGCGGAGCGGAGGTTGCATGCCTTTCGGCAGCGACGCTCACACATGGAGACCAGGTCCTCCATGTCAAGTCCTCCTCTTCCCGAACGTCGTACTTCTCTTCGGGCTTCAACTTCCGGAGTTCGCCATGTTCCTGAGCGTCTCGGCTCTTCTCTGGCTCCAATCTCCGGCGTGGTCTCCACCGAGTCCACAATACGCACCCGGGGCGTACTTGGGCAGGGCTCATAGGGGCCCAAGTCCCCGGGTCGGCGGTAGGTAGGGGCAGCAGGTACGCCTCTGCTACCATAAAGAAGGTCCCTACCAGGACCGGCCCCTGCCGTGCCCCTTCCGCCTGTCACCCCTGCTGACTTGCTCCTGATCAGCGATTGCATTTCTCAAAATCCAGGGTCAAAAATCCAAAAATATAGAAAATACAATCCTCCTTCAACCCTGAACAGCAACTAGATCCCACAAATACAGCAATAACCAAATCCACAATCCAAATCCAATCCACACTGCGGGCTTCCGTTCAGCACACCGGTTGTCTCCCGGTGGCGGGCATGGGCAAGAATTGCACCAAAGAGGAAAGCCCTGAAATTGGCATATGAACACAAATAAAGCAAAGTTGGGGAGAGATGGAAATGTACACAATCACAGCCATAGACCCCTCATTCCCTGGACTCAAGACCTTCCCTTGACTCACCAGCATGATGCCCTGAACCCAGTCCAATAAGATGGCTACATGCCATGTGTCAAACGTCACTACCCAAACCCCAAAAATGTGTTCCGTCCCCAGCCTCTAAATCCTAGCCCAATAGGGGAGGTGGCGTGCCATGGCCTAGAGTGGCACTCAGGACCATGCCCTACCTGACATAACCTTGGCTGGACTTGGAGTTGATTGGGCTTGGAGAACTGCCCCATGAAGATGACCTAACAACATGGCAAAATCAGGCAAATCACATCATTATGCCCAAAAGTCAATTATATACTCAAAAATGCATACGGCAAATATCCAAATGCTCCATGCATGTGTCAAACCAGAAAGTAATATACAAGGGTGATATAGACCAAAGATTCATGCCCAAGAATATCCCATCATTGGCCTCGAAACCTTTCCGGTTATGTACATGACATGCTTCACAAGTCAACTCATGAATTTGAGACCTAATTTTGTGTGGCCTCGTGTGCCACGCCAAAGTGACCACAAGATCCAGCATATGGTGAAGTGCAACACCGAAGCATATGCCAACATATAAGCAACATACCATAGTTCACTGATCTCTAGGCACTTCCCTGTTAGCCGGCCATCTGAGCACATAAAACACAAAAATGAGCATAAAATGAGGTCAAAAACATGCAAATAATGCCAAATTCAAGATAATTACAATAGTATATAACTTCGCTCACCGATGGTATCAACATATGGTTCAAAACACAATTGCTTGGGACCATTTGTGAACAATCCCCCCACTTGGATCCCCACATGGACGCATAGGGACACCTTCGAACCTCCTCCCAACACGCACCACGAAAATTGGAAAATTGATAATGGCGCTTGTGGGTCGCTCCGTAAGCCATCCGACGTGCACTATATGAGCGGTAGACTTAGTCTAGCGGCATGGAGTTCACCATTCGGACATGGGCGAAGCCCTTGCCACGTATGACTCCATATATCTTCCTACAAACGGAGATATATAACATGGGCGTGAGCATATCGAAGCACATACCATGCATATAACACATACCCTCAAAATGTGGCTCCCACCATGGTATGCCATGCCCCTCCATGGACATAACTTCACGTTAAAAATACGTGGGAACCCAAAGAAAAGTATCTATGCAACCCCAACACTCATGCGGTACACTCGAAAGTCGCAATAAAATGTTCGGTTGCATGGCCCGAGAGGTGTAAACCACTTTCTACCCTCTTGGCCATTATTCCTTGCTACACCGGGCATGTGTTCACACCAAAGATGTTTGATGCTTCCCAAATTAAGTTGAGACCAAGGCGATTCCAACCCAATTCTCGAAATTGGTATTCCTCGCCGTGAATCGGAGATATGATTCTTCAAAGTGGCCTCACGAATCAATTTTGTTTCGACTATATCTCCAAGCAAAATGAAGGACACAACAAAAGGAAGGTTGATTCGTGATTGGGGAAAAATGTATGACCACTCGGGATTCATCATATCAAGTGCGGCGATGTCGAAGTCGAAAATCCGATTCTGAAAGTCTGAAAAAATCGGATTGATTTTGCGAGTGTATAATATGAAAATTGCGGAAGCAACGAACCCTTTACTGATGAAATCTGACCCTTCATCGGGGTTTCCGCCAAAATATCTGTAAATAACAGTTAACCAATCGGTTACCGCAAAATCGTGAGCCAACTGACAGTCGCCGATACATTGACAATCAGAACGGAAGACTGAAAAATTACGGAAACTTTATGATAAGAAAAACCCTGTTGATTCCTGATATTCTGATATATAAATCTCAGCTGGCGGCACCTCGGTACTGAATATGGCCGCTCATAGCCGGAATGGCCAAACCTATCACACTATCACATCGGGTTAGGTCAGGTGGATGGGAGAGTATGATATCAGCCAATGGCGGCTTGCCGGCACATAGATACACACCCCAAGTGACCCAAAGATGGCCACGGGGGTCCGAACCGGCTTCACCTGAGGGTCTCAACCCGCTCCATCAGCTCTGCCGTTGCCGGCCTTACCGGGAGCTCCGGACTCGAGGTGAGGGGTTGTAACTCCTCTAGCCTTTTCAGGCGTCCCGACATGTCCTCCACCAGGTGGAGGAGGCTGTCCACCACTTGCTGCTGCTTCTGCAGGGCCACCTCCAGCTTCTCCCGGTACCGGTCCTGCTCCGCTCGCAGCTCCGCCATGTCTCTCTCCGCTTCCGACTGGTCATCCAGGATCCCCGCGATGTCCTCCTCTAGGCCGTCCTTCTGGTTGTCCAGGCGGTCAAGGTGCTGCACGATGGCGTCCATCCCCATCTTTGGGTACTTGCCGATGAGGAAGGATACGTGCTCGCAGTGGCACTCAACGTGCTCTCCACCTGATCCGGCGCATCCCACGGTTCGGGGCGCCTCGGACTCCTCCGCCATGGGTTTGTCGCCCATGTTATCCCGCGTAGGCTCCGTGTGCCGGGCCACAGGCGCCGTTCTGGCCCTGGTAGGCCTCTCCAACGCCTGGGCGTCATGCTCCAGGCTTGGTTTGGGGGCGGTGTGCGCCCTTGTTGGCGTTCTGGCCATCTCCTCCGACTCCGAAGGGAAAGCTGTCCGATAGCCATCGGAATGCCCCTCGGAATCTGCAGCTGACCACAGCCTGACCGGGCTGGGATCCGTCTCCATCGCCCTGGCTTCCGCCGCGGGTTTTGCGGCCCGCGCTTCCGGTAACGCCGGGCCCTGCCGTTCCTGCCAGTCTCCTCCAACTCCTCCGCAGCGGAGCGGAGATTGCAAGGCTTGCGGCCTTGCCTTTCACACATGGAGGCCGGGTCCTCCATGTCTAGCCCATGTCCTACAAGGGCTCTCCGTCCTGAGCATCTTCGCTCTTCTCGGGCTTCCATGTCCGGCGTCGACTCCACGGAATCAACGATCTGCACCTGGGGCGTCCTTGGGCAGGGCTCATGAGGGCCCAAGTCCCCGGTGCGGCGGTAGGGGGCAGGTAAACCTCTGCTACCATAAAGAAGGTCCCTACCAGGACCGGCCCCTGCTGTACCCCTTCCACGATTTCCTGTCACTCCTATGGTCTTGCTTCTCACCAGGTTCTGCATGATCTTGCCCTATCCTGCACAATTTCCCACAAAAATAGTAAAATATGGCTCCTTCACACAAATCCTGATACCTTGCAATAGCCAACTCCCAAGTACAATAGCTCAAATCCAAATAATCCACACTCAGGGCTTCCAAGAGTGTTTGAGGTCCCGCGTTGACACTCAACAACTCCTTTCAACACGCCGGTCGTCTCACGGTGCACACGGAGACACGGGCGTTGGGCATGTACATAGAATTGCACCAAAATCAATAAAGAGGAAGCCCTGAAATTGGCATAGGAACACCAATCAAGCGAAATTGGGGAAAGATGGAAACATACACAATCACAGCCATAGACCCCTCATTCCCTGGACTCAAGACCTTCCTTTGACTCGCCAACATGATGCCCTGAACCCAATCAAATAAGATGGCTGAATGCCATGTGGCAAAAGTCACTACACAAACCCCAAAAATGTGTTCACTCCCAAGCCTCTCAATCCTAGCCCAATAGGGGGGGTGGCTTGTCATGGCCTAGAGTGGCACTCAGGATCATGCCCTACCCTGACATAAACTTGGTTGGACTTGGACTCGATTGGGCTTGGAGAATTACCCCATGCAGATGACCTCACAACATAGCAAAATCAGGCAAATCACATCATTATGCCCAAAAGTCAATTATATACTCAAAAATGCATACGGCAAATATCCAAATGCTCCATGCATGTGTCAAACCAGAAAGTAATATACAAGGGTGATATAGACCAAAGATTCATGCCCAAGAATATCCCATCATTGGCTTCGAAACCTTTCTGGTTATGTACATGACATGCTTCACAAGTCAACTCATGAATTTGAGACCTAATTTTGTGTGGCCTCGTGTGCCACGCCAAAGTGACCACAAGATCCAGCATATGGTGAAGTGCAACACCGAAGCATATGCCAACATATAAGCAACATACCATAGTTCACTGATCTCTAGGCACTTCCCTGTTAGCCGACCAGTTGAGCACATAAAACACAAAAATGAGCATAGAATGAGGTCAAAAACATGCAAATAATGCCAAATTCAAGATAATTACAATAGTATATAACTTCGCTCACCCATGGTATCAACATATGGTTCAAAACACAATTGCTTGGGACCATTTGTGAACAATCCCCCCACTTGGATCCCCACATGGACGCATAGGGACACCTTCGAACCTCCTCCCAACACGCACCACGAAAATTGGAAAATTGATAATGGCGCTTGTGGGTCGCTCCGTAAGCCATCCGACGTGCACTATATGAGCGGTAGACTTAGTCTAGCGCCATGGAGTTCACCATTCGGACATGGGCGAAGCCCTTGCCACGTATGACTCCATATATCTTCCTACAAACGGAGATATATAACATGGGCGTGAGCATATCGAAGCACATACCATGCATATAACACATACCCTCAAAATGTGGCTCCCACCATGGTATGCCATGCCCCTCCATGGACATAACTTCACGTTAAAAATACGTGGGAACCCAAAGAAAAGTATCTATGCAACCCCAACACTCATGCAGTACACTCGAAAGTCACAATAAAATGTTCGGTTGCATGGCCCGAGAGGTGTAAACCACTTTCTACCCTCTTGGCCATTCTTCCTTGCTACACCGGGCATGTGTTCACACCAAAGATGTTTGATGCTTCCCAAATTAAGTTGAGACCAAGGCGATTCCAACCCAATTCTCGAAATTGGTATTCCTCGCCGTGAACCGGAGATATGATTCTTCAAAGTGGCCTCACGAATCAATTTTGTTTCGACTATATCTCCAAGCAAAATGAAGGACACAACAAAAGGAAGGTTGATTCGTGATTGGGGAAAAATGTATGACCACTCGAGATTCATCATATCAAGTGCGGCGATGTCGAAGTCGAAAATCCGATTCTGAAAGTCTGAAAAAATCGGATTGATTTTGCGAGTGTATAATATGAAAATTGCGGAAGCAACGAACCCTTTACTGATGAAATCTGACCCTTCATCGGGGTTTCCGCCAAAATATCTGTAAATAACAGTTAACCAATCGGTTACTGCAAAATCGTGAGCCAACTGACAGTCGCCGATACATTGACAATCAGAACGGAAGACTGAAAAATTACGGAAACTTTATGATAAGAAAAACCCTGTTGATTCCTGATATTCTGATATGTAAATCTCAGCTGGCGGCACCTCGGTACTGAATATGGCCGCTCATAGCCGGAATGGCCAAACCTATCACACTATCACATCGGGTTAGGTCAGGTGGATGGGAGAGTATGATATCAGCCAATGGCGGCTTGCCGGCACATAGATACACACCCCAAGTGACCCAAAGATGGCCACGGGGGTCCGAACCGGCTTCACCTGAGGGTCTTAACCCGCTCCATCAGCTCTGCCGTTGCCGGCCTTGCCGGGAGCTCCGGACTCGAGGCGAGGGGTTGTAACTCCTCTAGCCTTTTCAGGCGTCCCAACATGTCCTCCACCAGGTGGAGGAGGCTGTCCACCACTTGCTGCTGCTTCTGCAGGGCCACCTCCAGCTTCTCCCGGTACCGGTCCTGCTCCGCTCGCAGCTCCGCCATGTCTCTCTCCGCTTCCGACTGGTCATCCAGGATCCCCGCGATGTCCTCCTCTAGGCCGTCCTTCTGGTTGTCCAGGCGGTCAAGGTGCTGCACGATGGCGTCCATCCCCATCTTTGGGTACTTGCCGATGAGGAAGGATACGTGCTCGCAGTGGCACTCAACGTGCTCTCCACCTGATCCGGCGCATCCCACGGTTCGGGGCGCCTCGGACTCCTCCGCCATGGGTTTGTCGCCCATGTTATCCCGCGTAGGCTCCGTGTGCCGGGCCACAGGCGCCGTTCTGGCCCTGGTAGGCCTCTCCAACGCCTGGGCGTCATGCTCCAGGCTGGGTTTGGGGGCGGTGTGCGCCCTTGTTGGCGTTCTGGCCATCTCCTCCGACTCCGAAGGGAAAGCTGTCCGATAGCCATCGGAATGCCCCTCGGAATCTGCAGCTGACCACAGCCTGACCGGGCTGGGATCCGTCTCCATCGCCCTGGCTTCCGCCGCGGGTTTTGCGGCCCGCGCTTCCGGTAACGCCGGGCCCTGCCGTTCCTGCCAGTCTCCTCCAACTCCTCCGCAGCGGAGCGGAGATTGCAAGGCTTGCGGCCTTGCCTTTCACACATGGAGGCCGGGTCCTCCATGTCTAGCCCATGTCCTACAAGGGCTCTCCGTCCTGAGCATCTTCGCTCTTCTCGGGCTTCCATGTCCGGCGTCGACTCCACGGAATCCACGATCTGCACCTGGGGCGTCCTTGGGCAGGGCTCATGAGGGCCCAAGTCCCCGGTGCGGCGGTAGGGGGCAGGTAAACCTCTGCTACCATAAAGAAGGTCCCTACCAGGACCGGCCCCTGCTGTACCCCTTCCACCATTTCCTGTCACTCCTATGGTCTTGCTTCTCACCAGGTTCTGCATGATCTTGCCCTATCCTGCACAATTTCCCACAAAAATAGTAAAATATGGCTCCTTCACACAAATCCTGATACCTTGCAATAGCCAACTCCCAAGTACAATAGCTCAAATCCAAATAATCCACACTCAGGGCTTCCAAGAGTGTTTGAGGTCCCGCGTTGACGCTCAACAACTCCTTTCAACACGCCGGTCGTCTCAGGGTGCACACGGAGACACGGGCGTTGGGCATGTACATAGAATTGCACCAAAATCAATAAAGAGGAAGCCCTGAAATTGGCATAGGAACACCAATCAAGCGAAATTGGGGAAAGATGGAAACATACACAATCACAGCCATAGACCCCTCATTCCCTGGACTCAAGACCTTCCCTTGACTCGCCAACATGATGCCCTGAACCCAATCAAATAAGATGGCTGAATGCCATGTGGCAAAAGTCACTACACAAACCCCAAAAATGTGTTCACTCCCAAGCCTCTCAATCCTAGCCCAATAGGGGAGGTGGCTTGTCATGGCCTAGAGTGGCACTCAGGACCATGCCCTACCCTGACATAAACTTGGTTGGACTTGGACTCGATTGGGCTTGGAGAATTACCCCATGCAGATGACCTCACAACATAGCAAAATTAGGCAAATCACACCATAGTGCCCAAAATTCAATTATATACTCAAAAATGCGTACGGCGAGTATTCAAATGCTCCATGCATGTGTCAAACCAGAAAGTAATATACAAGGGTGATATAGACCAAAGATTCATGCCCAAGAATATCCCATCATTGGCCCCCAAACCCCTCCGGATATATACATGCCATGCTTCACAAGTCAACTCATGAATTTGAGACCTAATTTTGTGAGGCCTCGTGTGCCACGCCAAAGTGACTACGTGATCCGGCGTATGGTGAGGTGCAACACCGAAGCATATGCCAACATATAAGCAACATACCATACTTCACAGATCTCTAGGCACTTTACTGTTAGCCGACCAGTTGAGCACATAAAATACAAAAATGAGCATAAAATGAGGTCAAAAACATGCAAATATTGCCAGATTCAAAGTAATCACAATAGTATATAACTTCGCTCACCCATGGTATCAACATATGGTTCAACACCCTATTGCTTGGAACCATTTGTGAACAATCCCCCCACTTGGATCCCCAAATGGACGCATGAAGACACTTTCGAACCTCCTCTCGACATGCACCCTGAAAATGGAAAAATTGGAAATTGCGCTTATGGGTCGCTCCGTAAGGCTTCCCACGTGCACTATATGTGCGGTAGACTTAGTCTAGCGCTATGGAGCACACCATTAGGACATGGGCGAAGCCCTTGCCACGTATGACTCCACATATTTTCCTACAAACGGAGATATATAACATGGGCGTGAGCATATCGAAGCACATACCATCCATACAACACATACCCTCAAAAGTGGCTCCCACCATGGTATGTCATGACCCTCCATGGCCATAACTTCACGTTAAAAATACGTAGGAACCCAAAGAAAAGTATCTATGCAACCCCAACACTCATGCGGTACACTCGAAAGTCGCATTAAAATATTCGGTTGCATGGTCCAAGAGTTCTAAATCACTTTCTACCCTTTTGACCATTATCCCTTGCTACACCGGGCATGTGTACACATCAAAGGCGTTTGACGTTTCCTGATTTAAATTGAGACCAAGGCGATTCCAGCCCATATCTCAAAATTGAAATTCCCCGCAGTGAGCTGGAGATATAATTTTTCAAAATGGCCTCACGAATCAATTTTGATTCGCCTATATCTCCAAGAAAAATGAAGGAGACAACAAAAGGAAGGTTGATTCGTGATCGGGGAAAAATGTACGACCACTCGAAATTCATCATATCCAGTGCGGCGACCTCGAAATCGAAAATCCGATTCTGAATGTCTGAAAAAATCGGATTAATTTTGCGAGTGTATAACGTGAAAAATTGCGGAAGCAACGAACCCTTTTCTGATGAAATTTAACGCTTCATCGGGGTTTTCGCTGAAATATCTGGAAATAACAGTGAACCAATCGGTTACCGCAAAATCGTGAGCCGACTGACAGTCGCCGATACATTGACAATCAGAACGCATAGCTGAAAAATTACGGAAACATTATGATAAAAAAACAATGTTGATTCCTGATATTTTGATATATAAATCTCAGCCGGCGGCGCCTCGGTATTGAATATGGCCGCTCATAGCTGGTATGGCCAAGCCTATCACACTATCACATCAGGTTAGGTCAGGTGGATGGGACAGTATGATATCAGCCAATGGCGGCTTGCCAGCCCATAGATACACACCCCAAGTGACCCAAAGATGGCCACGGGGGTCCGAACCGGCTTCAGAAGTCCGAGGGCCGAGCTGGAAGAAGTGAGCATTTCGCCTTTTGTTTTCCTCATGTTCATCATACATCGGTCATGACACTACATTACAGGGGAGGCAACAATTTCAGACCACTTTAATTCTAGACACCAAAATTTCGGACCCATTTTCGGGCCTAAATTTTGGGTGCAAAGCCAATCTCTCTGTGCCTACATTATAGGGAGCCAGCACAAAAGGGATGGTAAAATCAGCGCAGAAATTGACGTGGAGTGACTTTGAAAAAAAAAACTAAAAGGTGTTGCATTGTAATGCCAAAGGTGGTGTAGTTCAAAACATTTTGGCAAAGAAGAAGGAAACATTGCAAACAGTTATGAGAAGTAGCGAACATTTTCTAAATAAAGCAGAAGAGTTTTGAAAAGTTTTGGTAATTTTCAGTGTATTTGGTATTATTTTTTTGTTCAAAACTGAGCGAAGAGTGTTTTGATGTCCCCTCAAAGTAGAAGCCTAGTATAAAGTTTGGGTGACGAAACTAGCAGTTTGAGGGCTACCTGGCATAAAATTTTGGTGGTGAAACGGCGAAAAATCCCAAGGTGCCTAAATTTAAAGCGTATGAAATTGTTGCCCCCCCCATATTGTTTGTATATCTACATGTATTCCGTGTCCTTGCAATGTGATGTTCACATGATCGATGACATTCCATAAGCCACGGTAGATTTAGTGCCCGTTCCTTCTTGATCAGTACTGTCTTTCACTATTTCCTCTTTGGACCTATGGTTTCTTTAAACCTTTGGTTTTGCTTCAGCGAGACAGTTGAAGACCACCCCTTTGAGCCCGCCACTCGCTCTAGGTGCTCCAGATCTGGCCATGGACTGGTTACCGGCAACAGGAAAGCAGAAAATTACCAAAAAAAAAAAGGAGGTATTGTGGAGTGATCCAGGTTGATTGATCTCGAATTTCACATATGTCTCCATTTTCTGTCCCAGCTATATAAGTGATCGGAATGTGTTACACTGGGCTATTAATTTTAAACACTTCTTTTGTCAGATGATCATAGGTGCACAGGCGTCACAAGTAGGGGTGGGCCTAGGGGGAGACAGGAAGTGGAAACCCCTTGTTCCGAGGGACTTAACCCCCCCCCCTGTGTTCTTTTAGGTACCCACGGGCCAAACCTTCAACTCTTAGCTCTGCCTAACCCACAGCACCTTGGTAGGAGTCCCCTGCTCGTTAAGAGTCACCAGCTCCCTCCTGGCCTCCCTCCCTCATAGTCCCTCCTACTCCCTCCCATACCCTCCAGCTCCCTCCCACTGCTTTGCCGGGTCCCCAGAGAGTATTTTCACTATGCTGCGGCACCCAGTGACTTTCTTCTGCACCTGGGGGTCCTTCATTCCAGACATGTCCTACCTTAATCACCATCATTTGCAGCAATGTCACCCAATCCAATGCACCATGGTCGTCCACATGCATGATTTGTTCATGTTGCACAATCAGTTTACTTTGATGACACAAGTCCACACATGTATACATTGAAAACCTTGTTGCAGTGAGGCTGAGACAACAAATAGCAGAAGACAAGGGCAGGGCAGGGCAGGGCACATGGCATTCCAGAAGCAAATCAGCTGACCACTCACGGTTGGCATACTTAAATGCAAACCACTGGTGTGCTGAAGAATGGTGTGTTGTGCAGAGGGGAAGGAAAGTATCACCGGAGGTACCTGGCAGGCACTTGAGAGGTCCTGCCTCGAGTTGTCGTTCGCTGGACTCGCTGCCACTCGGGCTCTGCAGATGTGTGTGGCTCGCGTTCCCTTTTCCTTGGTTGCCTTGGTTGTTTCGCCTTTTCCCTGGCACTCTCTGCTCGCCTTTGCCTTTTGGCAGCTTGCTCATGCTCCCTTTCCTCTCAAGCTCGAACTCTGTTTTCCTTCTCAGCGGTCGCTCTTGCCTTGTCGGCCGCCATTTTCGCGTCGGCCGCCTTACGAGCGTCCGCGAGCTCCGTACGCAGTTCATTTTTCGAGCTCGCATTGCTCACTTGGGACAGGACAAAAGGGACATCAGATTCGGTCAGAGGCTGTGTGATGTGCCTGTTCATTTTACTGACTGTTGTGGCGACAGCTCCCAAAGGTGAGGCGCGCACTCCAAGGGCCCTGAACGCGGCTGAAAGCGTGCCAAACACCCTCTCTTCAAAAATGGTGGTGGCAGGGGAGGTGTGGAGGAGGTGAGGGGAGGAGGAGGTGGTTAGATTCAGAGGACCACCAGGTAAGTAATCAACTGTGTACTTTGCCCATTGCTTCTGCATGACAGCAAACACAGTTCGCAGACGAGCTTTCACAAGCCGGACAAGAGGCGACGCTCAAACGAGGGACATACCGCGACCGTAGAGCGCCATGCACGGACTGGGGTCCGTGGCATACTTCATCAACAGATCAGAGGTTGTGTGAACAAAGGGGTTAGCCTGAGCAACCAACAGCTTTTGCTTAGACACAGAGGTGAAGAAAACCTTTCCCCAGGTGGCATGTAGGACCGTACAGAGTTTCAGAAACACAAGGGCAGGCGTGCTGGTTAGCCACTTAAGGATACGGGACCACCATGTCTCTTTATGCTTCTCATTTAATTGCGGTTTGGTCTTACTGAACTCCACCAACAGATCATGTTTCACCAACACTTGCGCACAGACAAAGAAGACTCCAAAAAACCTTGCACCCACATTCCTACCCAGGACGACCTCATTTACACCTCTCTGAGCCATCCAACCACGGAACTCTGCTGCGACCCCTTTTCCATACGAACCATCAAGGAAGGCCTTTACCAGTTTCGAAAAAAAATAGACACTCAGAGAGTGAGAATCTTTTATACATCGCCATGGAAATCCCCTGAATGGGGTATTCTGAACACCAATCGACAGATCGCAGCTGTATCCACCGATCCATCCGCCTGAGACGACTTAGCAGCACGCTCAGTGACTGCCGCAGCCCACAGGCACTCAGAAAGTGTCAACTATACCGCCATGTCCAAGCTTTACGTGCCGCTGACGGTCCTAACTTCGCTCCTGCAGAATATCGCAACTGGAAATGAAATCGCTCACTCCTGCGCTTCCCCGTTTGCCGAACAGTTCATCTACCCTCGACCCTATCTGTTCACGCAGGACAGCCATGGGTATCCGGGGGCCTGGTCAACAGGCCATGCGCCGACGGCAGGAGCAACTAGCGGCGGTCCAGAACTGAGGGAAGCACACTCTCCGCCGCCTCACTACGCCTCTCCAAGATACTGTGCCGCCCCGCTGCATGAAACACCGCAACAGCAACCACATAGTCCTGAGTTCGCGGATCACGGCGATATCAATCAATATGGCGTTACGCAGGTCCACAGCCCTGACGCTCAGACGGCTAACCTAAACTACACGCCACAGGTTTCTCCGAAGGTCGACGCTGATGACAACGGCATCACCCCTTCGCCTGGCTATACCGAATCGCCGCCGTCGTACTATGAGTACAACCAACGTGAACATTGCGGCGCTCGCAGAAACCTCTTCTAAGGTCTGCAGCACCAATCTCTTGGGAAATTGAGGTTCAATTTGGCAGAAGAATTGGGAGATGAAGTACAAGAGAACTACTCCACCAACGCGTTACCCGAGAACGTGGTGGAAATTATCTGCTTAGAATATGCTACAGCCAGGAACGAGCTGTTGCGCGCTGAGATGTGCTCTTGGATGACCATCGTCAAACTTAAAGCCCAGTCTGACGAGTGCGCCAGTCGAACACGGCTGTTGTGCGACGAAGTCTACGACACAAGCGCCGTACTGCGGTCACAACTCCAGTGGATGGAAAAGAGCTCCAGAAAGGAACTCACGCAACGTGCTATGGCATATCACAACCTAGTCACACAACTTCAGCGAGAACAGATACTGCGCCGTAACATCATCACCTCGCACGCAGAGGAACGCCGGCGTCTTCTAGGTCACGAACACCTACAATACCACACAAGAGTACTGGCCTGGACCGCGAAAGCCCACTCACATGGGCAACAAAAAGAGCGTTGGAAGAAATTCGCGGGTCAACACCTCAACCCTTTTACACACACGCCTGACAGTCTGCACAGGTACCTTCGCTCAATTGGAGTGCTGCGCGATGCCTACGCGTACAACCTATCCTCTTCTTCATCAAAGCAGCAGTGGGCCACAACGACTCACAAGATTCCAACAGCTGAGCCTGGGCTTGGGCAAAACAATCCCTCTGACTGCTCTAAAGTTGACGCCCAGGAAGCCCAAGAGCAATCGGAAATGGCACTCATCCATACTCTACTTGGTACATGCCAAATGGAAGATGACCCAAGTGCTTACACATCCCTCCTTGACGACTCTCACGACACCATGAGATCCGAAGCTACGAGCCAAGTCCGACACATGTGAGAACAATCTTACACCCTCGACCCCCCCGGGATGGGAGTTCCTAAGCATTGGCTAGGATTCTCTGAGACACTTGAAATGCACCACATGTTCTATCTAGCTGCATGTTACGAGATGGCAAGCCTGCTAGAGAAGCAACGACTTTTCCATTTCTCTGCTTTGATCATTCCACGGTCTCAAAACGAGTCTGAAGTCGATCTGCGGTGATCCTAAGATCCCTTTATTATATACCATATCTTGATGTATGATGAGCTAGTCTGAAGTAACGGAGCACAAGCAGGCTCTTGCACGGCGCAAGTACACTGCGACCACACACAACCAGCTCACACCATCGCAAGCAAACACACGTCCACAAACACACACACTGAAACACGCACACGCACAGAACACAAGCACACACTCAGTGGTCCTTACACCTGCCAGCCACTGCGGTACTTCTGCTTCTCGCTAAGCTCTTGCATCAGGCACTTCACGTGGTCAAGACAACAAATGTTGTCACGATCTTCTGCAAATAACTCACTGTCCTTGTCAGCACCGTCTCAGCAGCACTGTGCTTTGCCAGGGTAGCTACATGGGAACAGTGAAATGTCTGCCTTCGGGTAAGAACAACCACTCACCCCTTTCATGCTCTGTGCTCTACACATGCTGTAGTTTGCTGTACCACTTTTTACCTCGGCTGCAGATTTTCGTTGTTTTCAACCAGCCAACAGTTCTGCTGTCTTTCAACCCAGCAGTATCATCTGACTATTCTTTTTCCCATTACACCTTTCTATTTTTGGAGATGGAAACAATTTGTAGATTCACATCAAAACTGTGCATACGCACAGTACCAGCTGGTTATGCAAGTTTGTTCTCCAGATAAATTAGCATAAGGTATTTAGTCACACTCACCAGCACCCTGCTGCCCAACACGGCCCAGGGGAGTGACAGAGGCCAACGGACAGTAGTCTGTCGATCGCTGTACAGACTTCAGACCCAGGCTCAGGTGGTATATGGTCTCTGTACCTACTGAATACCCGGGAGGACAGAAACTCAGTGATTTGCCACACATAGCCACAGCAACCCACAGGTGGGCCTAAAAACCCATATGAGGGAAGTTGAGGCCATGCGTAGTCGCATTGAGCCACTGACACCCCCCAAACCTTCAGATTGTAGCATAGAACAGACCCACAAGAACCCTGAAGATGTTGACATGTGTTAAAGAAGGCCTTTACCAGTTCCCTCAACTTACCTTCATGGTATTCCCAGTTTTCTGTCGCTCCAACACATGGCACAGAGTCAAGCTGGCAGACCACACACTGACAGGAGGGAGGGAGGCTGTCGTGGGTCAGACTGTAGCATGACATCTGCACCCAAACCAGGCCGGACTCACATTGCACCGAATCTGTTTGGCCTACGCCACCAGGTGGATCCCACTGACCACAGAGACATGACACATGCTGATCTTTTACACCCTGTTTACCTGTGTTGCTGGAGATGTGTGCAAGACAGGGCACATGGACCTTGTTACCTTCCAACCTGTTTGTTTTTTTCTCATTGTTCGCTGAGTCCGTGACCACAGAGCTCTTGAAATCATCCTCATGCAGAACACCACCAGACAGAGCCACAATGTTGTGCACAACAGTTCCAGTCAGAGTTGCCTGTGTCACAGCCTTCTTGTCGTGCGCCAATGATATTGCCATCACCACTGAGACTGGGTCGTCGAATCGAACTCGGAAGGTCAGCGTCAGCACCTGAAAGTGCCACCCTTGCTTGGTGGTTCTATCGCGACCTTTGCTGATTGAGAAGGGCAGTCCCCGCCGGGTTGCATCCTGCTTGGCAGCACACATCTTGCGGATCGCACAGAAAGTGGCCCAGACACCGGCCTCCAACCGCAGTTTGTGCTTCGTTCGACGGGCTGGTAGGCATGTTGGCAGCTTGACACCCAGACCCTCAGCCACAGCCAGAATGGTGTTGTTCGCTCCATTTTCAGACGCACCCTCTTGGAACATGCGATAGTACATGTAGCGGATGGAGGCTTTCAACCTACCTCCCTTGTACAGAGTCACGCGATTGGCCTGCCTTCTCAATCGCCTCGCCTCAGCAGCACTGGTGGTAGCTCGACTCCTCCAGGCATCTCGACCGGGGGTCAACTTGATTTTTCGAGAGAGCAACTGCTTACACCTGATCCGTGACTTGTGCAATGCATGCAACACCACTCGGTGGGTACACTGCAACTTGTTGAAGCGCTGCTGGCAATGCTTTAGGGTTTGTGCGAGTTCCTTTTCGAGTGGCTTTGTGGGCGACCGGCATTGTGAGATTCGCTGCAACACCTTCAACTTCGTCAGCCGCACAGCACCACACCTCTTGCGCGTCCGCTGGGCAATTGCTCCCTCAATGCCAATGAGCGAAACCTTCCCGGCGAAACCTTCCCGGCCCCCGCTGTGCCCCTTCCGCCTGTTACCCCTGCTGATTTACTCCGGATCAACGATTGCATTCCTCAAATACCAGGGTCCAAAATCCAAAAATATAGAAAATGTAATCCTCCTTCAACCCTGAACAGCAACCAGATCCCACAAATACAGCAATAACCCAATCCACAATCCAATCCAAATGGCGGGCTTCCGTTCAGCACATCGATTGTCTCACGATGGCGGGCATGTACAAGAATTGCACCAAGGAAGAAAGCCCTGAAATTGGCATATGAACACAAATAAAGCAAAGTTGGGGAAAGAGGTAAACATACACATTCACAGCCATAAACCCCTCATTCCCTGGACTCAAGACCTTCCCTTGACTCACCAACATATTGCCCTGAACCAGGTCAAATGAGATGGCTGAATGCCATGTGTCACAAGTCACTACACAAACCCCAAAAATGTGTTCACTCCCAAGCCTCTACATCCTAGCCCAATAGGGGAGGTGGCGTGTCATGGCCTAGAGTGGCCCTCAGGACCATGCCCTACCCTGACATAACCTTGGTTGGACTTGGAGTCGATTGGGCTTAGAGATATGCCCCATGAGTTTGAACTCATAACATGCCAAACAACTGCCAATTCACACCATATTGGCCATATATCAAATATATGCTCGAAATTGAAGTTACCACTTATCCGAAGGCTCAAAGCATGCATGGAATCGAAGTCTAGTATTCATGGAGGATGGAGACCAAAGGTCAATGCCCATGTACATCCCCACTTTACCCTCGAAACCCCTTCGGATATGGGCGCCACGCCCTGCCCAAGTCAGCCCATGATCTTGAGACCAATTCTTGTGATCCTTCGTGCGCCAAGCCAAATGGAGTACGCAATCCGGCATATGGTGGTGTTCAGCTCCAAAGCATATGCCAACATATGAACAACATACCATGGTTCGACTCTCCATAGGATTCTTGCTGTTTGCCGACCAGGTAAGTACACAAAATGCAAAAATGAGCAAAAATTGAGGTCAAAAACATGAAAATATGTCCAAATACAAAGTTGACATGATAGTATATCTCTATGCTCACCCATGATATCCGCTCATGGTTCAATACACAAATGATTGGAACCATTTGCGAACAATTCCCCCACTTGGATCCCCAATTGGGCGCATGGAGATACCTTCGCCACTCATATCTACATGCCCCATGAAAATGGGAGTGCACCCATGGATCTCTTTGCCAAACATACCATGAGCAATACATATGCGGTAGACTTAGTCTAGCGCTTTGGATTCCACAATTGGGACATGGGCAAAGCCCTTGTCACGTGTGGCTCCCCATCTCTTCGGCCACACGATGATATATAACATGGGCGTGAGCATATCAAGACAATACTACCAATATCACACATAACCCTTAAAATAGGCTCCCACCATGGTATGCCATGTCCCTCCATGATCATAACTTTGGGTTAAATGGACGTGGGAACCTAAGGAAAGATGCTATGCCACCGCAAGACTCATGCGCTACACTCGAAAGTCATAATATCAAGTCCGGACACATGGTCAACAAGTTATAAACAAGTTTCTACCATGTTGACCATGATCCTATGATACAACGATTGTGTGTGACGACTTAAGGTGTTCGACCCTACTAAAAAAAAGTCCAGACTAAGGCGCTTGCAACGCAACCTTCCTTATTCTCTTTCCTCACACTCGCGCGTAGATATGGCCCTTCAAAGTGGTCCCACGATTCACTTTTGTTTCCCTTATATCTCCAAGTCAAATGGGTGGCAAGTATAAGGGAAACCTGATTTGGGCATAGGGAAAGGAGTATGACCACTCGAAAAAGACCAAATCAAGTGCGGCGATGTCGAAGTCGAAAATCCGATTTCGACATTGCGAAAAATTCAGAATAAATTTTCGAGTGCATATTTAGAAAATTGCGGAAGCAACGAACCCTTTACTGATGAAATCTGACCCTTCATCGGAGTTTCCGCCAAAATATCTGGAAATAACAGTTAACCAATCGGTTACCGCAAAATCGCGAGCCAACTGACAGTCGCCGATACATTGACTATCAGAACGGAAGGCTGAAAAATTACGGAAACATTATGATAAAAAAACCCTGTTGATTCCTGATATTCCGATATATAAATCTCCGCTGACGGTGCCTCGGTACTGAATATGGCCGCTCATGGCCGGAATGGCCAAACCTATCACACTATCACATCGGGTTAGATCAGGTGGATGGGAGAGTATGATATCAGCCAATGGCGGCTTGCCGGCACATAGATACACACCCCAAGTGACCCCAAGATGGCCACGGGGGTCCGAACCGCCTTCACCCCCCTTCTCAGAGCGTTGTTACCGCTCGGAAGTCATTGAAGAGAGGACGGGAGGACCCCAATGGGCTCCAACCACCCCCTCCATGTCCCAAGGACACATGGAGGCCCCACACACGTCGTAGGCGTCCCCCATGCCCCAAGGGAGGGGTGAGGACACTGAAAATCGGTGCCCTACGCCATATCCGGTCTCCTCTTGATCTACAACATGGACCAAGGGGATCAAAGATAGAGAAACGTCGTCGGTCGACCTGAATAAGTATACCACAATGAAATATATATGTGGAGATCGAGTGCAGGGGGTATATGGCCAATCAAGGCCGAAAAATCCCCGGATGAACGCCCTCACCCATCTCACAAGCACAAAAACAAACAAAAATGCCAAGAGGGATCCATTACGGTGCTACAGCAGCAACCAAATGGACCAACACGTCCTTGACATCCAAAGAAATATTCTTTTTCTTCAGATAGTCCATCCAGACCGTGGTGTACCTCGGCACAAAACTGCTCGGAGGCTCCCACGAATCCCTGGATGCGGCGAATCCCTTCCAGCGGACTTTATAAAGCCTTCCCCCAGGCGTCCCCGGGTCCGGCTTGTCCGCCAGGATCTTCTCAGCGGTGAAGTCGTCGTCCTCACCCTCGTCGTCCGAGTCCACATCGCTGGCCGTGAACTCGAAGGTGACGGGACGTCCGCTGGGGTCTGGTGCTCGGGGACGAAGCTGGGTATGGTCGCGGTCCAGGATCTTGTTATCCCCCACACGAACCGCATACACATCCTGCCCGACCTTCCGCACGATGACCCCCGGCACATACCAGGACGCCTGCCGATGCCTGGACAGGACATCCTTGTGGTGCCGCTCCACCCACACGGTGTCTTGGAGAGCATACTTCTGGACCTTTCCCTGCTTGAAGTACTTGGCCCTCTTATCATGCTCGTCCTGAAGTGCCTTGCACACCTTGGCCGCCGTGTTGTCCGCCTCAGCCATCATGGCGTTCGCATCCCGGGCCACTTTGCCATGGTTCAACCACGGGAGAGTGCGTGACTACCGATCCCGTAGGAACAGGATGCGATGGGGCGACAGTCCAGTGGGTCCCGGAAGGTCGTGGTACGCCTGGAGCACTCTCCACAGCGAATTATACCAATTCCGGCCCGGTTCATCAATGTGCAACTGGCGGAACTTCTCGAACATCTGCCGCCCGGCCACTTCAGCCCAGCCATTCGACCGGCTGTGGTACGCCACAGTCTTGGCGTGCCGAATCCCCATGTGCTTGCACATCGTCTTGAACCACGTCCCCACGAATTGACTGCCCCGATCGCTGCAGATGACAGCTGGGACATCAAAGATCGTCAGCCAATGCCTGATCATGGCATTAGCGACGGTCTTGGGCTGCAGCCCCACTCCATGCTTGTCCTTTTTGTCCTTCTTCTTGGACTTCTTGCCTGGGACTGCCACGATATACCCGCTGTGCCTGTCCACCGCCAGGATGACACGGTCGTAGGTCTCTCCGTCCACGGTGACCTCAGGCATGGCGAACACATCCATGGCCACGGACCGCATAGGGGCCTCCGGTATAGCCGTGTACACCGGGTTGCCCGCTGTGGAGTGGTTGGGGCTCTTCGTGGCCCGACACACGGCGCAGTCGCTGCAGTACCTATCCAGGATGGCGTAGTACCCCGGAGGGAACTTGAAACGCCACTCCAGGTCCTGCTGCATCTTGTCTCGGCCAGGGTGCATGAGCTGGGCGTTGTGCCAATGGTCAATGAGCTCCTCCACTCGGTTCTCGGGCACCAGCAACTTGTCCTTGAGGAACAACTTGTCCCCATCCTCGGTCAAGCCCTCGGGCCATTCGTTGTCCGACGGGGCGCTCACGGCATTCCAGTACTTGCTCCAGTGTTCGGATGCCGCATAGTCATCCGACCAGTCCTCTGTGAGCACCGACCTGACTAGCTCTACAGGGGCCACCATCCATTGCTCGAGGGTTTCCTCTCGAATAGCCTGGACTCGGGCGCCCCGGAACTTGGCCAGGTCTGTACGGTTTGCCATCACCACAAAACACTTGACCCCCTCTTGCTCCATGGCCTTCTCCATCTCGATGATGCGCTTGGCCTCCTCGGTCTCCTCGGCGTCGCCATGGTTGGATATGCCCATCCACGCCTTGCCCGCGGGGTAGGCCCAGCAACTGAGGCAATCTGCCACAGTATTGTCCTTCCCCGGGACGTACACGACGCTGAGGTCGAACTTGGCGAACGTCTCGTGCCATCGGGCCCTTCTAGCCGCTGGTCCTGAGGGGGTGTCGACATGCTCCTTGTGCCAGCTCTGTAAGGACTGGTGGTCCGTGCAAACCACCACCGGCTGCAGTCCGATGTGGCCAGACCACTTCCTGAGCGCACATACAATGGCGTATGTCTCCTTCTCCCTCGCGGTCCATGTTCGGCGTTGGCCCTCGGCCAGGATCCTGCTCCAAAACGCCACGGGAACATGAGTCCCGTCGTCCCGGACTTGCTCGAGGACTGCCCCCACGGCATAGTCCGATGCGTCTGTCCGTAGCACGAATCCCTTGTCCGGGTCCACCAGGAACAGCCCCAACTGCCCCAGGAGTCGCTCCTTCAGGCGGTTGAACGCATCCTCAGCCTCAGGGGTCCAGGCAAGCTTCTTCTTGCTCCCCTTCCGGCCATCGAACTTCCCCACCTGCAGCATCTTGTGCAGCGGCCCCGAGAGTTCTGCATACATCCGGACATAGCCCGAATAGTAATTGCAGAACCCCATGAAGGACCGGAGTTCGCTGATGGTCTGGGGCTTCTCCCAGTGGTGCAGGGACGCCAGCTTCCCAGGCATGGGACGGCGTTGCCCATGACCAACCACGTGACCCGCGAACTCCACTTCCTTCACGAAGAGTGAGGCTTTGGTGGGCTTGCACACCATGTTGTGCTTGTCCAACTCGCTGAGCACTCGGCGCAGATCCTTCTCATGCGCGTCGATGAGCTCGTCCTCAGTCATGTTCTCCGTGCCGGACCCGATGATGATGTCATCCACGAAGGGATCGGCACAGTCCCGGACAGGACCGAGTAGGTCGTCCATCATGCGCTGGAAAGCGGCGTTGCCATTCTTGGCGCCCATGGGCACCACTTTCCACTGCATGGGCCCCAGCGGCGTCGACATCGCTGTGCAGGGCCTGGAGTCCGGGTGTAGCGGCATCTGGTGATAGCCGTGTTTCAGGTCTAACACCGTGAAAATCCGCTTTTTCTGTTGCTTTTGGAGGATGGAGTCGATCAGGGGAAGCGAGTACGAGTCGTGCTCGGTCTGCTCGTTCAAACCTCTGTAATCAACCACCAACCTCCACTCGCCCTTCTCCTTCTTGGGCACAATGAAGGCTGGGCTGGCCCACTCACTCTCGGAGGGTTCGATCCATCCCCGCTCAATGAACTCGGCCAACAGCTTCTTCATGGCCTCGGCCCGATCGCCCTGAAGTTGGTACTCCCGATGACGATAGATCTTGGGGTTCGGCTTCAGTTTGATCCTCGCTGTGCCAAACCTCCCACGATCTGGAGGGTTCTTGTTGGCGACGCCACTGAATAGCCGCGGCCTCGGGCTGGTGCTCGTCGATACCGGTTCCCACTCTTGGAAAATCCCATAACGGCGGGTCCGACCCAACCGGACCATCGTATTGGTCCGCGATGTGATCCATGACCCTCGCCACGAACTCATCCTTCTCGTACTTGCCGGTGACCAACATCTTGTCATCCCACCAATGCGGAGATGTGACCATGGCCTGCCTCTTCTTGGCTGCCACACGGTCGTGCATCCCCATCCGCATATAGTTGACGACGTCGTCGATCTCGGCGTGGGACAGGACGTCAATGCCATCAATAGGCTGATCCGTCCCCTCCTTGGGCTCAAACATGACCTTCATGGGCACCGCCTCCACCCTACGGATGAATGCTTCATCACCCGTGGGCTGGGCTTGCGCCCCATCCACCAGGAAAGCCTTTGTACCCCACGCTTGACCCTGGGAGGGCATTGATACACCCTTGGCGTCGATGAACAACTCCTCCTCTGGCCCGAATGACATCTCGTTCAGGGTGATGGAGTCCAGCGTCGACTTGAGACCTTCCAGCGGACATGGGTTGGATCCTATGCCGGTGATGACCAGGATCCCCTTCGCCCTATCCGCGACGATCTTCTCCACCGTACGTCTGGTATTGTCCAGGGAGCCATGCCAATACATGGGCCCCCACTCCTTCAAACCCCAATGCCTGTGCCAGGCTGAGTCTCCTCGATGCCAATGCCTCCTACACTTCCGCAAAAGTGGGGCATCCCGGGAAGCGAAGACTTCCGTCTCGGGCGCTTCGGCTCCCAGCGTCTGGATCATCCTGGCATACACCTGCAGCGCCATTCCATACTCCGTGAGCTGAACTCCACGGTCTCCTCTGGACTTGGCATCCACAGCTTGCACCGCTTGGACGATCCGATCCTCTTCCTCAGCATTCCATTGGGATGATCCGCATGCATAGTCCGTAGACAGCCATGTGAGGCATTCATCATCCTCCCGGACCAGCGTTGCACGATGGGGAAGGGCTCCAATAGCCTTTGCCACCATGAAGTCGTACCCCATGATCATATCCCAATCTGTAATGTCGGCCACATAGAAGTTCCCGGATAGAGTGCTTCTCTTCGCCAGATCAGGGCGGTTCAAGCGCTCATGTTCCCAGAATTCCATACTGATAGTGGCCTCATGGGTGCCACCACCCATAATCTCTCCATTGGCCACCTTCAGGCGTACCGGTCTACAGCTGGGCTGCAGGGATTCCTCCTTGAACATCCCTCTCCGGACCAGGCTCACCTGGGCACCCGTATCCACCAGAATATCCACCACCAACTCCTCTTGTCCGCACCGTACAGGCACCTTCAAGTGCAACTGCCGCTCGTCACCATGCGGTGTATGGACGACTCTCACGGCATGCAACTCTAGCACGTCCGGGTGCATCAGGACTTCGAGGGTATGATCACGGATGGTGTAGATCTTGGGTTGGTCTTGCCCGTCCACGGGGCTCTCCGTGGTCGCTCCTTCCTTCTTACCACGTCCCTTGCCCACATAAACTTCCCTTGGCAGGGTGCTCCAGGGGTTGGGAGTGGCGAAACTCAGTGGTTTTGGCTCTTCTGGAGCCTTCTTTGGCAGCCGATGTGCCTTCGCTTTCTCTGGGATTCCACTGATTTTCAGAGGAGACACCTCCGAGGTCCCACTCCCGTGGGGGCTCCTCTAGACTTGACTTCCCGCAGCCCCTTCCGGCTGCGATCCGCCAGGACTTTGTCCACCACGTTGCTGGGCTTTGAGTTCCTCCAACGTCCTCAACATGTCCTCAGCAACCTCCTCGATCGACCTCACTCGTCGGTCTTGGCCAGGTCCACCACCATAGCCTCTTCCTCCGCCTTTTCCTTGGCCTTTGCCTTGGCCTTTTCCCCCGTCTCCGCCCTTCGCCTTCCAATCGGAAATCCGCTGCTCCTTGGGCTTCTTCTCGGGGTGGGCGGCGAAGTAGGCCTTCTTTTTTTTTTTTAATGTTCTTAACCGCATCAACTTGTTCAGGGGCTGACGTCCCCCTAAGGAAGACGTCCAGAAATTTACAGACGTTTGTTGTAGCTGTGAAATGGACACAGGTCAGAGAAGTAAAGGGTTGAGGACCCCGGAGCAGAAATCAGGGTCAGAGATCCAAAGTGGAACTCGCCTAGATGTCGTGTGGTCTGCTGTGTGCACTGGTGTGTGTGTGGTGTTGGTTATGTGTGTACTTGCTCTGTACGTGGGAATTCAGTGAAGAAGTGTGCTGGTGTGTGTTGTCTGTTGTGTTGGTGGTGTAGCATGTGGTCTGTCGATGAAGTGAAAGGAGTGAGGACCTGTGGAAAATTAAAAGGACTTTACAAAAATAGATAGATGTAGGCACAGAGTCTCTGCACCAAAGGTGGGTTGGTTTTCTTGTCCACTCTGCAGTTTGCAAAAAGCCTTGCTTTCACCCCTAGGGGAAAAGGACACAGGCAGATTGCAGCACGGTAGACTAGAGCAAGATAAGACATCAAGGCACATCAATGTGCAGAGAAGCTGAGAAATACCAGCAGAGTAGCACCAAGTAGCAGAAGGTCGAGTGGTTTCCGAAACCTTGCGCTGGCAAAAGAGATGAATCACGAAGAGGAGAGCATGGTAGGACGTTTGTCTCCCTGCCGGTCATGCCAACGAGGGCAGCAGATAGCGCTGCGCTCAATGCCTTGCACACGGCGCCAAAGAAAGTTGCAGTCGCACTTTGGATAGCTGCAGGTAGTTTGATAGCCGTGCCCCTTCACAATGGTGTCGTTACATAAGTGGCGGTGGGCAGAAAAACAGGCATCATCTAGCCAGTCCAAGTCCTCCAACACCGACGTTGCACACGATTGCTCAAAAAATGAATAGCCATTAGCCGACCCCCCCTTAGCGAGGGAGTGAGCGCTGCTCATGGATGAGGCCATAGAATCGGTATCCCAGAAACGGCCATGTACTCCTGAGCTCGTTTCAGAATTGTTGTCGGAAAGAGAAGGGGTATCGCCGGATTCTGCAGAATGAGGGCATCGCGTAGGTTCAAGTGTACTGTCGTCAGGGAGAAGCGTGGAGGCTTGTCCCCATACGTCTCGATTCGGCGGAGGGACCGTGCCATACACCGTTACGCGTACACGTTGAGCTCGCACTTTCTTCGCAGCGCAATAGTGCCGCCGATGAAACCGGGCGTGTGTAGGAACATCTCTAGGAATTTGAGTGCCGAAGTGTTCTCTCGTACACGTGGGCGTGAACCGTCTGCAACGCTTAGTCCGCGCTGGGTACCAATGTCCCTGGGCGGTTGTATCGCCGTCGAACGTCGCCCCACAGGCTACGGGTGCAGGAAGGGACTCACGGTCAATCTCGTGCTCAGATTCACCAGCTTCAGAGACGGTCGTATCTTGTCGAGCTGTAGCAAGGGCGTTTGTAGCGTCTAGCGACGACCAGTAATTTGCAGATGCAAAGGCTGATCCAAAGATAGATTCGGTCTCAGACTCCTTGTCCTGGGAACAGCACTTGGGTAATTGGGTGGCAGCGGCGGCACTGGTACTGAGTTGCTGATGGCCAGCGTCCGGGGCAATTGTGACACCGCCGCACACAGATGAGCCCGGCGGGGGCTCACAGGTGGAGACGGCCGGCGTATTGTGGGTCTCGGCAACAGAAGCTGGGTGCACCCGAATCTTTACGGGAGAGTTATCGTAGTCAAAATGTTGCTCCGCGGAGTCCCCGTGGGCCACTGCAGAGCCCGGCGCGTAGGGATTGTGGCACCATGGTAATGTCAAGGCAGACTCACCGGTAGGGCTCTCCTGCTCGTTTACCGGTCCTTGTAGTGGTAGCTCATGCCCTATAGCCTCATCAGAACTTGCTGCAGGAGCATAGGCATGCGACTGGTCCGTCCCGTCCGTAGTCCAATCGTTGGTAGCGGGCACATGTGGGAAGTAGTCGAACCCTTGGCTCACGTAGGCAGTCTGGCACAGCGCTTCGTCCCCGTACGTTGCGAGTTGAATGTCTTCGTCCCATCGCGGGATGAACCAGTGTCCGCTAGGTGCTGTAGCATCATGGCGTGATGCCCAAGACTCCTGTGGAGGACGAGGAAAAAGGGAAACACGCCGAGCTAGCGCGGACGTGTAAATAGAGGACAGCTCCCAAGTAAGCAGCGCGTTGATTTGTGCAGACTGCAGCGCCACAGTCTGCATTAATAACTCCAGAAATTGTCCCTGCGTCGCTGCAGCCGCGCGTAGGCGCGCCATAATTGAACCAGAGATAATTAGTCGTTCAGGGCGATTTCACGTGGGTAAAACCCGGAAAACCCCAGTGAAGGACCATGTGGAGTATTGTTTGCGATGTTGCAGGCGCTGCGCGCGCGATCCGCGATCCCCCGTCTCCGCCCTTCGCCTTCCAATCGGCAATCCGCTGCTCCTTGGGCTTCATCTCGGGGTGGGCGGCGAAGTAGGCCTTCTTGTCCGCCTCATACACCTTGCACTGACGGTGGTCGTGTGCATGGTTGTTTCTCTTGCCATAACAGACCCAGCACCCGTCGTGCTGAGACCTGTACTCTCGGAACGAGAGCGCTGGGTTCCCGATCCTCCTTGGCTCTTTGCCCTTCTTGGGTCCCACCCGGCTCCATCTGGACCGATCCTGCCCATTGTCCCTCACGTTGTGCGCCACAAACGCGAAGAAATGGGCCTCCTTGTGATCCTCCCGGGACCAGTGGTCTTGGCAACTTCCACTGCCATCCTCCGCGGAGTTGGCCGTGTCCTCCTGGATCTCCCGATGATGGCGGTCTTCTCGGTGGCCTCGTTGTCCATGACCATGTCGATCCTGCACGTGGGCCTCGTTCTTCGTATTGAGCTTCAACTCCACCGTGATGTACTTCACGATCTCATCCAGGCTCATGCGGGCGAAGATGACCTGCATCCTCAGTGGCTCTCCACGCCTCCACTCCGCGTTGTTGAGACGCAGCAACCTTTGCCCCATGGTGTCTCCAAAGACCTCCACGTACACAGCGTTCTTCAGTCCCAACATCCGGTTGGGCTCGCCCAGGTTCCTCCTGAAGAACTCCATGATACCCGCATGGGTATCCTCCGCCGCCATGATCCTCACCGCCACCCGCTTCTTGGCGCGCTTCTTCTCCTCGTCCTCCACTCGCCTCTTCCAGTGGCCGGGGAGGACGTGTAACCGCTGCATAGTGGTTGATCTTTGTTGTAACTGCGAAGCCTGTAGCCTTGATGCCCCAGGGGTCGTAACGCCCGACACTGCCCCTGATATCTCCGAACCCAGATAACCCTCTTCGGACCCATATCCAGCCTCTGGGAGCGACATATGCGAAGCACTTGTAAGTCCTTTGAACTCCATGGTGGAATATGAAGAGTACGAAAACCCGGTCTACAAAAATGGAGCAGACATAGAATCTCAATGCGCATTCATCGCACATAATGACACAACGTGAAATCATTCGAAATGATTTAAATAAATCCGATTGGGAAATCACGAAAGACAAATGCGACTCGACGCGCGCTCACAGGCGACATCTGGCGGCGAACGGAAAACATGAAATGAAGCGGAAAATTTACTGCACTAATGTACATCTGAGAATCATTGGAATTCTGATCACATCAGTGTATAATTGAGTGCTGTCACTGCTGCCGTTACACTCCCCCTCTGAAAACATACGCCAGTATGTCAGGCTGGGTCAAGTGAAGTGAACGAAACGGCGAAAGTGACCAAAAACCGACTAATCTAAGGCAAAATGTGTGAAATTGAGCTGAATTGAGCAAAATTGTGCTGAGATCTGTGCTTCGCGATGGCCATCGACTTGAATGAAACGTATAGGTACCTCAGGGCACACAGAAAAAGCTTCCTTCAAGCTCGAAAATTCGAAAATTGAAAGTCTGAGTGAAGAATGTACATGATGATCCATGATCCATGATTCATGATGAAATCAGGATTTGACATCCCACTGCCAGAAAACAGAAAACGAGCGTCGCCATGTCGTCGAGCGTCAAAAAAATAGGGTATTCCTTCATGGAGTCCAAGATATGTGAAACTGGCTGGTGTCATTTGCAGTCATGAGACCATATGCCAGATTATGGTACAAAATGTGCCTGAATTGAGACCAAATCCAGTGAATTGCACACGGATTGAGGGTGGCGAAATCTGCAACAAGCCAATACAGGTCCAATTCATTGTCGATAGACTCTGTGTGTTGTGTTGAACGGAAATCCAGTTCTCATTCATAGCCAATCCAGGTCAAATCCTCATGATGATGATGAATCCCATGATGGAAATCCAATCATTTAAAGTAATGATAGCCAAGAAAACCCAGTGGGGTATCCCCACACTGTCAGTATTTTTCCCAGGGCTTCATGTTTAATCCAGTATGAGCCAGAAGGGGTAATTGACTCGTTATAGTCCCAGAATGTATAAGCCTCCAATGCTTGGTACTGGGAATTTGCCAAAATTGAGCTGATTCTGAGGGGGATTCCAACACAATCCACAGATGAACAGCGAGTCGACACAAGTAAGAACACCATCGTCGTCATTTGGTCTATATAAGCCCTTTGACAGTGGTCGTTTGGAAAAGAAACCAACTGTCTCAATGTAAGAGCTGATGGAAATCACATTCTCAGCAGATCCGTCAAACACATGAAATGAATCAGACTCAGTCATGTGCCAGAATCTCTGTAATGAGCACGAACTCGAACGAGTCCTTCCCAAGGCGAGTAAGAGGGGCCCAGTCGACAGCAAAAGGCGATAGTGTCGTCGTGGTTGAGGATAAAGGCCTTTCGGATCTTCGGATTGGAATCATCTGAGATGAAGCACATGATTCACATGATGACCATGATGGGAATGATGGATGGAATGACCAGGATGATCCCAGAATGTCCCATCATCTGTCCATCGAACCACATAGACGATGCGTCAGGACTATTTTGTCCCCTTGCCAAGGGTATATGTAAACTGTAAACCCTTTGGTGAGTTTCGGCGATCTCAATCCTGATCAGATCTTGTCTTGAATGGATGATGCCACAATTGGAGCTTCTTCTTGTGCTTGTAAGTCTTCCTTGGTGACACATTCCTTGATCAGCGAGAGCTCTTTGTCAATCTCAGGGTGTTTCTTCAGGAACTTGATGAAAGTATCCGTATACCCATGGATAAAACTTAAAGCTGGCTCCCATTTGTCTTCTTCTGGACCGAATCCTTTCCATCTGCACAGAAAGTACCACTTGTTTCGAGCATTCTTCTTGTAATCAAGAATCTTCTCCAGCTCAAAACTGCTTGTGACCATCTTCCTGTCGCTCAGGTACTTCGAAGTCCAATAGAGAGGCTTGAACCTTCCTTTGGGGCAGGGTACTTCGGCCTTCAAACGATCTCGATGTACTTCTTGATGCCTGCCTGGCTCAATCTCAATGTTGAATGTAGTCTCACTTAGTTGACCACTGACTTGGAATGGGCCATCCCACAAAGGTAACAATTTGTTGTCGTCCTTCAGGGTCTCGTCTGACTTACGAAGCCAAACTTGCTGGCCTTCCTCGAAGGGTTTTCCTTGCATTCTTGACTTTTTTTTGAAATTCAACCAATCTGCTTGACTTTCCACTTTGGCTTGGATCCACTTGGCTTCTAAATCCTTGATCCTCTCAAACCATTGCGATGCGTCGTAGCACTGCCTTGGATGATACATCACTGGTCCTGGACCCATCTTCTCACGACCAAAAACCAGCTCATTCGGACTTAATCCAGTGTAATTCTTGGTGCGATGGTATCTTCTCAAGACACAGTAAATTGTCTCCAACCAATTGTAGTCTTTTTCAGTCGCCAGGAATTTTCTCAGAATGCTGATAAGAATCCTTCCAGCGCGTTCAGCAGGGAGAGCTCGATGGTCGTAGACTCGGGCACGAAGATGATGAACTCCCAAAAGAGCACACATGTTCTCCCACCAAGTCCCAATAAACTCCTTCCCACTGTCCGTCAGAATTTCACTGGGCACATCCCAGTTACTCATCCACTGACTTGCAGTCCACTTGGCAGCCATTTCAGAGGTGAGATGCTTCGTGTTGCAAGGGAGGACCTGGATGTAGCCACTGTGGCGGTCTTGAATTAACAAAACCCCATCGATAGGCTTCTTCGTGTAGAGACATTCCTCTTGGATTTGTCCCAACTCGAAGACATCCGCCGTCACCTTGTCGAACAGCCTCTCAGGAATTGGTAATCCCTTCGGTAGTCCTTCTGCCTTTTGATTCTTTGGGATGGTCGCCTGACATTGCTCTCATCCTTTGGCAACTCGTTCACAGGCACTCTTGAGGTCCCTTGTGTACACTCTGTGTCGAAGCTCCTGCTCCAGCACACGAGAATGTGTGTGGGCTGTCTCATTCCGATGCCAATGTTTGACATATTGGTCAATCAGACAATCAGGAACACAAATCCGTCCTTGCCAAAATAACTTGTCGCCTTGGATTTTGAAATCAGACGTCTCTTCAGAGTTGTAAGGCTTGTCCCCTTTCAACTTGTGGTATACAGACCCAAAGAACCTGTCCTCCTTGTACATCTTCGTCCAATCCACGTAGAGGAAGGAAGTTTCCTTGTCCTTTTGTTGTGGAGGGAGCGTGGATTTCGACTTGGATCTCGTCAGGGGAAACACATTCAGGAGTGGCAGCGACGACTCAGAGTCAGAGTTAACTCCTGCAGTCTGATCTGCCTTGGTAATCTCCTTGCATCTGACCAAATCCACCTTCATCCGATTTTTAATCGAACATTGGAGACAATGTTTCTGGATCAGTGCTTGTTCCTCCTTGTCGAACTCCGTCACTTCAGCTTTATCCGTCGCTGTCCCATGGAAACTCACTTCAGAGTAAGCCTCTGAGGCTGGGTAGGCCCAGCGACTCAGGGCGTCCGCCACTGTATTGTAGCGACCCGGAATGTAAGTCACATGGAGGTCAAATCTGCTGAGAGTTTCATGCCAACGGCCTCTTCTCCCAGCTGGTCCACCAGGGGTATCCACATGTTCTGTCCTCCAGCTCTCCAGTGACTTGTGGTCAGTCGGTACCTCAACGCGGTGGCCCAAGATCCAACCTTCATAGCGCCGTAAGGCACCAAGGATTGCGTAGGCTTCTTGTTCCCTTGGACTCCAATTTCGCTGTCTTGTTGTAAGCTTGCGAGACCAGAAAGCCAGAGGATGATGGTGACCTTCGTCATCGACTTGTTCGATCGTAGCACCAATGGCATAACGACTGGCGTCTGTACGAATATAAAAAGGTCTTCCATCCAACCACGGAGTCTTTAATGTAACCACATTTGCCAGTGCTTCTTTGAGACCAGTAAAGGCTTCTTCACATTCAGGCGTCCACTTGAGCTTGACTTGAGATCCTTTCTTTCCTTCTATTTTGCCAACCTTGAGTAACTCTGTCAATGGACCAGAGAACTTGGCGTAGAGAGGAAGGAACTCGTGGTAGTAATTGCAGCAGCCTAAAAAGGCACGAAGCTGCGTGATGGTTTTAGGCCTTTCCCATAGCTGCAGGGCAGCCATTTTTCCTGGGGCTGGTCTTCTTGTCCCATCTTCCAAGACAGAGCCACAAAATTCCACACTCTGGAGGAACATCTTGCCCTTCTTGGGTCCACACACGAGCTTCTCTTGTCGAAGGACTTCGAGAACTTTTCGAACTTGTTCTTCGTGCAACTTCAGGCACTCATCAAAGTTTTTTCCCAACGGCGTGGCAATCAGAAGGTCGTCAATGTAGATGCTGCAGAATTCTTGTAAATCCAGAGACTTGTGCTTCTGAAATAAAATAGTCTCCATCATCTTCTGGAACATCGACGGCGCATTCTTCAGACCCATCGGCAGTACAGTCCACTGGACAGTGCCACAGGGCGTGCACATTGCCGTCAAATGCCTGTCCTCCTTTCGAAGGGGCATCTGATGAAAGCCATGGCGCAAATCCAACACAGTAAAGAGCTTGCCTTTGGCTCTCGCGGCGATCTCCTTTTTAATCAAAGGAAGAGGATGCGCGTCTGGTACTGTGGCGGCGTTCAGGGCTCTGTAATCCACCACTAGACGCCAAGCATCTATGCTGGTTTGGTCAGCAGGTGGGGGTTTTGGCACAGTAAATGGTGCTGAACACCACTCAGAACTCATGCAGCCCTCCAACCAACCGAACTCATAGAGATTGCGCTCAATAATCTTTCGCAGGGCATCTGCTTTGGTGCCGTGGAGATAGAATGGACGTTGTTTGTGCACCTTTGAGCCTTCGATTATGTCAATCTTGGCTTCCCCATTTTCACATCGAATTGGGGGGTTTTTCCACAACTTCCCACTCAGCACGTCATCTTGATAATCTTCGAACACTGCGTCCCTTCTTGCAGCTATCTTGTCTCCGTCGACCTGATTCCCACATTTAATCACCGACATTATGTCCACCAATTTGCGAATTGTTGGTCGTGGTCTCATGTTCTTGGCCACTTCATTCCAAACTTCTTCGTCGCATTGCTGGCGGATGAAGCTCACCTGAGCTCGCTCCTCCGTGGGATCTCACCAATGAAAGGGGTCCACGAATGTCTTGAAGGGATAGTCGGACGAATTCAGCTTCATTCCTGTCAATTCAGGCGAAATTCTTGGAGATTTGTCTTCATTCTTGCTTGAAATCTTGACTTTTTTGGCTTGATTCTTGTCTGATGGGGACGAATTGTAATGGATGGAGGCGTTCTCTTGAGGGACGCCGATTGTCCTTCCCTCCTTCCGCGACGATACGTCGGGATTCCGCTCTCGATCGTCTTCATCCACCTCAATTTCGTCGATTCTTGAGGAATTTGATAGGACCTCTTCTGTTCCCATTTCACTGCCATCTTGCCAATAATCTCCCAGATTCCCGTCAACTAAGCACGCCAACGTGCTCCACGAACGCTGTGGCAAAGGCTTGCCATTGTCTTCGCAATACAGCTTCACTCCTTTGTGAGGTAGCTCGACAATGTCGATTGAAATGTCCATAATGTCCTTGAACCACTCTTGTCTTGGCCACTTGGGGACAATTAAAATCGCCTTTGCGCCGGATTGCTTCAGCTTCTGCACCACACGAGGGAAAACGTCGAAGGGCGGATTGATCCAAAGAGGTTCAGACCAGTCCTCGCTCCAGGCATCGTCGTAGAACTTCGGAAATCTTTTATTCTTTTTGTTTGCAAAGGCATCAACTTCAGGACGAAAATTGTGGTTCGCTTCGAAATAATCCACCAGAATGTCCCGCCATTGGTCGACTACACGATAGCAAACTGACTTCCACTTCTTGCAGTTCAATGATTCCACCCTTCCTTCGTCGAATTCTTCTTGATTCCGTGTCCATTCCTGCCCATCTTGCTGAAAATGCAGCTTATTTCTCTCCTTGAATTGGTGGATACTCTTGGTATATGGGTGGAGATAATACAGGTCAGACGGGTCGCTGGACGACGGATCCTGGAGGAAGCATGTCCTGTGTCCCATGGGCGACACACGGTGAGCGTGAAGCCAAGGTTGACCCAAGAATAAATCATACTTTATACTGGCTTCATAGAATTTTCCAGAAAACCACTCCTCCGTGACCGTCTCTTCCACGCTCCACACAGATTGTTTCACCAATCTGACCGCCAATTCTGCTTCTCTGTCGCCACCGTCAAGGCGATGTCCGCTGACTCCCTCCAGCTGCACAGGTGTCGAGGACATCTTCGTCTCATCCTCCTGCAGAAAGCCTTTTCTCACCAGATTGACCTCTGAACCATTGTCAATCAGACATCTGGCAAGTTTAACCTTACCATCCGTCGATCTGACCGGGATCCAGCAGACAAACTGGCGCTGCTTGCCTCGCCGGACAGCGCTGAGGACCCAGGCAGGGTACAGGAGGCCGGAGGAGCGCGCCAGCCGGTCCCAGCAGCGTCCATCCACCGCCCCAACTACCCTGATGGGTTTTGTCTCCTGCCACTCAACCCCAGTGTTGGGATTTGGGTCAAGTTGGCTTCCCTATTGCCATTCTTCTTCTTCGTTCGGCTGTACGTCCTGTACTTGTCCTTCGTCAACCCATTCTTCTCCTGCTTCGACAACATTCACTCCTTTTCCACGTCCACGACCACCAAATGACTTTCCACCACCACCTTTCTTACCACCTTGACCTTTGTTGTTGGAGGTGTTGGAATTGGGGTTGGATTCGTTGGATCTGCCCTTGCCTCGACCTCCAGTATCCTTGTTGTTGCCGAAGGTCTTGTTCGCTGGCGTCTCCGCGTACAGGGGGTTGCCATTCACCTTGGAATCATCTTGATTCCCGGACTTTCCTTTGCCATTTCCACCTTTTTGGCCAGATTTTCCACCAGATTTTCCACCAGCATCGGTCCATCTTGAGTCGCTTGGATCTCCGCCTTGCTGCGAGTAATCTTTTGGTGTCCAGTCTCTGTTCTTTCCTTTGGACTGCCCTTTACCCTTTCCCCTTCCATGCTGGTCAGCATCTCGTGCTCCATCCTGCTGGGGATTTTTGGGAGAATTTCCCTTTCCATCCATTTTGGACTGAATTGTTTTGAGATCTGAGGGCGTCCACCTATGATCTGCGGTCGTGTGAGTCGCCGCTCGACCTTCTTTTCCAAGGGCAATGCACACAGAGCATCCCTTCTCACCAACGGCGTTGACCTTGCCTCCGAAGCCATGTGCATCCTGGGACTTCTGGCGTTCTAAGTTTGCATACTTTTCAAGTTGGTCCCAGATCTGCTTGACTCCATACGAGAAGATCCACGGTCGTACCTTCAAAACTGTTCCCTTATACTTCACTTTTCCATCCACCATGCTGCAGAAAAACTCCGACTGTTCAGAATCGTGGAAACCAACTCTCCATCTGCCCTCACGAATAGTGATATCCTTCAATCCAGTAGCACTGATAGAGTGTAGCAACTCACGAACTGCCATTTTTCCCATAGTCTCCGGCGATCCTCGGACTTCAACCCAGTTGCCCAGTACTTTTTGGTCCGCCTGAGAGTCCCTGATCTTCTGCTTGGTCTCCGGCGTGAGCTTGCTCAGGAGGATCTTCTTCATTTCGCCTTCAGAAAGTCCTTCTCCCGAATTCTCCGCCTCTTGCACCAAAAACTCCCAATCTTGTCTTGCAATTTGAATTTCTTCCAGAAACAATTTCTTGATCGCCCTGAAGTTCTCCAGACGGTTGCTGTAATGATCTTCAGGAAGTCGAGAGCCTTTCTTCTTGAGACTTCGGTACAGCTCTTCATACGTCAGGGGATCTCCTTGATTTTGTCTTTCCACATAGAGATTGTATGTACTTTCTCTAAGTTTGCCAGTCAGACAATTCATCAACCCAAAGATCCAGAGTTCCTTGTCCAGCTTCTCCGTCTGCAGCCACACCATGAACTGCCTCTCGAAGGACGCCCAGTAATTTGGGTGCCCTGAGAACTTCGGCTGCTTCATTACTGAACCTCGAAGCCTCACGTGCAAGGGGTTCAGCAAGTGTTTCAGGTTGAAATTTGTGGCTGTGCCAACCGGATTGACGAACACTGGGTTGACTGCGGCGCCTCCCATTGCCTGTGCCTGCGCAATTGCGGCCGCCAGCAACGCTTGGTCCACAGTAGGCTGCACGAACGGCGTCGGTTGAGCTTGATGCAGTCTCATCTCCTTGGATTTTTTCTGCTGTTCTTTGATTTTGGCCTCGTTTTCTTTCTGCTGCCGGTCCTTCTTCTTCAAAGCCATTGATCGCTCCTTCACGGTGGTCCTTGCTTCTCCATCAATATCTCCGACAGTACCAACAGACAGTACAGACCTCTCCGACGAAGATTCTCCTCCTTCGGTACCCAGATTGAACCCAATAGGACTTCCAAATCCAGTAGGGGGGATACCAGAAATTCCAGTAAAAGCTGGATGGTGGCCAGTAAAAGCTGGGGGTGCCGGAGAATGTGGAACGCCGTAAGGCGTGGATGTAGGTGCAGCTGAGGAGGTAGGTGCTGGGTGGCTTGCCATCGTAGGCGCTGGTCCAGTGAGCCCAGTAGTGCTCAGATTTTGTACCAGATCTGTAAGCTTCTCCAGCTTCTGCTCCATCTCCTTCCACTTGCTGTCATCATCCCTTTTTTTCTCCTTGGCGGCCTTCTTCAGCTCCTTCACCCTGTTTTCCAGCGACGAAATCTGTCGTCGACAGGAGCAGTCCTTGGCGCACTCGCCACAGGAAGGGCATCTCGTCCCTTTTCCTTTGCTTCTGACCTCGTCGACCCAAGTGTCAACACTGGAGGCGGAGCTGGGGAGTTTGGACAGTTGCTCCCTGGAGAGGTGGGAATGTGTCGAATCACACCTCATTTCGTCGACCTCGTCGTCGTTCCGACCCCAGGCGCCCGACGGACCAGCGTGCGGATGCACATTCTGGCGTCGCTCCTCGGCAATGATGGCCATCTGCACCATCACGGCTGCCTGGTGGTCGAACTGGTCCATCAGCTCTTCCCAATCCTCTTGTTCCTGCAGTTGGGCGTCGAATCTCGACCTGCCGCTGTCCCTGAGGAACTGGCACGACGCCCGGAACCAGTCCCTCAGGCGGCCACGATAGCCCGCCTCCGCCAGCAGCCAATTCTGCCTGTGCAGGAATTCCTCATTCCAGATCTGCTGGAAGTGGTTTTCCCAGTAATCACCACTAATTCCAGTACCAGACTGCTCTCCTTCGCTGCTGCTGTCTTCAAGATCAGGCAAAGCGTGAGAGGAGGAACCAGATTCACTCGAGGAGGGAGATTCTCGACCGGGTTTAAGGTTGGGTGGGGCGTTCACACAACAATCAGCACAAGTATGAACTCCAGGCCAATGCCTATGGCCACAGTAAGGGCACTCTGATGGTTGATCTTCAGTTCGCTGGGGAGATGCTACGAATGTAACCTCAGGGGGAACACGCAGTGACTCTCTACGAGTGATAGCCCCGCTAAAGTTCGAAGATCCCAGAGTATCCGTGGAGATTCCAGAAGCAGAGTCATGACTTCCTCTGCTACCATGTAACCGCTGCATAGTGGTTGATCTTTGTTGTAACTGCGAAGCCTGTAGCCTTGATGCCCCAGGGGTCGTAACGCCCGACACTGCCCCTGATATCTCGGAACCCACATAACCCTCTTCGGACCCATATCCAGCCTCTGGGAGCGACATATGCGAAGCACTTGTAAGTCCTTTGAACTCCATGGTGGAATATGAAGAGTACGAAAACCCGGTCTACAAAAATGGAGCAGACATAGAATCCCAATGCGCATTCATCGCACATAACGACACAACGTGAAATCATTCGAAATAATTTAAATAAATCCGATTGGGAAATCACGAAAGACAAATGCGACTCGACGCGCGCTCACAGGCGACATCTGGCGGCGAACGGAAAACATGAAATGGAGCGGAAAATTTACTGCACTAATGTACATCTGAGAATCATTGGAATTCTGATCACATCAGTGTATAATTGAGTGCTGTCACTGCTGCCGTTACAGGATGTCCTTCAGGAGATGGCGGATCTCGCTGGCCTCGTTCCAGTCCTCCACCAGCTTGAGGCATCTGCGGTACTTCCGCAGATACCGGTTCCACTCCCGGACCCGCAACTCACCGCGGTCCAGCGGCAGCGGGATGGACAACAAGTCCTCCAGCTTCTGGTTCGGAGCGTCCACCCGCTCCTCATCCTCCAACCACTGGAGGCAGGCCTGCTCCGTACGGATCAATCCTTCCCAGATCTGATCCCGCACCTCCTCCTTCAGGTCCTGCGCCAGCCGGTGTGGGAATGTCCGACATACCCACTTGTCCCGCGGCGCTCCCCGCATCTCGCCAACGACCTCCTCGGCGAAGTCCTTCCAATCCAGGATGAAATCATCCAGGTTGGAGGGGTTGCCATCGTAGTAGGGGATTTTGATTCCCCTGAGGTCGTCAATCCTGATGGCGTCTCCGACGTCCCCAGCCACCACTCCACCGAGACGGATACCACCTGTGGCCGGGGGGTGTGAGTACACTCCCCGTACATCCCTCTCCTCCATGGAGTGCGGTCCAGTTGGGCCTGAACCCATGGGGTTTGGAATGCGGGAAGGACTTGCTCCATCGGCCGTCCATATCCCCGTATTGGGGTCCTTCGCCCACAGATTTCCACCTGGGTGGCCTCGACCATGTCCGTCGGCGCTTCCCAGGGTTCGCCCCTGCATGGTCTGGCTCTGGATCTCCTCTTCCGCATAAACTGCATGGGTATTCGTAGTTGGCGGTAGATCCTGGACGGCGTGGGACATCTGTACCGTCAGGCTCCTCGGGTCCGTGGTTACGTGCCCTTCCCGCATGGACCCAGCCGGTGCCGTGTGTTCCCCGAGCATTGTGGATTCGCTGAACATGGGAACAAACGGCAGCGCACCCGGGTCAACACGCGGAGGCGCGTAGGGTGCCTCTGCCGGGCCGCCCATGGGTTTATCCATGGCGCTCCGGAGGGTCTTAACCCGCTCCACCAGCTCTGCCGCTGCCGGCTTTGCCGGGAGCTCCGGACCCGAGGCGAGGGACTGTAGCTCCTCTAGCCTTTTCAGGCGTCCCGACATGTCCTCCACCAGGTGGAGGAGGCTGTCCACCACTCGCTGCTGCTTCTCCAGGGCCAGCTCCAGATTCTCCCGGTACCGGTCCCGTTCCGCTCGCAGCTCCTCCATGTTTTTCTCCGCGGCCGACTGGTCATCCAGAATCCCGGCGACGTCCTCCTCTAGGCCGTCCTTCGCGTTGTCCAGGCAGTCGAGTCCATGCACGATGGCATCCATCCCCATCTTTGGGTACTTGCCCAGGAGGAAGGACACGTGCTCGCAGTGACACTCAGCGTGCCTTCCGTCTGATCCAGCGCATCCCGCGGTTCCCGGCGCCTCAGACTCATCGCCCATGGGCGTATCGCCTATGGCGTCCGTCTCTGGTCCCGTGTGCCGGGGCACAGGTGCCGTCCGGGCCCTGGCTGGCCTCTCGGAGCCCTCAGCGTCGTGCTTCAGGGCGGGCTCGGGGGCCGTATGCGCCCTGGCGATCGGCGCGGGCGTCTTCTCCGACTCCGAGGGTTGCTCATAGGCTGTCCGATAGCCCTCAGAGTGCCCCTCGGATTCCCACAGCCTGACCGGGCTAGGGTCCGCATCCATAGCCCCGGCGTCCCTTGCCGCGGACTTGGGTGACCCGCGCTTCCGGTAGCGCCGGGCCCGTCCTCCACTGCTGCCTGAATGGCAGGCCTCCTCAGAGTCCTCCGCGGCGGAGCGGAGGTTGCATGCCTTTCGGCAGCGACGCTCACACATGGAGACCAGATCCTCCATGTCAAGTCCTCCTCTTCCCGAATGTCGTACTTCTCTTCGGGCTTCAACTTCCGGAGTTCGCCATGCTCTTGAACGTCTCGACTCTTCTATGGCTCCAATCTCCGGCGTGGTCTCCACCGAGTCCACAATACGCACCCGGGGCGTACTTGGGCAGGGCTCATAGGGGCCCAAGTCCCCGGGCCGGCGGTAGGTAGGGGCAGCAGGTACGCCTCTGCTACCATAAAGAAGGTCCCTACCAGGACCGGCCCCCGCTGTGCCCCTTCCGCCTGTTACCCCTGCTGATTTACTCCGGATCAACGATTGCATTCCTCAAATACCAGGGTCCAAAATCCAAAAATATAGAAAATGTAATCCTCCTTCAAACCTGAACAGCAACCAGATCCCACAAATACAGCAATAACCCAATCCACAATCCAATCCAAATGGCGGGCTTCCGTTCAGCACATCGATTGTCTCACAATGGCGGGCATGTACAAGAATTGCACCAAGGAAGAAAGCCCTGAAATTGGCATATGAACACAAATAAAGCAAAGTTGGGGAAAGAGGTAAACATACACATTCACAGCCATAAACCCCTCATTCCCTGGACTCAAGACCTTCCCTTGACTCACCAACATATTGCCCTGAACCAGGTCAAATGAGATGGCTGAATGCCATGTGTCACAAGTCACTACACAAACCCCAAAAATGTGTTCACTCCCAGGCCTCCAAATCCTAGCCCAATAGGGGAGGTGACGTGTCATGGCCTAGAGTGGCCCTCAGGACCATGCCCTACCCTGACATAACCTTGGTTGGACTTGGAGTCGAATGGGCTTAGAGATGTGCCCCATGAGTTTGAACTCATAACATGCCAAAAAACTGCCAATTCAAACCATATTGGCCATATATCAAATATATGCTCGAAATTGAAGTTACCACCTATCCAAAGGCTCAAAGCATGCATGGAATCGAAGTCTAGTATTCATGGAGGATAGAGACCAAAGGTCAATGCCCATGTACATCCCCACTTTACCCTCGAAACCCCTTCGGATATGGGCGCCACGCCCTGCCCAAGTCAGCCCATGATCTTGAGACCAATTCTTGTGATCCTTCGTGCGCCAAGCCAAATGGAGTACGCGATCCGGCATATGGTGGTGTTCAACTCCAAAGTATATGCCAACATATGAGCAACATACCATGGTTCGACTCTCCATAGGCTTCTTGCTGTTTGCCGACCAGGTAAGTACACAAAATGCAAAAATGAGCAAAAATTGAGGTCAAAAACATGAAAATATGTCCAAATACAAAGTTGACATGATAGTATATCTCTATGCTCACCCATGATATCCGCTCATGGTTCAATACACAAATGATTGGAACCATTTGCGAACAATTCCCCCACTTGGATCCCCAATCGGGCGCATGGAGATACCTTCGCCACTCATATCTACATGCCCCATGAAAATGGGAGTGCACCCATGGATCTCTTTGCCAAACATACCATGAGCAATACATATGCGGTAGACTTAGTCTAGCGCTTTGAATTCCACAATTGGGACATGGGCAAAGCCCTTGTCACGTGTGGCTCCCCATCTCTTCGGCCACACGAAGATATATAACATGGGCGTGAGCATATCAAGACAATACTACCAATATCACACATAACCCTTAAAATAGGCTCCCACCATGGTATGCCATGTCCCTCCATGATCATAACTTTGGGTTAAATGGACGTGGGAACCTAAGGAAAGATGCTATGCCACCGCAAGACTCATGCGCTACACTCGAAAGTCATAATATCAAGTCCGGACACATGGTCAACAAGTTATAAACAAGTTTCTACCATGTTGACCATGATCCTATGATACAACGATTGTGTGTGACGACTTAAGGTGTTGGACCCTACTAAAAAAAAGTCCAGACTAAGGCGCTTGCAACGCAACCTTCCTTATTCTCTTTCCTCACACTTGCGCGTAGATATGGCCCTTCAAAGTGGTCCCACGATTCACTTTTGTTTCCCTTATATCTCCAAGTCAAATGGGTGGCAAGTATAAGGGAAACCTGATTTGGGCATAGGGAAAGGAGTATGACCACTCGAAGAAGACCAAATCAAGTGCGGCGATGTCGAAGTCGAAAATCCGATTTCGACATTGCGAAAAATTCAGAATAAAATTTCGAGTGCATATTTAGAAAATTGCGGAAGCAACGAACCCTTTACTGATGAAATCTGACCCTTCATCGGAGTTTCCGCCAAAATATCTGGATATAACAGTTAACCAATCGGTTACCGCAAAATCGCGAGCCAACTGACAGTCGCCGATACATTGACTATCAGAACGGAAGGCTGAAAAATTACGGAAACATTAAGTAAGAAAAAGTCACTGCCATGTCTTTCTTGGAGGGCTTGATCCAGGCTAAGCCCCCCTTAAAACCCTTTGTTGATGCTGAGACAAACTTAAGTGTTTTTATCTCTCTTTTGTTGCCTAAAGTACACTTTCTCAAAGTAACTAGGGTTGTGACCCTAGCCCCCCCATGAAGTTCACCCCTACCACTCAACTGAGCGGAGGTACCTTCCTTCATGGAGGACATACCAAAATAAATCAGGCATTACATGCTTGTGGGCCTTGGATGTTAAGCCTAAGTGGTCTCCCACCCCAAGACCCCTATACTCAATTGATTCTACCACTTATTGTGGTCCTACTTTGTAACTGTTTCTGAATTCAGTTGCTTGGCCAAGTCATTTTCTGTGTGGTCCTGACAGCTATGCCCCTCAGTCCTAACCAGCACCATTTCACCCAAAAGAGTGCACATGAAGTGCCTACTGCAACCTCTGAGGCTAGAGTCTGACCAATTTTCTTATAAAACCTTTTGTATTATCCATTTGAGATTGAATCTATGTGCATATACCTGCTTTGTCTATCTGCAGCCCTTCTGTGTTATACTGGATTCCAAAACCAATCATTGATTCGATCCATTTTCAGTCCTTGCTCTACTTGCTGCTTTGGTTTGGGGTTTTACAACTACAAAACCTGCAGGAATACATCAAAAGACCTAGGGCATAATTCAAGGACATCTTTCCGGTAGCAGAGACAGTCCCTTGAGACCTTTTGAACCGACCCTGAGAAGTGCAGAACAAAAGCTCAACAACAAGTCCATAATGTCCACACCAAGTGTAAGGACCTGGCCTATCCGAACTGTCCAAGTACAAATGGGCAGTGTGGTCCACCCAATGAGTGAACCACCACACCGAGCACCACATCACCTCAGTGGCGCATCTGGGTCCCAAGGAGATCCAGAACGCAGAAGGGCGGAGAAGAATAAAGGCCTTACCACCGAGGCCTTAGCAGCACACGGTGGGGACAGCTTCAGTCACCTCCACAGACGTGTGGCTGCTTCAGTATCAAGATCCAATTGCCCAGCTTCATCCTCAACTGCCATTGAAGGACCTGAGGAATATGAGAAGCTGAAGATGAAGATGGATGAGTACATCATGCATGAGGAGTACTATAAATCCATCCGTGGGGAAGATGGAGAGGAGCCCTTGGCTGTACATGGATCCAGACCACGTACAGATCTAGGGTCCTACGCTCACTCAGGTCCCCCATCCACAGCATCCCTACCAAGACGACTACGACCTGAGTACCCAACCCCAAGGGCTCCCGAAGTGGGCCCAACACGAGTCGAAGAACACCATCCAAGGCCAACCTACGGTACCCTGGATCAAACGGCCGAGCTGCTGGCCAAATTCCTGTCTGGATCAGAAGATCCAGATGTGACGGCCTTATCAGAGGCCATTAAGGCTAAACTGGGTATTGCAGAACCCTTACCCAAGCCTGAGTTCTTCTCTCTCTCTCCAGGGCTGAGTACCCTGGCCGAAGATCTCAAGAGATCGAGGGTCTCAAGGCTGTTGCCAAAGGTTACCTGCCCCAGCCCCTTCCACCCCCGTGCCAGGACTGTGCCTATGGCGGATCTACAGGACGTGCCTGTCACAGAGAGTGAGAGAAGAGGGCTGTCAGCTTTGGCCCCTCTTGCCGGCGTGTCGCCTTCAGGCCTAACTCCGGGGGGTGGGAAGACGGGCAGACCAATTGCCCAGGCGAACATCCAGTTGGAACTGCCGGAGTTCGACCCTAAAAATCTGCCTGAATGGGCAGAAGAATTTGCGGAGTTCCTTTTGTTGACTGGCCAATCCCATGTGGATGTGGCCACCAAATGTTCACTGCTAAAACGCTCATGCAAAAAGAAATTTTTGCAAAAACAGGTCAAACAGATTGTGAAAACCTGTTCTACTTGGGCGGAGGTACTCCTGAGGTTAGAGAAAACATTCCCAGTCTATGAGACTGACCTCAGCGTACGCACACAAATCGAGGAGCTACCTATGCTCCCGGAGTTTCCATCCGCTGCGCGAATTTCTGAGTATGTGTGCGACATGGAGTACTTATTTTCGAGGATGAATGTAGGCTCCTACGGAGCCACTGAGCCCCACCTGTGGCTCATGAGTAAGATCCCCCAGCGTACGTGGGATGATTGCCGCTCAACCTCTGAGAGGAAGAGCAGGACCCACTCGTATGATACACTGGTGGATCTCTTGATTGAGCTAGCTCTTGAGAGAGAGAACGACTCCCACATGGAGAAGTTCCTCAAGAAGCATTTGGGACGAGGTGGTACCCCTACCCCCGAACGTGGCGAAGGGAAGGGGCATAAAAATCCCACTAACACCAACCAGGGAGGCGGTAAAGGGAGGGGCAACCTACTTGCCATGAACGAGGTTCCAACTGATGCAGGCACACCCCCCCTGTTTTACTGCCGACCTATCAATGACAAGGGGGGACCTTGTCATGCCTCTGACTGCGATCTCCGCAGTGGCTGTATGCTGCAGATGAAACGTCAGCAGCATACTAAAGATGGGAAAACTGTGACCCATCAGGACCAATTCAGGTGTACCATCACCTGTGGTTACTGTGGCAAGCGTCGTCACTATGAGGACGAATGCCACATCAAGAAACGCGAGAGTGACAAACTCAAGCGTCAGGAGGCGGAGCGCCAGAAGACCCCGACGCCCGCCAGAAATCCCCCGAATGGGGATAAAGGCAAAGGAGGTGGCAAGGGGGGTGGCAAAACTGGACCCCCTAACCCCCAGAGGCGCTCATCAGCGCCCGTTGCTACACCTACTCCTGCTGCCACACCCGCTCCTGCCGCAGGTGTCCCCCAGAAGCGCCCCCAAGGGAATAACGCTACCCCTGAGGGGAATAATTCTAAGAAGAGGCGCTTGGCCTGGATGACCAAGTCCCTCATGGCTGCAGGAGTGGATGTGAAATTCCCTGATGAGGAATAGGGGGGCGGCTCCGAAGAGGAGGACTTGGTTTTCTGGATCCTCGTGAAAATCGGGGATCAGGTTTTTCGAGCAGTGCTTGATACCGGTGCAACACTTTCCATAGTGGCCCGGCGCCTGCTTAAAACTTTCAGGAAGACTAAGACTGTGGCCATAAGAGTAGGGGATGGGCGTACCATCCATTCCTTGGGGGGGGTCGATGTGACCATATGTCTGGGCGACGAAACCCTGACCCAACACTGCAGAGTGTTGGACACTGACGCCTTTGACATTGTCATTGGCACTGACTTTCTAAGAAGAAACCCCCAGGTTAAAATGCTGTCCCTACAGCGTCCTTACTCTTTGCACTGCGACTTTGGCAGTGGGCTATTCTCCGTTCCTTTGGAGCTGTCAGGACGAAAAGAGTCTGGGCTGCGCTACGCAGCCAAGACGAACTATCGTACTGAAAACTACCAACTGGCCCGTCATGTTCTCGAAAATGGACTGGCGGCCCTTCAGGTAAACCTGGATGAGATCCAGGTGGAATTGTTTGCGAGCCAACAACAGCACATCATGCAGTTGTACTGCTCGAAACAAATGAACAATGCTTTCCGTTTCTTCTGGAAAGCAATGGGCCTAGCGTATGCTAACCCTCCCTTCTCCCTGCTCGCGAAGGTTCTAACCAAGATCGCTTATGAGGGAGGAAGGGTTGTTATGTGCACCCCTGACTGGGGTTGCTCTGGTGAACATGCCTACTGGCGCCGTATGCTTGATCGAATGACCGTGGGAAGAGTGCAACTCCCCGACGGCCCCATCTATGTGCCTGAGGACTCAGACACAGCTATGCAGGCCCCTGAGTGGGCCAGTTTCCTGTCCATCATCGATGGATCTCTCAATCTTGTACCCCTGTGTGACCTGGACCAGGTGCTACTAAAAGAGGTCATGACCGAAAATCGTGGCCTGACCCTTTATGATCTCAAAAATCGATCTCCTGAGCACCTATCTGCCACACTTACAGGGTGTGAGTCCCCTGATGACTATCTGGAACCTGCAGCTGTAAAAGAGGATGCTGACGACCAACTGTCTGAGATCGCCAGCACTATTCCCTCTGTTGATCCCAGCTGTGTTGACCTAAAACATAGTGCTTTCCTGGCCCAACTGTTGCTAGAGGAGGTAGATCTAGAGTCGACCTCTGAACCCGCTTCCTCTGTTGGGAAACCAGTGCTACACATGCAGCCTGTGCACACAGGTGAACCCGTGGCCCGGAGTACTGATGCTCTGGCACGGCCTGCTGCTAATAACATGCCCTTGTCTGAGCATGACACGCAAGAACTCCGACGGCTGTTGTACCTGAAGGCCGAAGGTATTGAGCGCCAAGAGCGGCTGCAATACCTCAGACAGACCTGGAAATACTCCATCTGGTCTGAGGAGGACGATGAGTCCTATACGCTGCCTGATCCTGAGATACCTCTAGTGCACTCTCTACACTATGGGCAGCAATGTTCCCCTGAGTGGGACGATGGTACTGTACCTGCCGAAACTGCTGATCGGCATAAAAAGAAAGAACATGGAAAAAGCAACCTCCATGCTGAGGAGGATTTCCTTCAGAAAGTCGAGAGTCTTAACCTTGACCCCCGCCTGAAGAAACTGCTTATAACCTATGAGGAGGTGTTCGGCGCCTTGCCGCCTCCCCTATCTTGCAAAAAACTGGTCCAGATGGACCTGAAATTGAAACCAGAATTTGAAAAGACGCGAGTGAGGCGTCGTCCCTATCCCGCTCCACAGGAACAGGTTGAAGAAATCGAGCGCCAGATCCAAGAATGCATTGATGCTGGCCTCGTTGAAGAGTACAAACATGGGGACCATCCCCATCACTGCAGCCCCTGTTTCCTTGTTCTGTCAGCGGGACCAACACCGCTCGGCAGCGCCCTGTCGCCTTTGAGAATGGCGTGTCAAACCAAGGGACATGGGCGTAACAGCCACGCGTACCCAGGTGGAAGGGGTGTACAAACGTTGGAACATACCGATACCGCTGAAACCAGGGTGCAGGTGGGCTTGAGGGCGATAGGACGTCTCATAGGGCGTTCCGCGAGCCGGTCGGGGCTAAACACCGCCAGTGTGAGGGTGAACACCAGGGGAGGGAGCACGGCAAGTGGCAGGTTTAGGGACCTGAGGGTGTGCCTGTTGAGGGTAGGGCAGGGTGTGTGTATTGCCTGTGTGTTTTCTCACAGCGGTCCCGGCGTTACGGTGCCCTCTTCGGGCATTCGGCGAGCCAAGCTGGACTAGCTTCAACACACGGGTCACCAAACACCGCAGTCCCGGCGTTACGGTGTCCATCTTGGGCATTCGGCGAGCCAAGCTGGACGTGCTACACGCCACTGACCACCCATCACAGCAGTCCGGGCGTTACGGTGTCCATCTTGGGCATTCGGCGAGCCAAGCTGGACGTGCTACACGCCACTGACCACCCATCACAGCAGTCCCGGCGTTACGGTGTCCATCTTGGGCATTCGGCGAGCCAAGCTGGACGTGCTACACGCCACTGACCACCCATCACAGCAGTCCCGGCGTTACGGTGTCCATCTTGGGCATTCGGCGAGCCAAGCTGGACGTGCTACACGCCACTGACCACCCATCACAGCAGTCCCGGCGTTACGGTGTCCATCTTGGGCATTCGGCGAGCCAAGCTGGACGTGCTACACGCCACTGACCACCCATCACAGCAGTCCCGGCGTTACGGTGTCCATCTTGGGCATTCGGCGAGCCAAGCTGGACGTGCTACACGCCACTGACCACCCATCACAGCAGTCCCGGCGTTACGGTGTCCATCTTGGGCATTTGGCGAGCCAAGCTGGACGTGCTACACGCCACTGACCACCCATCACAGCAGTCCCGGCGTTACGGTGTCCATCTTGGGCATTCGGCGAGCCAAGCTGGACGTGCTACACGCCACTGACCACCCATCACAGCAGTCCCGGCGTTACGGTGTCCATCTTGGGCATTCGGCGAGCCAAGCTGGACGTGCTACACGCCACTGACCACCCATCACAGCAGTCCCGGCGTTACGGTGTCCATCTTGGGCATTCGGCGAGCCAAGCTGGACGTGCTACACGCCACTGACCACCCATCACAGCAGTCCCGGCGTTACGGTGTCCATCTTGGGCATTCGGCGAGCCAAGCTGGACGTGCTACACGCCACTGACCACCCATCACAGCAGTCCCGGCGTTACGGTGTCCATCTTGGGCATTCGGCGAGCCAAGCTGGACGTGCTACACGCCACTGACCACCCATCACAGCAGTCCCGGCGTTACGGTGTCCATCTTGGGCATTCGGCGAGCCAAGCTGGACGTGCTACACGCCACTGACCACCCATCACAGCAGTCCCGGCGTTACGGTGTCCATCTTGGGCATTCGGCGAGCCAAGCTGGACGTGCTACACGCCACTGACCACCCATCACAGCAGTCCCGGCGTTACGGTGTCCATCTTGGGCATTCGGCGAGCCAAGCTGGACGTGCTACACGCCACTGACCACCCATCACAGCAGTCCCGGCGTTACGGTGTCCATCTTGGGCATTCGGCGAGCCAAGCTGGACGTGCTACACGCCACTGACCACCCATCACAGCAGTCCCGGCGTTACGGTGTCCTTCCAGGGCATTCGGCGAGCCAAGCAGGATGTGCATCACGCCACGTGACACCTCCAGCGATGAGCTGGCCTATGCTCAATGGAACACTGCCCGCCACATCTCTGTCAACCTTTTGTCTCTCCTCCTGCTCCTGCATGTAGTGCCTGGTGCCACGCTGCCCTGGGTAACGGATCTATCTGTGCGCGTGCCACCTCGAGCACTGCGGCGGGGCGGCCAGTACACGTGGCAAGTGCTGTACTGTGATGTCCTGCGGTGCCAGGCGGCAGAAGCAGGACCGAAGTACAGGAACGCCTGTGTCGTGTGCCCGTGTGAGCGAGGGCACGCTCCGCACTGGGACTTCTATGCCCTGTATGATACAGTGGCTCTTTACGTTTCCCGCGAATTCACTGTACCGGAGTTGCAGCTGTTTTGATGAGTGTAGTATGATGTAGCGTGCTGTGCCTTGGGACAGGTAGGGATCACGGATACGCTGGAGTTCGGAGATCGCCCGAGCACTTTACCTTTACCTTTACCCTGTTTCCTTGTTGCTAAACCAGGGTCGACTGCTCTACGTCTTGTTGTAGACTATGGTGAGGTCAACAAGAAAACCCAGAACCACTCAGGGAGTATTCCTAACATGGAAAACACCCTGGAGCGTATTGCCAAATGCAGGTAGAAGACCAAAATGGACAAACGCTCTGGTTTCTGGCAGGTTGACCTAACCGCCGCAGCTCAGGAGCTGCTTGCCTTTATAACCCCTAAGGGTCGTGTCTTCAAGTGGAAGGTTATGCCTTTCGGGGTGGCTAACGCCCCAGCGCTCTTCCAGGAGCTTATGAACAAAATTTTGTACATACTGAGGCGCAGGCCTCTAGTACAAGAGTTGATTTCTCGGGGTGCAGAAATGGAGGCTCACATCGACGACGTGAGTTTGGGTACTAATACCAAAGAGGACCATGTCCTTCTCCTCCGTGAATTCTTCACTGTCTGTCAAGAAAACCATCTCCGAATCAAACTCGAAAAATGCGAGTTTATGAAAGAGGAGATGGAGTATTTGGGTTTCGACGTGGGGTATGGCTGGTGGAAACCAGCCGCGTCTAAGATGCAGCCCCTACAGGACATGCAGATTCGCGATGACCCTAAGAAGGGTCTACACGATGTGAGGAGTTTTGTGGGCGCCTGTAATTTCTATCGGCGTCACATCCACAATTTTACTTACTCCTCTGCACCCCTCACTGACCTAATCAAGAAAACTACTCCCTGGAGGTGGACCTCCAGAGAGGAAGAGTGTTTCCAGGAATTGAAGAAGAAGATTGCCTCCTCCAACTGCCTGGGAGTGCCCCGCCCAGAGGGCGAGATAGTCCTGATCACTGATGCCAGTGATGTGGGGGGGGGAGGTACGATCTATCAATGGCAGGAGCTTAACCCCGCTGAACTAACCCACTGCCATTATCGTACTACTGGACTGAACCGTGATGGTTCGTTGAAACATGACTATCCTACCAGTGAGTGGCGACTGGTGCCACTGGGACACTGGAATTGGAAATGGAACCAAGCGCGTTCCAACTACAGCACCTATGACCAGGAACTCCTGGCCGGTATGTTGGTGCTATCGTCACAATCCCGACTCCTGGGGTCTAACCCTATTGTCTGGCTGTGTGACCAGGAGCCTGTGAAGTCTTTTCAGAAGGGCCCACCACCAGAAAAAGCGAAGCTAAAACGGTGGTGGACTTACCTGAGCCAGTTCAGGCTGACAGTACATCATATCCCGGGGATTAAGAATGAACTGTCGGACTATATATCGCGCAACAACTTCGATGCGCTTATTGGTGAGAGCTCTGAGGCGCTCGCCAAAGAGGCTTTCCAGCGTATGGATGTCCAGCTTGACCTGTCCATGCGCACTGCTGGAATCCTGGAGGGTTGGAGTCTAACCGATTATCAGTCAGAGTATGAAGAAATTCTCCAAACCCTCAACACTGGTCTCGAACCCCGTGTCATTGACGGGCACCAGTGGTATAAAAACAATCAGTACCTCTTCTACGAGGACCGACTTTTGGTGCCTGAGGCACGACTGGATGGGTGCCTACAGTGGTCCCATCTCAGTTCTGGTCACACTGGCGCTAATCGCTCAGTGGACTTCTTCAGTGAGTGTTTCTACTCTAGTCTAACCCTGACTGAACTGAGGTCGCGTATGCAGACCATTGTGGATGCTTGTGGCTGTCATGCCAGCAAGCAAAGTGACAGTAGGGATAGGGGTCTGATCTCCAGCTTACCCATACCCTATTGTGCTAACTCTCTTCTCTACGTGGATTACATCCACGGCTTACCACGCTTTGGCGGCTATGATAGTTGCCTCGTGGTCACCTGTGGTCTATCTCGCTTCACCCGTGTGTTCCCTTGCAATAAGAAAATCACAGGTGAGCAGACTGTAAAAATGTTGGTCGAACAATGGTTCGAACCCTATGGAGCACCTAAACAGGTGCACTCCGATGAAGATGTACGCATCCGCAGTGACACTGGGTGGTACAAACGAGTGCTAAATGCCCTCAACGTGGAGGTAACCACAGGTGTGCCCTACACTCACACGTCTGACCCTCTCTGTGAGAGACAGAACCATGTGGTGGAGCAAAACTTAAGAATCCTGATGAAACAGGAGCGCACCAAGGACTGGGTACGCCTAGTGCCCTGGGCAGTTCTGTCCATGAACTCACAGCGGAGCTCTTCTACGGGTTTCACCCCCCACGAACTGTTCCATGGAGGACGACCTGCTTGGTTCTTCAAAACCCCCTTTCCTGAGGACTTCAAGAGCCCTGTGGGAGATTGGCTAGAACACAAGCAGTCTCTGGCTAACCAGGCTGGTACTAACCTGAGGCACATTCGTGACCGTGAACAGGGCCGACGGAACCGCCTACGGCGACCTGCCAGCTTCAAGGTTGGTGACCTTGTTTTGGTACACCATTCACGCCTACCCTCCTGGCCACGTAACTGCCTACAGGACCCTTACTTTGGACCCTATCGTATCATCAGGATAGATGGATCCAGGATCCATGTCAGGTGCAGTCCACGTCTAGGTGGTGAACTGCTATGTGCTCCTAAGCAGTTGAGGCACTATCACGCCCCTGACGACTTGTCTTGGGATGAGTGGCGCCTCAGCGACAGTGAGATTGAACGTATAGACCTAGAGAACGCTGCCAGTCCAGAGGAGGCAGACGAACTCGAAGAGATGACTGCCGATGAGATGGCAGTCGATGGTTACTACGTGGTTGCAGGTATTGCTCGCCACGAGTATAAACAGGGCTGGAAATTCCTTACCCTGTGGGATGGCTATGGGTTGTCCGAGGCGACCTGGGAACCTATGTCAGCCTTCATACAACCAGATGGGAGTATCAACCCCATCTTCCGCACTTACCTCGTTGAGAACAACGAGGGGCAGCTCCTAACCCGTGCTGAGACTATGTCCCAGCGTAAGAAGCGAAACTAATTACCCTGTGTCAGTCTACTGACCCTGTCTGTGCCCTGCAGACCCACGCCTATGGTTTCCAGCGTGAGCCAGGTGGCCGCTTATCAAGATTGCAGCCACCCAGCGAGTGTTTGCCTTGTTGACCATGTGTTGCATGGGTACTGCCCTAATGTAATGACCTTGGTGAGCCAACGAAGAACGGTGGCTTTCTACACCAGGGGGGAATGACAAGCAAGGTGTTATGAGGCAAGGTGTGTCTTCCCTCCGTGGGGACAAGCGAGCCCACAGTTAGGACCCCTGACTGGTCCAGACCCATGGGGTTCTACCCTTCCTTACAGGGTTTACCTTACCTGCCATAGCGTATGTGTGAGTGTGCTAGTCCTAAGGTCCTGAGAGCAAGCCGCAGAAGTGGTGTCCTAATTATACCCAAGTCTGCGCCCTTGCTAAACGTGGAGGGTTGGCTTATTGATGCCACGGGGTACGCCCCGGGTCTCCCCTCCCCTATGCGCCCAATTTCTGTGCTGGCGCAAAACCTTGGGGGAATACCCAGCGTGCTAATCCAGGTATTGTTTTCCCTACCTATCTGTCTACTACAGGGAGGGGTGGCCAAAAGCTATGAAGGCATGCAAAACGCCTGTTTGCTATGTGGCCAAAACACTGACCTAACCACTGTCACAGCCCACCAACCCAGCTAAAATTGCAGGAAAAGGGTGGGACAGTGACACACCCCCTACAGGTCCTACACACCCTACAGTGGCACCATCCTGGTGGGCGAGCACTGGGCAACTGGCTCTAGCCCCCACGCAGGACTACCACTCCTACACGCACACTCTACTTGGCGTTGCGAAGAGGAAGGTCTCATGGGTCCCAGCGACCCACCTGTGAAAGGACAAGAGAACACAGCGCTCCTAAGCAGCTGTGGCCTAACAGGGGACGCCACAACGCGTTTCCCCTGCTAGGGCTTGGAGGGAAGGGGTGCTCTCGTTGCGTGCACAGCGCAGATGTCGTTGAGGTCGAACTGCCCTCGCCAGTACTGGCTGAGGCACAGTGATTTGATTTGTGATCAGCGCCCCTGTTTTGCTGGGGCAGAAAAATGATAGCCGCCGAAGGCAGCTGCTGCGTGCACCAATCACCCTTAACCTCTCCCACCTGTACAAAAGAGGCAGATGAAGGGGCGTTTGCGACTGTGGAACCAAGCCACACTCCAGGTATTATACCCTTCTCAGTGTGACCTATAATACGCTGTTCGCAAACACGCTGCAGATGCAGCTACCCCTGTCAAGCAAGCAAGCTTTAAGAAACTCCTCGGGTTCTCTTGAAGAACGTACCGAGGAGCCTCTGGGTAACCTAAACAAGGTTTACCGTGCGCAATTCGCGTGGCCTACCCTTTAATGCATCATGTGCACGCAGGGAAGGGAGGCTGAACCATTGACTCAACCAGGAGGTGAGCTCCTCCTGGGCTAACCTACCTTACTCACCATGCATCGTGTGAATGCCGCATTGAAACGAACACAAAACAAACCTAAGCGTTTTAAGCAACTCTACTTGAACGCCACGGCCGCACACGAACAAACGCTTACCTGTGAAAAGGAAACAAGGGTGAATTAGGGATACAGGTGAAGCGACACAGCGTGTGGATGTATCGATTAGGCACATGCATCGCGAGCACAGCGCATACTCTAACCCTACGTGCGCGCTGCGCGCTCCATTCGCGTCGCATACCTTTCATTCCTGCTTTCACCTGTGCAGAGCACGAGAGATGAACACCCGACCCCCCAACGAGCACAGCGCTGACAACCCTAACGTTTTGACGGAACAACCAACACGAACGCAATGCGTGAGTGTGAAGTGACACAGACATACCTGAGAGACGGGTTGTTGAACAGCTCTGTGGTGTGCGCTGATTTTGAATTCTTTACTCTGAAGTTTATAAAAATTTTGATGCAACTGTGCAAAAATTTTCTTTAAAACTTTAAAAACTACGGCTCATACCTTCTTTTCCAAAAGCCGTTTTCGCTTGCGCAACCCTTTTCTTGGCGTCCGCTTCCTTTGCGCTTGTCTGCGACTTTAAGTTATGTGTATAAATGACGATTTCCCGCGTGGTTTCGTCGATTTTCAACGATTTCACTTGCTAAATCGCAACCCCTTCCGCAAAACCGCAGGAATCACTCCCTGCTGGTTCCATTTTCTATTTTTTCCAGCTCCTGGGGGTTTGTGTCCTCCATTGGGAGTATTGCTCCGCCCTGGCCCTTGGTCAGGACGTTTACTAAAACGCTGTTTATACGGCAATAACCGTCCGCATTAGAGCGTTCGACTGTACCCTAGTGGACAGACACATGTGCTCTGGACAGGGAGTCCTGGGTTCAATTCCCACTGCCCCCACACTTTTTTCCAAAAGTTTTCGCCGCACGCCGGCGACTTTTGAGGAATGCCCCTTCGAAGGGACATCATTCACGGTACATTACACTGTTTTTCAAGGGTCCCTACAGTGTGATAGGCTTCTATGAAGTGATGAGAATGTTTTTGGTAAGTTTAATGCATTTTTTGAGGTAATTTTGGGAATATTTCAGCCTTTTTCCTTGGTCCTACTAGCTTGATCAACTAGTACTCCAGGGGGGAGTAAGAAAAAGTCACTGCCATGTCTTTCTTGGAGGGCTTGATCCAGGCTAAGCCCCCCTTAAAACCCTTTGTTGATGCTGAGACAAACTTAAGTGTTTTTATCTCTCTTTTGTTGCCTAAAGTACACTTTCTCAAAGTAACTAGGGTTGTGACCCTAGCCCCCCCATGAAGTTCACCACTACCACTCAACTGAGCGGAGGTACCTTCCTTCATGGAGGACATACCAAAATAAATCAGGCATTACATGCTTGTGGGCCTTGGATGTTAAGCCTAAGTGGTCTCCCACCCCAAGACCCCTATACTCAATTGATTCTACCACTTATTGTGGTCCTACTTTGTAACTGTTTCTGAATTCAGTTGCTTGGCTAAGTCATTTTCTGTGTGGTCCTGACATCTATGCCCCTCAGTCCTAACCAGCACCATTTCACCCAAAAGAGTGCACATGAAGTGCCTACTGCAACCTCTGAGGCTAGAGTCTGACCAATTTTCTTATAAAACCTTTTGTATTATCCATTTGAGATTGAATCTATGTGCATATACCTGCTTTGTCTATCTGCAGCCCTTCTGTGTTATACTGGATTCCAAAACCAATCATTGATTCGATCCATTTTCAGTCCTTGCTCTACTTGCTGCTTTGGTTTGGGGGTTTACAACTACAAAACCTGCAGGAATACATCAAAAGACCTAGGGCATAATTCAAGGACATCTTTCTCATTATGATAAAAAAACCCTGTTGATTCCTGATATTCCGATATATAAATCTCCGCTGGCGGTGCCTCGGTACTGAATATGGCCGCTCATGGCCGGAATGGCCAAACCTATCACACTATCACATCGGGTTAGATCAGGTGGATGGGAGAGTATGATATCAGCCAATGGCGGCTTGCCGGCACATAGATACACACCCCAAGTGACCCCAAGATGGCCACGGGGGTCCGAACCGGCTTCAGGACATAGGACTCGCAGCGTGGTACATCGGAGTCTGCCACAAGCTCCATGGCGGCACCAGAATGGCCTAGTCTTCGGAGGCGTGGGGAAGAGGCACAAAACACCCGGACAGTTCCTGAATGTGTCTAGCGTCTTATAACGGCCACAGTGGCAGCAGTACCTTTTCATGTTGCCTCAGCCGATGCATCCCACACAATGATGGCCGGCGAATCCATACGGCGGCCGCACGTCCCAAAACAGCAACATGCTGAAAATGATCACCGAAAGCCGCTGATTCCAAATGTGGTCGTCTTAAGTTGGGAGGTAAGGCTGCTCACATACAAAACGCACATGGACATGCTAAATTAAAGGAACGGAATCGGTACAGTACGATTTGAATCTTTATTTGCCGATTATAGCATACAAAATGGTGGATCCAGTACCGATATCTTTTGAAAAGCAAAATTTTATGGCTACTTTAGAATTCTAAAGTGGGCACTCCTGTTCGCGATGGTAGGGGTGGGCCTAGGGGGAGACAAGCAGTGGAAAACCCTTGTTCCCAGGGAGTTAGCCCCCCCCCTATGTTCCTTTAGGTACCCGCAGGGCAAACGTTCAACTCTTAGCTGTGCCCAACCCACAGCACCTTGGTAGGAGTCCCCTGCTCGTTAAGAGTCACCAGCACCCTCCTGGCCTCCCTCCCTCATAGTCCCCCCTACTCCCTCCCATACCCTCCAGCTCCCTCCCCTGCTTTGCCGGTTCCCCACACAGTATTTTCACTATGCTGCGGCACCCAGTGACTTCCTTCTGCACCTGGGGGTCCTTCAGTCCAGACATGTCCTACCTTAATCACCATCATCTGCAGCAATGTCACCCAATCCAATGCACCGTGGTCGTACACGTGCAGGATTTTTTCAAGTTGCACAATCAATTTACTTTGATGACACAAGTCCACACATGCATACACTGAATACCTTGTTGCAGTGAGGCTGAGACAGCAAATAGCAGAAGACAAGGGCAGGGCAAGGCAGGGCACATGGCATTCCAGAAGCAAATCAGCTGACTCAGCACCCTCTTGGAACATGCGATAGTACATGTAGCGGATGGAGGCTTTCAACCTACCTCCCTTGTACAGAGTCACGCGACCGGCCTGCCTTCTCAATCGCCTGGCCTCAGCAGCACTGGTGGTAGCTCGACTCCTCCAATCATCTCGACCGGCGATCAACTTGATTTTTCGAGAGAGTGACTGCTTACACCTGATCCGTGACTTGTGCAATGCATGCATACGGGCTCACGGAAAGAATGGGGCAGCGCGTGTGTGAGAGCCGTTAAAGTAGAGGCCACCAACTCTTTCCCTTGCGCTGCGGAACCACTAGCATGCACCAAAGGCTCTGGAACTCCCGTCGCCGTTGGAGCCAAGGGTGTATCTATTTCCAGGGCGGTATTGCGTAGCAAAGGCGAAGCCCTCGCAACTCCGCTGTGAGTGCATTGGTCAAGAAAGCTCCAAGGAAAGGCATCCAACTTATGCAAACAGGACATTTGGTACTTTCTTGCGATGCAAAGCAACCCACCAGAGGTTTGAGGCGCAGCATGGAGCACAACACGCAGAAAAGCCCGGATCCAAGGAGGACCCTAGCGCAAGACTTCGTCCGCTACATTCTCTTCGCTCGAGTTTCCTGTGACCAATAATGCAAAAGCATGCGCTTGATAATGGCATTGAGCCAAGGCAAGCGCTCCTTTTGTTTATGCAACTGGAAACATGCAACGTAATTGTCAACTTGCCAATCTACATTGTCCCTTGGGAGCCTCTTCCAATCCTCTCCCACCCTCTCCCGAACCTCTCCCACCCTCTGCCAAACCTTTCCCACCCTCTCTCACCCTATCCCAACCCTCTCCCAACCTCTCCCAACCCCCTTGCACCCTCTCCCAACCCTCTCCTACCCTCTCCCAACCCTTTGATACCCTCTCCCAACCCTCTCTCACAAAATCAAAATACCGGAAAAGGACGCCATGAGCTTCGTAACATTTATACCAAAGGACAATGCATTATTTATATAAGAATGCACAATGCGATTGTCGCGGACATCAATGTTGTCGAACTTATAGTCGGAGGCGTCCATTGCAACCTAACGATTCGTCGACGGCCCATCCATAGGCCGCCGGTGCCAATTCGCAAACAGCTGCTTGCGCTCAAGAACTTATTGCTTCACACAATGTGGAACACGCACCTTGCTGTCAAACCCAATCTCGTGTGCTCGTCGAACCAAAACAACCAATTGGTCCGTCAACACAAGCAACCCGAGAAAGCACCGAAGCAAGGAACGCAAGCAACCCAAAATACACGCCGCCTTACATACATAAGTACGTACACTAGCACACTACATTGGAAGTTGAAATTGACCATCGGCCATCGCTTATTGCTACCAAAGCCTCGGTTTAGTGCAAAAATTGGACAAAATGCATGCCGAAAAGAACCCAAAAAGATTAGAACCATTCCCATTAATTGGTTTAAATCAGTTTTCAAAATAACCGGTTATGCCAATTGTTTTGAAAACAATCTTCGATTATGGCTGATAACCGGTTTTTCCGATTAATCGGTAAAACCGGTTCCGAACCCTAGTCCTTAAGGGGTCTCGACCGCTCGAAACCTTCCAAAGATTTGGACATTGAAGCCACTATGTTAGCTTGACTAGAAGAAAGCTGCAAAGGCTTATCCCACCAAGGCAAAACCGCATCTTCAACCTTACGGCTATGCTTTTCAAGAACATTGCAAAGCCCAAAAGCCGCTGACTTGGCATCGCCTTCTAAGGTTTTAGGGAGTGAAGGCGACTTAAAAAACAAGGCCAAACCAACAATGACAATGTGCTTATATGTGTTCCACATGTTGGCGACTACTTGGCACCCAATTATTTCATAGATGGAATGTGCCAAACTCCCTTGACCAAAATAAAGCCCTTTCCAATGATTTCCAATGTTGACTACTCCGTTCTTCAAGTCAGTGGACTTGTCATTCTAGATAAACTTAAGCGCCAGATTAACAAAATTTTACATAAAAACCTTCCATGCTTGCTCGCATGTATCCTCCGTGTTAGAAACCAATGCAACTACCCAAATGCCGATGGAATGGTGTCCCTTTTCAGGGAGAGCCTAAGTCAGGCACATCTGACAGAGCCCAGGGCTAGAATTTCTTGTGAAGGTCTCAAAAAATCCGCAGTAACGAAAAAGGGAATATTCGAATTCCAATAATAATTGTAATAACCAAAATTGGTAAAATGGGTCAACCAATTCTGTATGTGATAGGGTGACCCGCCGATAGGGGTGGACAAGGGTGGTGAGGACCTTGCGGCAGATTGCGGCAGTGCGCTTCGGCCGGCTCCCACCTTGGTGAAACACCTTTTTTGGAGGGTTTTTTACAGGTAGGAATGGGGATTAGGGGTGGATTCCTATCTAATAGCCATGGACGGGTACGAGACTGCTGGCGATGGCCGCCGCCTGCTGCGGAAGGGGTAGTTTTAGTGCGAAATCGAATGGAAAACCATAGTGCCGCACTAGGATCCAAGATTTTTTTTGATAGGATGATAGAACTATGAATTGTATGACGATTCCATGTTTTAGATCTTTGGATCCTGATGCAGCATTGCTAATATTAAGAAAGTGGTGTTGGGTCTATGGCGACATGGTAGCGTCGACCCAATGGCGTTCGCCGCCGGCCGAGCTACCATTGAAGCCACCCCCTCCTCATTCAAAGTATGGTAAAACACCACAATGGTGCTACCTTGTTGATTGCAAACTAGGGGCAAGGCATGGTTGGGCACAATCAAGCAAGAGAAGTTTGAGAAGAAGACCTTTGAAGGCCATTCTGAACAAGTTTCAACGAGGACACACTCAAGGCTAAAAAAGCCAACTACGAGTGAGGTCTACACCCAGACTTTTAAGGTGTGATTCATGGCATTGTGGTCATTACAACCTTGATTTACAATTCAGGCTAACATTGTCACCATGTTGCAATCGTGTTACATGTCCGTGTTGGTTGCATGCCCCCAAAAGCTGCTGGTGCGTGTTTGTAAGGTTGTAGTGTTGCCTTGTGCCGCTTTATTTTCAAGGTTTGACTATGCTATTCAACTTTGTATACTAATATCGCCAAAAAGTGGATCCTCATGGATTTCAAAACTAAAGGCACCACAAGTTGAGGGATCAAAGGGCATTTAGGATTTGGGTTGTTTCGTGAAGTACGGTGCACCGGTTGGTGTTTTGGGTTGCCAGTGACCCAAAAATGACGCCGGCAATTATTACCGATCCAAGTACGGCTCCACTTTTGAGGTGCCGACACTTACTTTTCAACCTGTTTTACTAAAACAGGTTGAAAAGCAAGTGTCGGCAACTTTTAGGTCGCAAAGGTTTTTCGGAGACTTGAAGGTAATGGAGGACAGTTGCAATATGATGTTGAAAGAAGCAAACATCAAAAACTTTGAGTTGGAGATGTATGAAAAGAGGTTGAACAATGTGAAGATTGAGATAGAGAAGACAAGGCGCCGAATGGTTGCCCTTCAGGCAGTTGATTATAAGAGGAAGAAGGAACTTAAGGAAAAAAACCTTACGTTAAGGATGTCCCACTCGCGTGTTTTGCAAGTTGTCGATAGTAGGGCAAAGTGGAGGGCAAAGGCCTTGGCTCGCAATGTTGTTTCTCTTTCTCTCAAATAACAATTGCTTCGCACGCAAAATTCTTCCCTTTTTCATGGTGGTAGATACAGGGCAAGTGTGTGTCAATGTGCCTACCGTATGACGAGAGATCGTACTTCTGCAAACAAGGTTGGTCAACACATTGTCCATGGGGCGAATGTATTTGGCATTCATATCACACATGCTCCTTGTCGACGCACGTTTGATCGTTGGTGTGTTGAGGGACGTGAGTGGGCAAAGGAATGCGCGGCCGTTCCTTTTGCACAAGCCAACACGCCAGCAGAGAGTTGTATCCGTGTATTGTATCCGTTGCTGCTCCCCACCACTATGTTTTGCAATTCCAAGCAGCATTGCGTTCATGGGCCTTGGATCCCAAGCTTGCTTTGCAATTTGAGAGCAAGGGAATGGCAATCTTACAAACTCACCCTGTGGAGGAACGGAATCGGTACAGTACGATTTGAATGATTATTTGGCGATTATAGCATACTAAATGGTGGATTCAGTACCGAAGTCTTTTTGAAACCAAAATTTTATGGCTCCTTTAGCCTTCCAAAGTGGGCACTCCTGTTCGCGATGGCTCGGGTCCGGTTGCCGGTAGCTGGGTACGGCCTCGCGCACCCCTAGCGATGGCTCGGGTCCGGTTGCCGGTAGCTGGGTACGGCCTGGGCGCACCCCTATCACAAGCGTTACCAAGCGCGCTGTAGCCTTGACTGGCTTGGGCTATTGCAAAAGGGGCAACATGTACGGAAAGAATTCGGGGTGTAGTGTGTGTTTCTTCTGGCGATATGTAAAGTCCCGTTGACAGGCTCGTGTTGTCACGTGAAAGTCACCGGTGCAGCCAAAACGTCGAGAAAACATCTGTTGTGCGTCACTTGTCACGTGCTGTGCGTCACTGGTGGTGATATTTCCTTGAGTTCCAGACGTTTTGAGCGTTTTTCGCTTTTTTTTACCACAAGCTATGAGAACCAAGTGCATCCCTTCATAAGGCAATCCAAACTCTCGGCTCTCTTCAACCAAAAAAGGCCGCTTCGGGCGGGGGGTGCCCCTACTCCTAGCGCGCGAAGCGGCTTGGCAGGTGTTCTTTTCCCTTTTTGGTGCCTTTTTGAGTGTGTTTCTTCACAAATTTGGTCTTCTATACTATTGTGTGAACAAACCTATAGTGCACACCCACCCGCTATAGCTACCCATCCGTCTTGTGCAACTTCACCCTTACTTGTTTGCTTCTCTAGGTGGTGCATCCCAATCATGGCCCCACCGCTACAATAATATGCCATTGAACATATATCGCGCCAGTTCAGGTTTTGCGGCGCCACTTGGGCCTCTCTACCGGGGGGGGGGGGGACGCTAGAATTAATGTATTCGGCAAGTAGGTGGAGATACGTACAGTACCATCAGTATAATCACACGACATACGCACAGTGCAATGCAGTGTTTGTGATCAGTGCCTGTGCCTTGCCTAAGTTGTGAAGACGGATCAATCAATGCAATTACGGTGTCAAAGAGCGTGTGGAGAAAGCCAATGGGAATATGGTCGTGCATGCATTTTTTCAATGTCTATTGTGTTTTCGCCTATTAAGATGCATGTGTGAGTAGTCCCCTTGTCTTTGCGTTATTTGCTTTCTCTATGGCACATTTGTAGCATCTTCAATAGTTGTTTTGAAGATCTTTGCACGTTGCCAGGTGTGGGGCTCGTACAGGCACGAAGGTAAAGATTGCTCACAAATGCATTGAGGTTGAAAGCCATATGTGACGCACAATATTGTACCACAAGGGCCAGCGAAACATCGAACTACATTTGTGCACACAGTTGACAACAACCGCATGTTTGGGGTCACCCCGAGGACATACTATACATGAAAGGGTGTCCTCAATAGCTTTTGTTATGGCTGATGGCCAGTGCGCAAGTGGACCCCGATTTCCATGTCCACGACTCATGACAACATCGCACCCCTTGTTAGTTGGGTTGGTCATTGTTGGTTTGCTCTTTGCTCTCAATGTCTTCGTGCCTTGCTTTGATTGACTTTGGACCACTGTCCGTCATGCAACACCTTGTACAAGTGTAAAACGTGCTTTACCATTGTGTGTAAAGTATTAAAACCAGTAAAAACTATGTTATCGTGGCACATTTCTTTCCGCACGAAGGTTGCGAGGTCCTAAGGAATGCATCCATTCTCATGCAGTGCCTACTTGCTAAGTGAAAGGACGAAACTTCATGTATATGTCAACGACCCCCAAGGACAAACCTATGGTGATGGTCGTGCAAGGGAAGATGGTGGTGTTACGCATGGACCCGATGACCACGATAAACCACCAAAGCCTTCGCCTCACATTTTGTACACGCATCCATTGCTAGAGCAAACATCTCAAAATTGGTACACGCATTCATCCTATGTGGCAATTTGTGTGCTATCAAGTTCAAAAGACCCAAGACGTTTGGAACTACAAGTGGGACACAATGGTGACACCATGAGCACATTGTGATGAGCCCCTATTGTTGCAACATGCCATGGGTGGCTTGTGACAAATGTGTGGAAGTCCCATACCTTCTGGATCAACTACATTGGGTCGTTTTGATAAGGTAATGGGCACATGGCGTGTGGGTAGCGGGCTGACTATTAGTCGGGTTGACTCTGCGAGGAACCAACAGCCAACCCGTAGCCCACCACAACCTCTACATTTGCAAGCAACAAAAAAGAAATCATACATCAAACCCCAATTACTTTTGTGCACTTACTTTTATGTCCAACCAGTTACAAATTTGCATGCCATCACTCAGTTGTGAGGCGTGCAACACAATGCAAAGCAACGACGTGGTTGAGACTGTCACATTTTTCCTGCTCTAAATGAGGGTTACCAGGTTTTACCTTGGGGTTAACAACGGGTCCCCGTTATTTTTTTTCCAAAAGTAGGTGGGGACCAAGCCTCATGCCTCCGCCATCGGATCGGATCGGCCGGAGCAAATTCACAAAAGAGATCATGAGAGGGTGGCGGTGCGGTGGGGACGGTGGTTGGTTTGGGGGGGGGTGCCCCACGAACGATTAAGCCCTGTGCTGCAATTTGATGCAAGATTCGCCATGCTTGAGACACAGGCTGTGTATTGTTGAAGAACGTGTGGTCGTGTGAGCAGATTGGTACATTGTGGAGTAGCTTTGTGGCTTTTCAACCCCAGCGGCCACAAGAGGGTTATTGATTGCAATAGTCCATTGAGACATCGCCCAATTGCATCGGCCCAAATTGTAGTGCAATCCAAAGCAAATTGGCATCGGTCCGTCGGTGCTGTCCCCTGAGTTATCTAGGTAACTTTAGGTCCGGCTACTTCACCGCGCCCCCCCCCCCCACGGTTGTGTTGTGAAAGCCTGTTCCATGTTGGTTGCCGGTGTGGGATAATACATGTAGAGATGGTAAGAGAAAGCGAAAACGAACTGAGTGGTAAAAACAGATTGGTCTTACACCCACCTGCTTGCACCATTTTCAGTCAATGGCCGTGTGATCAGCTTTCTCTTTGCGTGTTTTTGCCGCCGTCTCTTGTTGACAACGTGGTAGAGTGGGTTTATCATCACATAAGGCTACATAACCCCTCACATGCAATTAATGTCAGCGAATCACCTGGTGAAATGACCAAAGTCCTTGGGGCTGTGTGGTGAAATTGCTTGCACTTTTGGCAAAATCTATGCTTGTGGAATGCATGTGGAAAGAGGCTATTACTGTGCTGGGAGCCAACAAAATCATAGCGATGTGTGATATCCTCCACCCAATCCGCAAGTGACTGTCCAGCCTCGAAGACCCCCCTACCGTACCCGAACTCCGTTGGCTGGAGTTCGACATACAGGAGATGTTCCCCGAAATTCATCGGGAAGATCTGCTCCCAGCACTAAGCTGGATACATGAGCAAGTAGTGCAGCGAAAAACCACCCGGGGGGGGCTTCGGTTTTTTATCTCCAAAGATGGAAACCGGAAATTGGACAACTGCTCACGGGGGGCCCGCGATGCATTTCACATGTTTACGTTTTCTGATGTTATCCACTACGTCCTTTTCGAAACGTTCGTTGGGGACTATTTCCCCAGAACACGGGAATCCCCATCGGCGGCTCGTGTTTGGCACAACTAGCGAGCCTCGTGCTAATTTTTCGGGAAAAGTCAAAAAATCTGCCGGGATCACCGGCAGGGTCGCTGGTTACATTATCGAGATAATTTCTTGTTTCTCAGGGCCCTGCCACTCTCCATTGCCGAACTCGAACGAGTGCGTATTGATCTCAAGGGGCTAACCGGGATGGACATTACCCTTGAGCAGAATGCCCATTGTTTGCGTTTTCTGGAATGCATGCTCAATGACCCAGATGGAGCTCACCCGTTGTCACTGCCAGATTTTTTGATTTGTTTGAGCGACTCCACACCACCCTAGATTGATAAGTTAATGGACCCCGCAGCCCCTGGATGTGCAGCAATGCTAAGGTCCCTAGTACCGAGCTGGGTGAAAAAGGCGACACACTACCCTATGTCACGGGCCACGGCGACAGAGAACCTGCTTTTTCTGCAAAAATTACTCACAGCAAAGAAATATCCCACGAACACATGGCAGCTGCTACTCAGGAAGGGAGCGAGCGCGTGGGGTATGGAACAGCCGTCGTGTAAACAGCAATGATGAAGGAAAGAGATTCAACATGTGTGCTGCATGTGTTCTATGATCCTGCCTCACGGTTGTAACATTGGTACCAATGTGGTGTTTATGTACTGCAAGCTAATGAGGTCTGATGTAGATTTGTGCAGTCTGCATGTTTCATGGAAAGATGGCTGCTTGGGGTACATCGCACTTTAACTACCGCAGCACATGCTAGTGTCCCCCCTGAAGACGCCATTTGCAGTAGAAGAAAAAAATCTTCGTGGGGGTTTTTGACTCCAAGTGACCTGCGCACAAAAAACACCATGAGTTAAAAACCTAGGTGGACTCCTTGCCCCCACTGCGGGAAGATCACATGTGGGCCGAAATTGACATTGTCGAAATGTTTCCCAATATACACATGGAACAGGTAGCACACGGGGTAAGCACTTGCTTTACGGCTATATGCAAACAGCACCACTGGAAGCCTGATGCGGTGTGTTTCCATGTTCACAAAGGGTGCACCACGCAACTAGATATTCTGGGCCCGCGTAGCACCAGCAATAATTTGTGGGTCCTTACGTTGCATGATCTGCTCACATTTCTGCACTTTGAATTATACTATAATGACTTGTTTGTATCTGGCTCGTCTGTCCTACACGAGACCACAGGGGACGCAATTGGAAGCACGTGTGCAGCTTAGTGTGCTTCCCTGGCTGTCATGTCAAACCAATTGAACAACCACACCGACCCGCCTGGCCTTGTGTCCCACCCAGTACAGGGATAATTTTGCGACCCCTCCATGCTGACGGGAAACCCATGTCTGTACATAAGCCGGTGGAGTACCTGAAGCAAATTCTGCGTATGGATTTTACTGTCAAAAATGTAGGGACGTCTATACCATACTTGGAATGTGAATTGGGCTTTTTCTGCCCTGAGGGACTACAAGTACTCTAAAAACTCCGAAGTTTTCAACAACACTAGGAGATTCACACTCACCAGCACATCATGGGCTACTTTCCCAGCAGCACCAGGTGCCCAGAACATGCTGCGCTCCTACGTGCCCAGTGTGTTCAAAAAGGCTAACTAATACCGAAAAACATGTGAATATTATTTTACAATTTTGTCAAATTGTTCCTCCTGCTGCTAAGGATAGGGTATCCAACCTCATGGTATAAATCCGCCATTTTCATGTTAGCAGAAAAAGCCGATGCCTTCCAACTTGCCTGCACTGCGTTTGAATCAGCACGGTCCTCCGTGTCCATGAATGTGTTCACCTGAATTCGGACCCTGGTCCCATGCAGGGCCATGTGTCTGCCACGTATCACCAGAGCACAGCTACCACACTACTCCCCAACTGATAGAGAAATGACCGGTTGATCTCATGATCTCACCCCATCATTTCCAGTGTCAAGCCGACTGTGCGTTACTGCAGGGAAGGAAAAGGGCGTTGTTGCACCCCAGGGAGCATGCGCACAGATCATTCCCACTGTCACTTGCAGAAAGACTCTGAGTCTTGTGTCCCTGCTTTCTTTTATGTGCCTGCTTGCATCGAAGGAGAGAGAGGGGACTGGCACCCGTCGACGCGAGGGACAGCAAACAGTACACTACAAATTTCTATTACTCAAGCATGTTGGCCCAATCCGTTGCATCTACTAATCAACCTCTGTCTTTCTTCAGCAGAGGTCCAAAACACGCGCCCCGGGTACCCACAGAGCAAATGCACCGGAGCAGTGCAAGAACAAGTCCACAAATGGGCTTAAAAATGACATTTTGCCAATCCAGTGTCCGCTTGAGACAGACAAGCGTGCAAATAAATACAAGAAACTGCTCACAGATGCATCAAAAGCTGCAGAGCGTGTGGGAAGCACACGGTGATTAGCTGATTTGTCCACATGCAACTGCCCCCTGAAAGGCCCACGATATATGACTATGGTTGAATTGGGGACCACGCAGGGCCAACCGTGAAGGGCAGCTCCACCACGCCCTACCCCCACGGGTGGCACAATCTGTATGAGTGACCGTGACCACCTGTGTTGTTTATTGCATGTGGTGCAGGTAAGAATAAGGAAAACGAAATGAGTGTGGCATTTAGGGATGAGGTTGTTTGTCTCAGCACTGTCTTGCATTATATTGAGTTAATGGCCGTGCGATCAGCTCTTTCTTTGCTTGTGCCGCCTTCGCCTTTTGACAACTTATGGACGGCGACGGGGACGGGGCTACGGCATACCAAACTCTGCCCTGCCCTTTGCAGTCATGTCCTCGCCCTTCCCGATGGCAAGGGCATCATAAGCCTCTAATCAAAGTGAAGTGAAATGCAAGCGTGCGGTATCACCAGTTCGATTTTTGGTATCGTGATTTGAGCATTTGTGTCGTGACTTGTCTCTTGCCCAAGGGGTATTGTCTCCATGGAAAATGAGGACTTCCAGCCCATCGGTGCACAAGTGGAGACCACCAACGCTGGGACAATGGAGATGGAGAGCCTGTGCCCGGAGTGTCACGAGAATGGGACCACCCGCATGATGCTCACCAAGATCCCATTTTTCCGGGAAGTGATCATTTCTTCGTTTGAATGCTTCAATGAGAATTGCATGGAGGTGTGGTGTGGTGTGGTGTGGTGTGGTGTGGTGCAGTGCGGTGGGTGCAGTGCGGTGGGTGTGGTGTGGTGGTGTGGTGTGCCGAACTGAATGCAATGCAAAAAAGGGTCGAGTGAACCAATCTATTTGTAGTTGTTTCAGTTAATGGGCGTGTGATCAGCTTTGTCTTTGCCTGTGTTGCCGCTCTCACCTATTGTTGGCGAGGGGCTTTGTTACCACAGTGGCAATGGCTGGGATGTCTTGCACACTGGAAAATGCAACATGGGTGGCCCTGGAACCTAATCAAGACCTCTGACTAGGAGCTGGGTCCTTATGGATCTCTTGAACTTGGTTGAAAAACGGCTCAATTTCACCTCAAATCGGACCACGGCATGGCACCACGGCGTGAGAGACGCCTCATTGAACACCCATTTGCAGTCATTTGATCGCCTAATCCCTGTTGAATATGGGAAACATCTATATGACACACTGCTGATCATCTGCCGCCATCCCCCCCCCCCCACCCATACCTTCGCTTAGCTCACCTTGATTGGATTGCCCCCCTCCCCCCCCGCCCCCCAAGTCCTCCTTGCCATCACAAAATATCTCTGCGGCCCAAGTGGTCATTCCTCTGGACTGCTCGTCAGGCGTGCCTCCAGCGTCCGCCTGGCGAAAGGGTGAGGGACACAGTGGGATGGCTTGTTCCGCAACCTTGCTTGCAACCACCCTTCAACTTCCTGCCCCCTCAAGCGCATCCCCGGGGACACAGCACACTTTCTTGCCTCCTCCAGCGCAACAGCTTTGTGCAGTTCGGGGGCTCGTACCAGCCCTCCGGCTGCCTCTACAGCCTGACGCCCAAAGATGAGGAGGACCTGAACCGCTCCGTCGTCCGCAGCGACCGTGCCACCATCTCGATCCCGGAGCTCGAGTTCGAGATCCCGCCGCGCGTCGGCGAGATCACGACGGTCGAGGGGCTGGTCATGGCGGCGCTCGAGGGGCTGGAGAAGGGGCAGGTCCTGCGGCGCGCGATGCAGCCTGAGGTATTCATTGCGCTTCAGCAGGGCAGCGGAGCGGGGTAGGGCGTGGAGCGTGTCAGGCGATCTCCGGATTTTGGGGCAGAAGATGGCGTGCGAAGGCGATGGTACTGTTGGGGCGGAGAGAGCAACAAAGACGCCAAAGTGCCACACTGACGTGGGAAGAGCGCTGTGCCCTGGGCGGCCCGAAAATTGCTTTGCAGGGGGGGGATGGCATGGGCGCCCGGCGAAGGAGGTGGGGGGGGGGTTCCAGAAATGGGCTTCCGTGCCGGGCCCTTTGTTTTGTGTATGGACGGTTGTTGCCACCAAAGGCGCCGGAACACAAATTTTGGCCCGGAAAATTTTTTTTCACAAAAAAATTTTCCCCCACATATGTGTAGTCAAAATGATCAGCGCGACGTGGGGATCATTTTGAGCCATGTATGTTGGGGTCGGACCCCCCCCCCGGGCACGGCAGGAAGGGCAACCCCAGCCCGAACCCCCCTCCCGGCACGGCGACCAAGGAGGGGGAGGGGGGGGGTTGGGCAAATGGGCTTCCGTGCCATCCCCCCCCCGCAAAGCAATTTTCTTCCCTCCGGATTTTGGGGCAGAAGATGGCGTGCGAAGGCGATGGTACTGTTCGGGCGGAGAGAGCAACAAAGACGCCAAAGTGCCACGCTGACGTGGGAACAGCACTGTGCCCTGGGCATGAGTTGTAGCCGGGGACATGCAGGCCACTGAAGGGAACCGAAGGGATTGCTGTGGATCGCAGCGACGCTCCAATGCCAACGGTGCCATGTTCGATTTTTTTCTCGTATTTCGGTCCCGATGACCTCTGGGGCCGGTGGGGGGTCGGTCCCGGTGGGTGTTTGGGGGGGGCCGTCAATGGAGCCATTGTTTCGGGGAGGGGGCGGTCCAGCCCCCGCCCCTTTATATTGAAACCTCGCCCGTCTCAGCAGCCCGGATCTTGTGGTGGCTTCGCTGCCAGACACGGCACTCCGTGCTATCGTTCCCCCCGGCTGACACACACGCGCGCGCGCGCGCGCGCACGCGCACACACCCACACCACCGGGGCTCATGCAGTTGCACCGGGTCTGGATGGCGGCTTCCGCCTATGCCCTTATGGACCCCTTCCCGAAAAAGTCCCAGCCCCCCACCCCCGACCCCCTGAGGGCGCTCCTTCATCGTCTCGTCTGTTCCTTTTGGTAAGGACTGCGTTCGGGGGAGCACCCAGAACAACTCAACAACCGCCGTCGGTTTCCCTCTCATCGCCGTTGGTTGCCGCCCGAGTACGACGGTGTGCATTGCCCCCCCCCCCCCAATTTTTTGCGGGCAGCACCACCGGGGGATCAGTCGCCGACCTCCAGACGCAACCGCGCGCCCCCCGCAACGCCGTGGCGGCCCTCCACTGCTCAGGTCGCGGCGCAGATCGACGCCTTCCTCCTGCTGCTGCGGGCCTGCCTGCGGCTGGAGCGGCCCTGGACTCTGCAGATCCGCGACCCCACCGGCAATTCCTTCATCGAGAACCCGCGCGCCCCGCACCCGGACCCGCACTGCACCGTCGCCCGGTTCCAGCGCTCCGCGGAGGACGACCGCGCGCTGGGCCTCTCCGCGGCCGTCCAAGAGGAGCGGGCGGCGCCGCCGGGCGCGAGAACGCCGGTCCCGGCGCCGGACTACAATACCCGGCGCACCGACCAAGAGCAGCGGCAGGTGGACGACGGGAGGGTCGGCGTGGGGGGCAGCCTCGCGGAGGTCTGCTACGCCTGCAAGCGCGAGGGCGTCGTGAACCTGGCGATGGTGGACATCCCGCACTTCAAGGAGACCGTGATCCTGAGCTTCGTGTGCGAGCACTGCGGGTTCAGGAGCAACGAGGTCAAGTCGGGCGGCGCGGTCCCGGACACGGGCACCGAGATCAGGCTCGACGTCCGGGAGGCCGTGGACTTGTCGCGGGACGTGCTGAAGTCCGACACATGTACCGTGCAGGTCCGTGGCCCCCCACTGCGGTCTGCTCGCACCTCCTTGGCCTGGGGTACGCGTTGGTTGCCGCGCGGGGGCGAGGGGGCGGCAGGGATGCATTAGCAGGGAAGGGACCTCAGAGGCGGCCCCAGAAGCGGGTAGAGAGGCGGTTGCAGGAGGTTGCCAAAGCGGTTGGGGGCGGTCACTGTCGGTTACAAATGCCATTGAGGCTGGCACTTGGCGTCAGGGAGACAGTGACTGGGCGTAGGCTGGGCGCCCTGGAGGGCGGGGGGGAACAGGGAACCAGAATGCAGCGGATGGCAGAGCGTGCGCATGGGAGGCAGCGACAATAAAGGGGATGGCTTGGCCAGCCAGCCCCGTCGCTACCGGGTGCCAGGGCAACCCCTGCTCAACCGGCATCAGGTGGGGGGTGTCTCCCACAGCCCAGATGGGCTGTTTGCGCAACAGGAGCGGGAGCCCATCAGGGGCAGACCAGCCCCGAGGGGGAAAAGGACATATGGTGGACGGCCGGGACAGCGAGTGGAGGAACAGGGCACCTGGGCCTCACGCACACAGAAACACAGCGAGGCAGGCTACGGACGGCCTGTGGACAGAGGCGCGTGGACAGCAAAAACAGTCAAACGACCCCGGCAACAACCAGCACATCCTCAATACGCCAATTATTGGGCGCCGCTGACGCGCAAACGGCACACCATGCCACATTCAGCACAGCCCCAGCACACCAACTACTGGGCTCCGCGAACGCGGAAACGACACCAGCAGGAGCACCGGCCGCAGCGGCCGACAGAAAGCAGCGACCCGACGCAACATGCGAAGGGAAGAACGGGTGACCGTCCAGGGCCCCGTAAAGGAACAACAACCAGACGGAATGTCACACAGGGGGCGGATGGCTCTGGAGCTTTGGGGGTTTCAAGAGTGGCGAAGGTGTCCCCTGGCGAGAGAGTGTCCCCCGCATGATGACCACACGTGAAGGAGGCTGCGTCGTGCCATAGGCCGCCAAGCGGAGTATTTTCCTTCCGGTGCCTTCGGCGATTACGGTCAAGTGAGACCCACGGAGGTTGGGGGCTTGGGGGGTCCACGTCATTATACCCGGGGACCCGCCCCCCCCCCCCCGCCCTCGGCGATGGCGTCATGCTGTGACTCCTCGATTCTTAACATCCTGAAACCCTGAGCGATGCACAACCCCTCCCTATCTCCTCCGGGAGTCGAGGGGGGGGGGAGGGGCTACGGTGGAGAACGATGTTTGTCTGGTGTCGGACTTAGTGTGGGCTCTGAGGATAGTGGCACTGGAACGAGCCCACTGAACTGTGCATCTGGGCTCTTCTCTTGTCCCAGTGAAGGGTGCCTTAGACCGTGTCACTGAAGAGCTTTTTGCTGTTAGTGTTGTTGCTGTGCAGCCCTGTACCACACGGGGTCGGGGTTGCCATCAACATCTCACAGCGCGCCGGGGGGGGGGGGGGCGCGCAAACGGCACACCCCGTCACATCCAGCACAGCCCGGCACACCAACCACTGGGCTCCGCGAACGCGGAAACGACACCAGCAAGAGCACCGGCCGCAGCGGCCGACAGAAAGCAGCGACCCGACGCAACATGCAAAGGGAAGAACGGGTGACTGTCCTGGGGCCCGTAAAGAAACAACAACCAGACCGCATGTCACACAGGGGGGGGGAGGGGCATAAGACGCGGTATCCCCCCCACCCCCAACCTCCAAGGGTCCCCGGGCTTGGCCGGGCGTGGGTGTGACTTGACCTTGAGTGCCGAAGGCACCGGAAAGAAAATGCTGCGCATGGCGGCCCCTGGCAGGACGCAGCCTCCTTCACGTGTGGTCGTCACACTGGGGAAGATCTCTCGCCCAGGGACCCGTCACATAGCCCTCAAAGCGATCAGGGTCATGGGGCATCCGCAGTGGTCGGGCGGGGGGGGATGGCCCCCAATGCAGGTGTGCTCCGGGCGGCTTTGCGGCCTGGTCTTAGAGCCATCGCCGGTCCTCGGACTGCCCTTTCAAGGCCGTCGGTTGCTCCCCAACCGCCGTCCGTTGCCCCGGCGCCGGCCCCTCCCTCCAGCTGTTCCCCCGTCCCCCCAGATCCCGGAATTGGACTTCGAGATGACGGAAGGGTCCCTCGGCAGCATGTTCACGACCGTCGAGGGGCTGCTGCAGCAGATCGGGCAGCAGCTGCGGGACACCAGCATCGCCACGTTCGCCAACGGTGACTCCTCCGCTCCGCACCGGCAAGCGCAGTTCGACGGCTTCCTCGAAGACCTGGAGCAGATGCGGAGGCTGGAGAAGCCGTTCACCCTGCGCCTTGTGGACCCGCTGGGCCATTCGTACTGCCAGAGCACCCGCGACGACCCGGCGGACGACCCCCGGCTCACGATGGTGCCCTTCGAGCGGACTGCGGAGCAGGACGAGGAGCTCGGCATCGATGCGCTGCGGGTGCAGGAGGAGCGGGCCCCCCGGCAGCGGGCGGCGGTGCAGAGGCAGGAGGCGGGATGACCAGCGGGGCCCCAGAATGGCCATGGTCTCTAAAGTTGGAGGGGCTTGCCCTTAAGAGGGGGGAGGATTGCCTTCTCCCTCTTTCGGGTGACGGTCAGTGCCAACCAGTTCTGTCCGCCTCCCACGGCCCTCCACCTGATTCTCACCCGCCCTAAACTGCTTCTGACCGCTTTTGCAACCGCCAGTAACCGCTTTTGCAACTACTCTTCAAACCCCCCTTCAGCCCCTTGCGACGCAAACGCCTCTGTTGGGGCCGGGGACCCGGAAGCCCGGAGGAGGTGGGAGGGGGAGGGGGGATGCAAAGCAGGTTGTCACGCCACACGCCGCTTGGGGCAGTTTTCAGCTCCCGCTTTCAGGTGCTTAAAGCCAACTGTATGGCATTCAAGCTGAGACCGGCACCTGCAGTCAAACGGCCGTGCCATTCGGGCCTCCACGCCGGCCTGGGTGAGGACCAGCACTGGCTCGGAATGCAAGTGCAAGCCTAGGAAGTATCCAGTTTTCCGGATACCTCCGGATACCTCCATTTCCCCCATTTTTCCATCCGGATACTTGGATACTCGGTTTTTTAGTAACGGCCCTGTGGGGAAGCAGGTTGCCTTTAGGAAAAATGGGGAAAATGGGACCTGCCCATGTCCCATTTTTCACCCATTTGCCCCCCATTTCTACACCATTTTCCTCCATTTTTCTTTCTTGTTGGAACAGTTTCATACATTTTCCATGATGTATTTGTAACAACTTCCCATTTTCCCCCATTTTTCTCCATTGTCCCCCATTTTCCCCCATTTTCCCTCATTTCCCCCCATTTCCCCTCATTTCCCCTCATTTTCCCTCATTTTCCCCATGCTTCCCATTTTTCCGTGGCCTGCTGGATACTGGGATACTCCGGATATGGATACTTCCTGGGCCTGCAAGTGCAATCCCTCCCCTACGGTGCACATTGTCCAGACGTCAACTTGCACCGTTCCTCCTTCCCACTCCTTTTCGCCCTTGAGTGGGTGCAATCCGGTAGTTCGTGGGAGGTGGCTATGTTAAACATGGTACCAAAGGTTCCACCTGCACCTTCGCTTAGCCCACCTGAATTAGGCCTCACCTCCCCTCTGATGCACAGCTCAAAATGATCAGCGCGTCATCGTGGGACATTTTAACTAATATTTGTTTGCGGGACCCCCCCCCCGCCCCGCGCCTCTCGAATGTGAAGCCTGTCAGTGCTTGCAGGGGAGTGAACGACTCAAGGGCAGTAGCTGCGATTGTGAGCAGTAGGAGACACACCCACTCCTAGAGCCCCCCCCCCCCCCACACACGAGGCATGCATGTTATGGCAGAGTATCCGTCCAGCCCCACACACGTCTGGGGGCTTTCACACGGCAGCAGCAAGTATTACCCAAGTACCAACCCCACCTTTGTGGTTCGTGGTTCACCTCCCCTCGAACCTCCCTTTCGAAGGCGGGGCAAGGGTCCAGGCACAGGCGCCAAGGAGTGGGATTCGAGGGCCGGGAAACGGGCCTGAGTGCCCCCCGGGCCTGTGCCTGAAGGGGGTGAGGTACCCCCACCCCGAGCCCCAGCCCGCCCCTTTCGGGGCTGAGGGTCTTCCCCGCCCCAACCGCTCTCGAACCGTTTTTTAACCGCACATGGGGCCCCAACCGCTTTGCGGATCGCTGGTACCCGCTTCTGGCACCTTTTCTTCTCTCCCTTGAAGCAGGGTTTGCCCCCCCCCCCCCCTCTCGGGGAGCTATTTTCTTCGCACCCTACATGGACTGGTGTAGTCCCTTCAGGCGCCTGCGACTGTCGTCCATGCATACTTTGCCGGGTATGTGCTGCGGGGGCTGGCCCCACATATTGGACGCGGCACCTGCTGGCCCTGGATGCTCCGTGGGTAACCACAGACATCAGCGGCATGTCGTTGGTGTGTCGCTGTGTCGAACCACCAGGTTGGATGACGGAGGCGGGGAGGGGGCGGGAGGTTACTTCGATGCTCCAACCCCAGAGCGTTGGAGAGAACGGAGCCTGGCCCCCGTGACGCAACCAAACCGTAGGCACTGACCTCCAAACGAAGAAAACCGTTGCCACTAACCGCCGAGCCACACCGTTATCACTAACCCTGCCAACCCGTTGTCACTCACCGTGCCAACCCGTCGCCACCACCCGAACGAAACCGCTGCCAGATGTCCAATTCAACCGCAGGATTCGACGCCAGCATGTTGCTTCCTTCCAACCAGTCGCAGAGACATCTTGTGAATACATGCACAAATAACACAGAGGGATTCAGGACACATTGTGTGTGACTCTGTGCGGCTGTGCGTCGTGTTTGTGTGGTAGTAGAGCGGTAGGACACCTGGTCCCTCCCAGGCCTCCTCGGTCCGAGCACTGCCATGGGGCAGAGCCTGCATTGTGGCAGCGTCCCGGCAGGTCTGCTGGACCAGGATGCTGCGGCCTGGTCCCCTGCTGAGTCGGTGCCCTCGGCGACCGTGCGCCTCCAGCCCCTGCGAAAGACACCGCAGTGAGGAACCAGGAAGATGCTGTGCCGGGTATCGCTGTCGTCCCCGTGGGCAGGGCCGACGGAGAGATATCCGCGTTTCCTCCTGCCCCCGGCTCTGTGCAGCTGTGTGCGGCACAAACGTCGCTTTTTCCCTCCACGTTGCCACAGCAGTCAATCTGTACCACCGGGGGGCTATGGGTCGCTCAGCCTCCGGGCACCATTCGCTGAGCGGACGTCGTGCTGCCACCCTACTGCGCCCCTCCTACTGGGCCATGGGCTGGAGCCCTGGACTGGTAAGCTGGCCGAGGGCACTAACTGAGGGGTCACAGGTGGTTGCTGTCAAGGCTTCGCTCCCGTACTCCCAGACCCGCAGTATTGCTGGAGTTCCTGGGGACGTATTTGGCACTGCTCTGTCCCTAGGACCCCTACATTGTAGGCCCGTAGCGCTGTGGCTACCGCTGGTGGGGGCACCCTGAGGTTGGACTCCCATGGGGAGCCATCCTAAGAGCAGGGGGGAGGGCGGGGGCTCGTTGACCGGGACCGTTGCACAGTGACGATGAATTTCGACGCCGAAGCCGCCAAAGACCAGCTTTGAGTATCTTGATTCCAATTATACCATTTCCAGGGTGTCAGAGGGTTGCCGTCTGAGGGAACGCGGTTGACACAGGGCACACGCAGTGCAAAGTTTTGTATCATCGGCAACTACTCAAAGCCTAGTTTTGGGGCCTTTTCAAAAAGAGACAGCAGAATGCTTCCGTGTTTCTGTTGCGACAGTGCCCTGCTGTTCCGATGTGGTGGGTGGTTTTAGATAGTTTGCTGGCTGATGGGTTCTGCCGAGTGTGCCCGCAGTGCCACGGCATTGCCCGGGTCACCTCTGGGCCATCTTGGGGTGCTGACAGGGTCCGGTTACTGGAGCAAGGAGGGGTCTGGCCCGGGGGCACTTTCCCCCCTTTCTGCAATCCAGGATCCCCAGACACAACCACCAAAAAGTGATAAGAGTAATGAAAGCAAGGCCGCAAGACTGATAGTATGGCGCGCTATTTGAATCTCTCACAAAACTTCTCGGAGCTTCGCCGTCTTTTGAGCTGGTGTTTGGTGTCTGCACACTTTTTGCGCATGGGGTTGGGGTCACCAAGGGCATCTCCCCTGAACACAATAAGGGATGAGTCATCTACAAGCAAGATGGAGCGAATGCATTTCCGGCAGGGATTAAGGGTTTTCAACACACTGGTAACAAGGCTGGATGGCTTGATAGAAAAGGTGAATCAGGGCTTTTGGCAGCCGTTAAACTGGGGGACGCATGCGTACGCAACCAAAGGCATTTCCTGATGCTTCAACCGAAGACAGCCTTTGAGGGGTATACAGAATCTGACACAAGACAACCCAACACAGAAGAACACAGGCCAACAAAGCACCATACAACACGAGAGAATGCAACACAACGTGCTACAACACGAAATAATACAACACAATGCAATGCAACGCACCACAATGCAATGCATCACACCGCAACACAACACATCACACCACACCACAACACAACGCAAAAGAACACCTTCAGCATGATTTTTGGCCCTGTCCGACTTGCTAGCGCCCCAATGTACCTCCGTGCCTTTCACCAGAGCACGGCGGTACGGGGGCGCGCAGAATTACGTAGACAGAGGGGGCGCCTCGCGCGCAGTGCGCGCGCAGTGCAACTATTTGGGCGTCTGGCCGTACTAGAGACCCATACTTTGAGATACTAGGGGCCCCTAGGGGCATCATGGTGACCCCTAGCGGAGGTTTTGAGTTCTGATTTTGTCCCCCTTTGTTGGGGACCCCCGAGAATGCAAGGGTGATGTAGCATTTCCGCCCTCTTTTGGGCCCCAACCGTCCGGTGCTATTGAGGAAACCGGGACAATCTTTGAATCCACGCTTCGTTGCGTGGTGCATCATGGTGACCCCCGGCGTAGGTTTTGAGTTCTGATTTTGTTCCCTTTGTTGGGGACCCCCGAGAATGCAGGGGTGATGTAGCATGATGAGGATGTTGTGGGTGATGATGGGGATGTTTGTGCCCTTTGTTGCACCAAGTCTGACCCTGAGAAGATGTCCATGTGTGACAAGTGTGAACTGCAATATTGTACGGATTGCATTGACACACACATGTGACAATGTGACATTTCTTTAATTCTGCAACTGTGTCATGTTGTGCACACAAGTTGCCTATTCTCAATGTGTACTTAGTTGACAATGGACCAGAGAGACAATTGTGTGTTCTTGAGGGTGGCGACCAATGCGCTGTTCATGGCCTTTCCAGTTGTGCATGATGTGTGTTATGTGAAGGGAAGGTACTTTGCAACTTTCTTGAGCTGGGGCAGTTTGGGTCACCTAATTCTAAGGGCGTTTCCAAGGGGTGTGCTTGGGGGCTCTTCGGGGGGAACATAGTCTAAAAGTAGCGCGCAGTGCGCGCGCAGTGCAAAGACTCCCCCAGAGCACACGACTCGCGCCTGTTTTGTGTGCTTTTCTAGTCCTCACCAAGTTCTTTGACGTCATCGCCCAAAACGTCCACCCAATTGTGGGGCCCCGAGTGGGCTTAGGTGACGCCGGCCACCTGGCCACCCACACGGAGGGCTTCTCGTATGCCTTGCCTCTGGGCCCCTGGCAATCGGATCCTGTGGCACAGCTCCTGGGCATCCCCTAGGGAACGATCCAGGGGTCCATGCAGGTGCCACGGCAGCCCTCCCATTCCTAAGATTCATGGATATCGCGTACCGTGCTTTCGCGGTGGTGATGCCCTTTCGCTTCCCGGGGCTCATGTGGGTGGATGACACTATCGTCATCGTGGAGCGGGGCGATACCCGCCCCATCCAAGGGGTCCTGCTAGACTAGCAAACGTACTACCAAGGTATCTTGCGTGTGGATGTCCCTAACCGCAAAATCTAGCACGGGTCCACCACGGACCCCCAGCCGCTGCGCTCGCCCATACCGGAGGCTGTGGCCCGGCATGTGGGCCGCACGTGGGTGACAGATAGCCCGGAGGAACTAGAGGAGGCACTGGCCGGTGCCCCCCGAGATCCCGCCCTCCCAGGTCCTCAGGTACACGGGGACCGACATATACCTCCAGGGCACGCCCACGGCCCCCCGTAACTTGCCGGAGGTACGGGCGGCCATTTGGAAGCAGCTGTGCCCCCAGCGGCTCTCCCCGGACGCGGCCATGATGGTGCTCATGGCAAAGCTCCCGAGCAAGCTGCTCCCCCTGGCCAGCGTCTATCGCCCTACGGCCCAGGTGCACGCGGCCAACGACACCCTGATGGTCAGGGGGTACAAGCACATGACGGGTACCTCCCGCCATGCCCACACGGACGCCCTCTGGGGGCCATGGGAGCATGGCAGCCAAGGCCTCACCCGGTCCTCTCTCTCTTGGCAAGTCACAGTTGTCCGGGAGTGGGTCCAGCAGGGTGCCTGGGCGAAGAAAGCATTCCTCGCGTCCCGGGCCTACACTCTACGGACTCACCAGGCGCTTCGGGGAGGCTGCCCGGCGGTGCTTACCCCGGGGCACTACACCCACCATGCGCGGTGCCCCCACCTCATCCGAACGTGCAGCAGGTGGTGGACGAGGTATCCCTACCGATGTGGATGCCGGGCCAGTGCTCAGGCACCACCCCCATACCGGTGCAGGGCCCCAGCCGGGCCGAGGGCGGGGGCGTTGGCGGCCCCCGTCCCCCCGGGTGGAGGTGTACCCCACCCTGTATGGCGACATCACACAGGTGGTTGTCCCCCCCATGATCTGTGAGACGGTACAGGCTCTGGGGTACCACCATCTGGGGGATCTATACACCCCAGATCACCGGGTCGCTAGGGAGCGGGCCCTGAAGGAAAGGGCGCAGACCCGCAAAGGTATCCCCGGCCACAGCGCCATCTTGGTGCCCCTTCTACGCGTGCCCACGCCGCGGTGGCAGGCCGCTCCCAAGGACTGGATCCCGGGGGGGCGGGTGGCTAAGACCAGCAAGGAGGAAATCGTGTACAACAGGGGATGTGCCGTGAAGGTCTCTACCGCCATGAAGGACACCATGGAGGCCGAGTACTAGGCACTGGAGCTCCGAGTGTGCTGCCAGCCCCCAGATGGTTTGCCTAGCGACGTTTATAGTCGAGGTGGGGGCCAAACGGCTGCCTCCCAGGTTTGTGGCATACAAGTAGTGTATGCCATCTCCACAGTGGCCCCAGGACGGAGTTCCTCCGCCACATCATCGGGGCGTCCATCAGGGTCTGGGTACGCCCACGCCAAGGCGCGTGCCACGTTGCTGAAGGCCCGCCTGGGCCCGAACAGCACAATGGCGTGGGTGTTGCAGGAGCTATGCCTGCACCAGCACCAGTAGGCGGAATGGGAGGGAGTCCCGCAGGAGCTCGTGGGCTGACAGCCAAGGCCTAGTGGGTGGCCTCCAAGTCTCCCTTTTCCCCACTTTCCGCCGAGCACAACGGACTTACACACAGCGCGCACGCTACACACACAGCCAAAAACCATTGTATCAACGAGTGAAGCATACCCCAATCCACACCCAGACCAGGGGGGACGCCTGTTAGTGGTCATTGACTCTGAGCATATTTTCAAAGGAATCACGGAGTGGTGGGTGGTGGGTGGAGTGTTGCCGAAGAGGCGACGACTAAAACAGTGGGACGAGTTAGCATTGGAGGAAATGTCGTCAGCGGAAGAACGGTCGGGATCTGATGTGGACTCTGGCGTGCTAGTCACGGACAGTGAGCAATCCTCGGGGGGCAGGTCCAGCATGTGCTCGGGCACAGATGACAGTTGCAGCTGGCAGGCAGGCTGCAGTGCATCGGACTCGGGGGGGTCGGAGTTTAGCACAGATGTCAGCGATACACGCAGGGTGAGGGCGAGGGTATGGGCACAATGAGGACAGATGAACAATAGTGTGTGTTGCGGCTCTGCCGCGTTGATACCTGTGGTACTGTTGAGAATGCCAGAGTGATTCTGGAGTGTGACCACCATCGTCGATTTACGGCCACACCCAGGCCAGGGGCAAAGGGCTGCGTGAATCAATTAATGTCAGGAAGGCACTGAGATGTGTGACTGGCAGCACACCGAGAGCGGCAAGTGCGCAGTTGTGGGGGCACATATTCATTGTGCTTGTCAGTTCTGTTTGTGCCCAGTCGCAAGTTCGCATGTGGTTATGTTCGCTGGAACTGCCGAAAGCAGGCCTGTTTTCAGCTCTCATTGGACATTGCTTGCTGTGTCGCTGGTAGGTCGGAGCAGGTTGAAAGATGCATTGCCGCCCAGTACACACTCCCTGTGACAACGAGGAGGAACCAACCCTTTTTTGCAGTAATACAGGCCTGTATTGGTTTTTGCTGGGTCTACAGTGTTTCTTTTGGTTTCTTCTGCATCCAATGCCGTATATCAAGGACCGGCAAGGCAACATCTTCAGCTCTGCTGGGGATCGGCCTGGGGTGCAATTCAAGTCTGGCTCCGACCGGTTTAAGACCAAGCCAGCTGAGGGCCCTGGTTTCTTGTACGATACGACTGCGGCGAAGATGGACAACCTGCGGCACGACCACCTCCACAACTCCGCCAACTCTGCATTTGATTCCAAAGTAGACCGCTTTGCGAAGAAGGAGCCAATGGGCCCAGGCTTTATGTACGATACGACTGCGGACAAGATGGAGAAGCTACGTCACGACCACCTCCACAATTCCGCCAACTCTGCATTCGATTCCAAAGTAGACCGCTTTGCGAAGAAGGAAGCCATGGGGCCCGGCTTTATGTACGATTCGAGCGCTGAGAAGATGGACAAGCTACGTCACGACCACCTCCACAACTCCGCCAACTCTGCATTTGATTCCAAAGTCGACCGCTTTGCGAAGAAGGAGCCAATGGGCCCTGGCTTTATGTACGATACGACTGCGGAGAAGATGGACAAGCTACGTCACGACCACCTCCACAACTCCGCCAACTCTGCATTTGATTCCAAAGTAGACCGCTTTGCGAAGAAGGAGCCAATGGGCCCTGGCTTTATGTACGATACGACTGCGGAGAAGATGGACAAGCTACGTCACGACCACCTCCACAACTCCGCCAACTCTGCATTCGATTCCAAAGTAGACCGCTTTGCGAAGAAGGAGCCAATGGGCCCTGGCTTTATGTACGATACGACTGCGGAGAAGATGGACAAGCTACGTCACGACCACCTCCACAACTCCGCCAACTCTGCGTTTGATTCCAAAGTAGACCGCTTTGCAAAAAAGGAAGCCATGGGGCCCGGCTTTATGTACGATTCGAGCGCTGAGAAGATGGACAAGCTACGTCACGACCACCTCCACAACTCCGCCAACTCTGCGTTTGATTCCAAAGTAGACCGCTTTGCAAAAAAGGAAGCCATGGGGCCCGGCTTTATGTACGATTCGAGCGCTGAGAAGATGGACAAGCTACGTCACGACCACCTCCACAACTCCGCCAACTCTGCGTTTGATTCCAAAGTCGAACGCTTTGCGAAAAAGGAAGCCATGGGGCCCGGCTTTATGTACGATACGACTGCGGAGAAGATGGACAAGCTACGTCACGACCACCTCCACAACTCCGCCAACTCTGCGTTTGATTCCAAAGTCGACCGCTTTGCGAAGAAGGAGCCAATGGGGCCCGGCTTTATGTACGATTCGAGCGCTGAGAAGATGGACAAGCTGCGTCACGACCACCTCCACAACTCCGCCAACTCTGCGTTTGATTCCAAACTTGACCGCTTCAAGCCAGGCAAGACTACTGGGCCCGGAATGATATACAATGCCTTCAAGAAGGACACTATTCAACACAATATCGACTCCCACCCCATCAGTGGCTACCAATCCGCGTTCAAGGGTGGGGAGCGCTTCAACAACAAGCCTCAAGGCTGTGGAGCCGACAGAGTGTATTCCTACAAGTGCCCAACGGACATCCAAACTCGAGTTGGACAATACATGGCAAAGTGAGTGCAGAGACTCCTGCCACGATCCGGGTGCGCATGCGCCTATTTCTGGGCGTGACGGGAATACATACATGCGCACCCATTGGGGTGCCAGGGCAGGCACTCGACGGTCAGCGCTCGTCATTGTGCAACCTTTGCAACACTTCCCTAGCGTGCCCCAACTCTCCAATGACTCACCCATGACCTTCTGTAACATTTTCAGGGTGACCACCAGCTTAACCTCCGTCGGTGGTCAGTTTTTCCATCTCCAGATATTCCGACAAATTCTAAATGCCGGCATTTCGGGTTCGCACGGTATGGCTTTAGGCTCAGTGACTGGTTTGCTGTTGTGCAGCTGTACTGGAATTGTGACTTGGGGATGCTAATGTGAAGGTGCAAATCCAGTTGGGTTGCCACACCCAAAGGGTCCGATGCAACCTTTTCTTTGGGCAGGCTTCGCCGGATCCAGTCAAAATCACAGATTTGGTCCGATAGAGACGGGTTCGAAACTGATAGAACCTGCAAACTACCTTTGATCCAGCGAAAGATTCCGTTGCGTTTAAATGGGATCCTTTTTACGCATTTGGGATTTTGACCCATATTCTGGGGCAGAAAACCACCCAAAAGCGAGATTCACGCGTGTGAGGCGCTTTAACGTATTATGCACAGTACCCATGTGCACATTACTGAGGATAGTGAGTCGTGGGGGGCATAGTGATCTTCGCATGCATTTTCCCAAGCCGAATGTTCTCCGAAAACAGGATTGCGTATTGTGAGGGTTATTCCCTTGAATTTGTATGTCATTTTGAATGCCGACACTCACAGAAAAGCAATCGGTGTTGGTTATTTGTCAAGAAGTCCCTTTCTCCAACTGGCGGTTTCAAAGAGCAGTAAGATCTGCTGAATCTAGCAAATCTAGCACGTGCCTTGTAATACCCGCAAGTCCTAAGATGACACGACAATAAATGAAATTCATCCTCCCTATTTGCACCCAAAATGCAGTGCAATTTCGCCCTGATACAGTTGTTTCACTGGATCCGGCGAAACAACCGTGGTACCAGCAGCACGTTTTGTCGTGTCAGGTTTTTGGCTGTAGCTACAAGTACCCCTGGATGGCTACACTTAGACGACGAAGAGGTTTTACGAGGAAGAGGTTTTGCTGCTGATAGACCCCCGTTTTTTGGCCTCACAAACAAGCACAACAGGATCGCCAGTATGTCTGGCAAAAAGTACATGTTACCACTACTTGACCATGATAAAACACAGATTTTGTTCAAGGTCACGGTGCTTGTTCGCCCCCAAAAAACCCATGCAGTCGGATTCCACAGCAGTGCTGCTCCGAATCAACCACATCATTCACGATGACTGAAAGTGTACAACCATCTCCCGCATCGAGAAATGGCTGTCTTTGCCAGAAGAAAGATGTATTTGTAGGAAGCAAAGTGCTCTTTCTTTGTGATTTTGATTCTTCTTAATCACCTGCAAAATGGTCGGCAGACCCTGACACTTCCTGGCGACTGGCAGTTTTCTCTTCGAAGATGTAAAGGTACCAAATGTCGACCTCTCCAAATCATTTTCAGTGCACGCAACCGGGACAATGCACGGGACCCTCGGCTCGGCAAAGTGGCGTGGTTCGAGGCAAAACCCTCAATGGACACCCAGAAAGCGTGGGCTCTTTCAGAGAACCTACAAAACAGCCAAGAAGCCCCCACACTAAGAACTCGGACTGCTTAACACGTGGATCCCATGCAAGATGCATTTTGTGAAGTCTCCCAGAGAGAGACGTTGTTTTGTTTCATGGACGGGTCGAATCAAGTGCGGCACAAGTGCAGCCACATTTTTGCTACAGATGTGGCGCAAAGATGCTTTCGATCAGAGTCCCCATTTTTTTTTGTATTTCAGTCACTGTATATTGTAATGAGCAATTTTTTTTCCGAAAGGAATCCGGCAAAAAAATCCGGCAGAAGGGAGAGGAGGCATTTTGGCAGGTCACCTCCTCCTTCCATGCGCTTTAGCATCCCCAAGTGCACACCTTTGTCAGCAAACCTTTCTGACCCGGGGACTGAGTGTGATGTCAGCCAGTTGTTGGCGATGCTTCAACAGGGGCGCATCGTGCGCATCGTGCTGGCCACATTGCGTTCACTGGTACGGAGTTTTTTTTTCCTTCGGCAATCGTTGGGTTTGGCGGTCGAGTTGGCCGAGGGTACAGCAGGAGCCCCATGACAGGGACGCTCCCATGGACACTCTGCCTCACGTACATCCGATATCAAGCTCCAGAATGACAAGTCGCAGCGGAGTACGTCACGTGGCATTAACGCGCGCGCGCGCGCTCACACACACACACACACACACACACACACATACACACTGGACTTATGGTTTCGCTGAGGAATTGCAGGCGAGTTGGATGTTGAACCTCGCAGTTTGAGCATGATTTGAATTCTTGGTTGTCACGCACGCACGCACGCACGCACGCACGCACGCACGCACGCACGCACGCACGCACACGCACACGCACACGCACACGCATGTCACGCACGCGCCCGCACATCATTTCAGGCTCACAGAGGTCCCTGCATATACCACCAACACCACCAGTCCCCAAACACCGGAAACCCAGAGGGCCATTTTATATGCCTCAAGGCATGCTGGTGGAGGATGAGTCAGACCCAGCGCGTTCTCTATTTTCAGGGGCAGAGATCGCTTGATCCAGATTTTCTGGCAATGAGCAGATGGGCAACCATCCCACTGACACCTTTCCCAGCGGCTGGAGTTCAACAATGTGGGGAGCTTCCTTGCCAACACCTGAACATGTGCACACACCAGCACACACCAACCGGCACATTTGCTGAGCCTTTAGGGCAAACCCCCTCCCCCAGCCTTGCGCTAGCACGGCTTTCTCTAAGCGCGGTGTCCCTGTCTCCTCGTCGGTTTTCTAACCGCAGTTTGTGTCGTCAAGAATGCAAGACGCCCCACCCATCTCCCCACACCAGCGAACCATTGTTTGGTCCCTTCCAGCCTCGGGGCGCCAAGGGCACCCCAGCGCCGAGGACGGCCCAGCGGTATTCCTTATGCTCTGCCTGGGGTTCCACATCCCGAGACCCAAAGTAGGGGTGGGTCCCCCTTCTGGCTTCAGAGGGTGTGTCTCACACACGGCACATGGGGTACGCATCTGGTGCAGTCTTTTAAGTCTTTTAAGATATTATTACTGGGCAGCTCTCTTGCGAGCACCCGGTCCGGGGATAGGATGAATTGGTAGGGGGGTCGATTCCTGGGTTCCTGGGTTTCCTTCAAAGTGCCCAATGCAGCCAATCCCTGTACCCAACGGGGGACACTGCCGCACACACACACACTTGAATACGGTTCCCCTTGCCTAGCCCCCCATCCCCTCAAACCACCACCATGCCTTCGCTGGGGATTTGGACTGCAGCTTTTGGACTCCCGATTGTGCAGCCCTTTGCAGGGACCCTGGCTGTTAATTCTGAGGTATAATTGTGTTGTCAGGGCACCAGTTTTCTGGCCTTCGCTGGGGCTCTCCTTTGGCAGTCAGGCTGAAGGTCGGGGCATTCGGCTGAAAGCATCACCGGGCAGGCGCCGAGCAGCCGCTCTTCGGATGTGACTCCTTTGCAGCCGCTCGTGAAGGGGGAACCGCCATGCCACCGCCTTGGCAGTACCGGCTACCACTTGGAAAGCGGATCCGCAACTTGTTTCCTCTCTGACCTCGCAGCCCTTCACTGTGGCATACAGTGTTTCCGATACATACCTCTGGTTGTCATCGTGAAACAGTTGTAGCACTGCATCGCGCCGTCGCCTCGCTGTCACTGTGCATGCGCAACACAAGCCGAACGTTCATTTGATTGTTGTATTTTGGGATATTGAGCCTGGCCACAAATGTGCAAACACCATTGCACCCATGCTCAGAAAAGTCCCTACCAGTCCGGGCACTAGGCTGTATACACACAGCGGTGGGATGGTAGACCGCTGTTTCGCAGGGCAAGCTTTCCTGCAGTGATGGCGGATTGGTATATGCTTCCATGCAGAGGTGGCAGTGAGTGAGATCAGGGTGAGGAAAAGGGATAGCTTGATGTCGTGTAGACTCAGAAATGCATGGTGTGTTGTTTGTGTTCGCCACAATCGTGGGTAGTACCACGCAAGTAGTTGATCCAAAGTCAATGCAGGCATGTTCATGTTCCGAGGGGGATGGGGACGTTCCCAGGTTGTGCATCTTCCAGCTATTGTATATTGAAGGAGTTGCGGTCAACAATAGATGGACTGAAGTGAACAATCCGTTTTCTTTCATCGAGCCCTGAAACATCTTCAGACTGGTGCAACAAGTCACTGTGGTCTAGCTGCTGAGGAGGCTTTGTCGCATTCTGCTCTTGTACCCTGTTGTGTGTGGCTTGTGCTGTGAACAAGGGGGTACCGGATTAGGGGTTCCTTGTGTCTGATGAGGAGCTTGTCCAACAACATTTTGGTGTTTTCTGGTACCAAGGCTCTTCAGGTCCCAGGACTACACCAGGTTTTAGGAATTCAAACTTAGAATTTAGGAAAGAGAGAGAGTTTGTGTGTGAGTGGGTGTGCGCACGAATTCCTTTGTCTATAGAGCTGAGAGGCAAAAATGTATAATTAATAAGGTGCCTTTGTGGTAAATACCATAGTCCAAAATTTCACCTACACAGGCTCAAATCCCACTTTCGAAAATTTTCGGTAAGCTGACATGGGATTCCGGTCAACCAGCTAGGGATTTTGTACCTCGGGATTTTGTGCCTGCTACCCCCCTTTGCGGTCAGCCCAGAGTGGTCCTTACGGAACCTAATTTTTTTGTCTTTTTTTGTTAAGGACCGCCCTTAAGGACCGCCCCCAATGACCACCAACCGCCACCAACCGCCAACCGCCACCAACCGCCAACCGCCAACCACCACGAACCACCAACTGCCAACCGTCAACCGCTGCCAACTGCCACCAACCGCCAGCCGCCAGCCGCCAACCACCAACCCCCACCAGCCACCAATCGCCCACCACCAACCGCCGCCAATCTCCACCAACCGCCGCCAACAGCCAATCGCCACCAACCTCCAAGTGCCAGCCGCCAATCGCCACCAACCATGGTTGAACATATGAGTACCCGCGGGCTTTCTTGGGAAATTGTGTGACGGAACACTTTTTGTTTTTTCTTCAGGACCGCCCTGGGCTAGCCAAGTAGGGAAATTGTGTGCCACATGGCCGGTCAGTGTACCAGGGATTTTGGGGGTACTGGAGACCCATGCTTTGAGATCCTAGGGGCATCGTTGTTGCCCTATTGCGTAGGTTTTGATGCTTTTTCCACATTGGGGATATGGCATTTTTGGATTTTCACCCAATTTCACCCATTTCCACTCTTTTTCACACTTTTTTGCTCATCTCCACCACATCCACTCTTTTCTAGGAGGGAGTGTTAGGCGCGCGCAGGGCATGTTTTTTTGGCTATTTCCGATCCCTACCCCTATGGGATCCCTCAGAAGGCGGCGGTTATGAGGGGTGATGTAGCCAACCTTCCGGTGCTATTGAGGAAACCGGGCCAATTATCCATTCCACGCTTTGTTGCGTGGCCCCTTGAGTTGGGGTTAGGGACTCTCAATCCACGCTTTGTTGTGTGGTCCCTTGAGTTGGGGTTAGGGACTCGCAATCCACGCTTTGTTGCGTGGCCCCTTGAGTTGGGGTTAGGGACTCTCAATCCACGCTTTGCTGTGTGGCCCCTTGACAGCTTGAGCTAGGGTTAGGGACTCGCAATCCACGCTTTGTTGCGTGGCCCCTTGATTTGGGGTTAGGGACTCGCAATCGACGCTTTGTTGCGTGGCTCCTTCCTCACAACCGAAACCACCGGCTAAAAAAACCAAAAAAAGGAAGCAACCCGATGAACCTCGAACATTCACCGAGGAGGAGGTGGCAAAAATGAACAAACAAACGGAAGACAAGATCCTGGAGATGTTGCTCCATATACATGAGAAAAGCACTGGAGCTCACCCTCTTGACCCCCCAAAATGAGCGTTGTGGCGGATCTCGGTCCTTAAGGACGCAAATCAGTTATATGGGTATTGATGCCTACTCTGCCGAGGAGTTTTGGCTAAAGTATGGGCATGATGAGATACTTCCACGCGGACATTTGTTCCGCTTCTTTTTCTTCCTTAAGCACACTCCACCTCATAGGTGTGCTCATCTCCTCTGTGGAGCAACGGGGTGCTCTGAGGAAGCTTGGTGGGCAAGTGTGCATCGTGTTCGTTCTTACTTGAATGGTGTTATCGCTGAAATTCGATGGGCGGAAAGATTGTCGGAGTGGAACCACGTCCCACACTTTCCGTATTTTGTCACGCATTACGTGGACAGCATGCCCATCGCTTCGATAGGAGGCATCCTTTGTGATGTCCTCTTTAATCCTAAATACGCCGGGTGTGTATATAAAGTTACGGTTGCCATTGATAGTTTTGGTAACATCGTTTGGATTTGTCCGTTGGCCCCCGGGACATCGGCGGATGTTCTCATTTGGGATCACGAGGGGCCGAAAAGGAGCAAGGGGCATTATATGGATTATGAGATTGGCTCCATGGATGATGCATACTAGGGGCGCCTCCATGTGGCATGGCCATTTATCGGTTGAAAGACGTTGACCGAGCGACAAAAGGAGTACAATGATGTTTATGGTTTCTATAGGGCACGTATTGAGCACTTGTTTGCACGCATGTGGCACTGAGGCATCGTAAGGAACATATGGAGGGGATCCGGCACGGAGTTGCATGAGTACGTGCGTGTACTCTTGCATTTGCAGCAATTTTTGATTCGAAGACAGGTACGGTACCCTCCATATGGTCCGTGGGAACACGTACCTGCACATGTATGGACAGCACCTACACAGGAGGACAATGATGATGAGGATATTGTGGGTGATGATGGGGATGTTTGTGCCCTTTGTTGCACCAAGTCTGACCCTGAGAAGATGTCCATGTGTGACAAGTGTGAACTGCAATATTGTACGGATTGCATTGACACACACACATGTGACAATGTGACTTTTGTTTGATTCTGCAACTGTGTCATGTTGTGCACACAAGTTGCATACTCTCAATTTGTACTTTGGGGGCGCCTCAAGCGCAGTGCGCGCGCAGTGCAACTATTTGGGCGTCTGGCCGTACTAGAGACCCATACTTTGAGATACTAGGGGCCCCTAGGGGCGTCATGGTGACCCCTAGCGGAGGTTTTGAGTTCTGATTTTGTCCCCCTTTGTTGGGGACCCCCGAGAATGCAGGGGTGATGTAGCATTTCCGCCCTCTTTTGGGCCCCAACCGTCCGGTGCTATTGAGGAAACCGGGACAATCTTTGAATCCACGCTTTGTTGCGTGGTGCATCATGGTGACCCCCGGCGTAGGTTTTGAGTTCTGATTTTGTTCCCTTTGTTGGGGACCCCCGAGAATGCAGGGGTGATGTAGCATTTCCGCCCTCTTTTGGGCCCAACCGTCCGGTGCTATTGAGGAAACCGGGACAATCTTTGAATCCACGCTTTGTTGCATGGTGCATCATGGTGACCCCTGGCGTAGGTTTTGAGTTTTGATTTTGTTCCCTTTGTTGGGGACCCCCGAGAATGCAGGGGTGATGTAGCATTTCCGCCCTCTTTTGGGCCCCAACCGTCCGGTGCTATTGAGGAAACCGGGACAATCTTTGAATCCACGCTTTGTTGCGTGGTGCATCATGGTGACCCCCGGCGTAGGTTTTGAGTTTTGATTTTGTTCCCTTTGTTGGGGACCCCCGAGAATGCAGGGGTGATGTAGATGTAGCCAATTCGCCGAGACCGGCACCTGAAGATCCCTGCCTCGAGCTTCAATACCCCGGCTCGAGGAGGAGGCAATCAGGGGCTTGGAGATCCCTGCCTCGAGCTTTTCCCCGGCTCGAGAAGGAGGCATTCAAGGGCTTTCTTTCTTCCTTTGCTTTCTCGAGGCATAGCAAGGCGTAGCACGTTTGGCATTGCATCCATAGGAGGCATCCTTTGCGATGTCTTGTTTAATCCTAAATACGCCGGGTGCGTATACAAAGTTACGGTTGCAATTGACAGCTTGGGCAACATCGTTTGGATTTGTCCGTTGGCCCCGGGGACATCGGCGGATGTTCTCATTTGGGATCGCGAGGGGCCCAAAAGGGTGAAGGGACATTATATGGATTATGAGATTGGCTCCATGGATGGTGCATACTAGGGGCGCCTCCATGTGGCATGGCCATTTATCGGTCGAAAGACGTTGACCGAGCGGCAAAAGGAGTACAATGATGTTCATGGTTTCTATAGGGCACGTATTGAGCACTTGTTTGCACGCATGTGGCACTGAGGCATCGTAAGGAACATATGGAGGGGATCCGGCACGGAGTTGCATGAGTACGTGTGTGTACTCTTGCATTTGCAGCAATTTTTGATTCGAAGACAGGTACGGTACCCTCCATATGGTCCGTGGGAACACGTACCTGCACATGTATGGACAGCACCTACACAGGAGGACAATGATGATGAGGATGTTGTGGGTGATGATGGGGATGTTTGTGCCCTTTGTTGCACCAAGTCTGACCCTGAGAAGATGTCCATGTGTGACAAGTGTGAACTGCAATATTGTACGGATTGCATTGACACACACACATGTGACAATGTGACTTTTGTTTGATTCTGCAACTGTGTCATGTTGTGCACACAAGTTGCCTATTCTCAATGTGTACTTAGTTGACAATGGACCAGAGAGACAGTTGTGTGTTGTTGAGGGTGGCGACCAATGCGCTGTTCATGGCCTTTCCAGTTGTGCATGATGTGTGTTATGTGAAGGGAAGGTAGTTTGCAACTTTCTTGAGCTGGGGCAGTTTGGGTCACCTAATTCTAAGGGCGTTTCCAAGGGGTGTGCTTGGGGGCTCTTCGGGGGGAACATAGTCTAAAAGTAGCGCGCAGTGCGCGCGCAGTGCAAAGACTCCCCCTTTGTTGACAATGGAACAAAAAGACAGTTGTCTGTTGTTGAGGGTGGCGACCAATGCGCTGTTCATGGGTTTTCTAGTTGGGTATGATGTGTGTTATTTGAAGGGAAGGTGGTTTGCAACTTTCTTGAGCTGGGGTAGTTTGGGTCACCTAATTCTAAGGGCGTTTCCAAGGGGTGTGCCTAGGGGCTCTTCGGGGGGAATATAGTCTAACAGTAGCGTGTAGTGCGCGCGCAGTGCAAGGATTGCCCCTTTGTGCGCATTGACCCCTGGCCCGGTCAGCCAGCCAGGGACGGTGCACACTGAGCCACGAGCCACTGTGCGCACAATTTCCTTGGCTGGCTGACCGGGCAAGGGGTTAGACTCTGCACCCAAAATCCTTGGCGTCTCGACTGAACTCCTTCAGAGGGGATTCAATTGTGTATGCATTTTTGACATTTTTCGCCTTTTAAGATAGCCAATTGCTGTTAATTGGGTGCAGACAAAAGTATGGAGGAAAGCCGCCGACAAAGTCGCAGAAGATTTCAATCAAACAAAGGTATTACTGCAACTTTTGTGAAAGTTTATAACCTTTTGTGAGCACTGTAGCTCCTCGCTTTCTTTCTTTGTTTCTTTTTTTGATAAGAGACAATTCTATTGCCTTCGGCAAGTCCACCTCGCAGAGAATCTACCGCGAGCAACACACACCCAAAATAGGGTGGAAACTACATAAATACCGGCTAAAACATGCTTTACATACCTTGGATGATCATTTTAGGTGATCACGGTATCAAAAAAAACAAGTTTCGAAAACTTCGATTTTTGAGCTGCCCAGGGTGAAAAACTGCACTAGCAAGTTGTGTACCAATCCCTTGGGAGACCCCCCCCCCCACCCCCGGGACCTAATACCCAAATAGGGTGAAAAAGATGTACATACGGCCTAAAATATGCTTTACATACCGTGGATGATCATTTTAGGTGGTCACAATATCAGAAAAACAAGTTTCAAAAACTTCGATTTTTCAGCTGTCCACGGTGACAAACTGCATAAGCAGGTTGTGTACCAATCCCTTGGGAGACCCCCCCCCCCCCTGGACCTAATACCCAAATGGGGTGAAAAACACGTAAATACGGCCTAAAACATGCTTTACATACCTTGGATGGTCATTTTAGGTGATCACAATATCACAAAAACAAGTTTGAAAAACTTCCATTTTTGAGCTGTCCGGGGTGAAAAACTGCATAAGCAGGTTGTGTACCAATCCCCTAGGAGCCCCCCCCCCCCCGGACCTAATTCCCAAATAGGGTGAAAAACACGTAAATGCGGCCTAAAAAATGCGCCGGAAAACTGCATAAGCAGGTTGTGTGCCCTAGACCCCTTGGTACCCCCCCCCAAACACACCCAAATAGTGTGAAAAACACATAAATAGGGGCTAAAACATGCTTTACAAAGGATATTTGATCATTTTGGATGGTCAAAATATCAAAAAACCAGTTTCGGAAATTTCCATTTTTGAGCTGCCGAGGCCGGAAAACTGCATAAGCAGGTTGTGTGCCCTACACCCCTTGGTACCCCCCCCCCCCCCCCCCACACACCCAAATAGCGTGAAAAACACACAAAGAGGGTCCAAAACATTGTTTACATAGCATATTTCATCATTGTAAGAGGTCAAAACATCAAAAAAAAATTTCTATTGCCTTCGGCAAGTCCACCGCGCAGAGAATCTACACCGAGCAACACGTACCCAAAATAGGGTGGAAACTACATAAATACGGCCTAAAACATGCTTTACATACCTTGGATGGTCATTTTAGGTGATCACGGTATCAAAAAACAAGTTTCGAAAACTTCGATTTTTGAGCTCTCCACGGTGAAAAACTGCACAAGCAGGTTGTGTACCAATCCCCTAGGAGACCCCCCCCGACCCAATACCCAAATAAGGTTACAAACACGTAAATACAGCCTGAAACATGCTTTACATTGCTTGAATGGTCATATTGGGTGATGACAATATCAAAAAACAAGTTTCGAAAACTTCGATTTTGAGCTGCCCGGGTTGAAAAACTGCATAAGCAGGTTGTGTACCAAACCCTTGGGAGCCCCCCCCCCCCCCCCGGACCTGATTCCCAAATCGGGTGAAAAACACGTAAATACGGCCTAAAACATGCTTTACATACCTTGGATGGTCATATTGTGTGGTCACAATATCAAAAAAAGAAGTTTCGGAAACTTCGATTTTCGAGCTGCCCGGGGTGAAAAACTGCATAAGCAGGTTGTGTACCAATCCCTTGGGAGACCCCCCCCCCCCCCCGGACCTAACACCCAAATAGGGTGAAAAACACGTAAATACGGCCTAAAACATGCTTTGCATAGCTTGAAATGTCATTTTGGGTGGTCACAATATCAAAAAAACAAGTTTCGAAAACTTCGATTTTTGAGCTGCCTGGGGTGAAAACTGCATAAGCAGGTTGTGTACTGGCCCAATCACTAAGCCATTATTGGTGGAAACAGTCATTTCGCGTCTTTGGCACGGGTTGTGGACGGCCCCAGGCAAGGCTAGAGACTGCAAAAAACGTCCTTCCGTATCCTAGTAGGCATATACTGTCACAACATCCCCACTTGCACCCCTCAGAGTAGGTACCACAGGGTCACCGAGGTCGACGAACATAGCAAAAATGGCTGAAAGTGCATAAACTGCATAAGCGCTCGTCCCACTCCGCCCCATACAAACCCCATTGAGTCGGGAGCCGAAAAAGGTTTTCCGGCTCCCGACTCAATGGGGTTTGTATGGGGCGGAGTGGGACGAGCGCTTATGCAGTTTATGCACTTTTCAGCCATTTTTGCTATGTTCGTCGACCTCGGTGACCCTGTGGTACCTACTCTGAGGGGTGCGAGTGGGGATGTTGTGACAGTATATGCCTACTAGGATACGAAAGGACGTTTTTTGCAGTCTGTAG